>VZTM01041379.1:21910-36841 GCA_013400555.1 Jacana jacana | reverse complement strand
TCACTGATGTATTTAGAGTAAGCATATGCCTCCAGAACCCATATCTAAATCAAACTCCGGAGGACTATTTGTGTTTTGGGGCAGAGTGAAAATTAGTGAGAACAGACTCTCAGGTCCTAATTGTGGCTACCATAAAGTAAACAAATAAAAAAACTAGCAGACTTTTAGAACATGTTATTTTATAAAACCTAAGAATAGGCTTTTGAACTGTGATTCCAGAAAAAAAAAACAAAAACAAAACAAAAAGTGTAAATAATCACACAAGAAATTGCAGATATACTGGAAATTAGACATATGGGCGAGTGCCTTACAATTTATTATACTCTTGCTCATGTTAATTAAGTCCTTTACTTTTTAACTCTACCTTGAATAATAATCTTTAGCTTATCCTTCTCCCACCTCAGTACCAGCTTTCTCCTCTCTCAATACCAGCTCCATGACAAAGTATTTATTACTAGTTAAAAAACTACTTTGGGCCAGACTGTGGAGTAGAAAGCACAGAAAAAGCTCTTATCTTTGCATGTACTCTGGAAAAATATTCTATGCTGTAGCTTGAGATATTGTCATACCAGTCTCTTTTCTTAATGAAACTTTCATGACATGTGATTCTCAGTAAACAGGCATTTTTAAAGTAGAAAAGAAAATAAATATTAAAAGCTCCTGAACAGTTTGAAATACTCCCATTGTGCTATAGCTAAAGATTCTGAATCAATACCTCTCACTGAGAGCTAAAATAATGAAACATTTCACAAGTTTACTCAGCTGTGAATAGCGGTTCCTAATCTCATAGTTAATGGAAGGGATGGAGGAACACGGGGAAAAGGGATGAATATTAAATACTGAATCATTATTAGGTAGGAATGATTATTTTTTTCCCATGTTTCAATATTTAGATTTTGGATTAGTCTGAAAGAAAAACAAAACAAAACAAAACAAAAAACCCACAAACCAAACCAAACAAACAAACAAACCAACAAAAAACAAAAAACCACCCAAACCCTTGTTACATTCCATAGTTATCACAAGAATTTCTAACTCAGCTAGCGGAGCTGGGCTGCAATGACAACCTCAGGAGAAAAATCTCTACCTGACTCTAGAAGATAAATATTGGCAGCTTTTAAAAATTAAATCTAGTTATTTCAGGGCTACTGTGTGATAAAAATAATAATTAGAGAGCCCATCACTGCCTTATTTCCTGACACTTTTTCATTGAATCAATACTTTCCTCCTAAGAAGAAAGTCTTTTCAGAAATTAGTGAAAGTATTTCAGAAATGAAGTACAAATCAAAAAACATAAGGGTGGCAAAACTGGACCTGTCCAATACATATTATGTACACTTCATAGAAAACACATATTGGTAATTTCCTTCATCAGTTGTCCAAGCAAACTGCAAAAGTTTGTGTTGTTAAAGTTCTTCCTTCAAGGGACTCACTTTACAAATCTTCCTTATCACGTATAGGACACTGTTACCTTTTGTGGGAGAACCTTCACTGTTAAAGGACGCTTGTGTGAGTAAAAGTGCAAAAAATATTTTATTTATCCTTTTTGTTTTTCAGGACCAGACTTTGAAGTCATGAACAAGAGGGAACCCCCAGGGTTTTTTTTCACTGTGCAAACAAAGAACAAAGTGGTAGTCTTATTTCAGAGTTTACAGCCCTAGCTTTCTGCCATAAACACTCCGATGCCTGTTCATACCAAAGGCTGGCTATAGAAAGGATATAACAGCCATCCATATAATTTAGTCAACAATCCCCCTACAAATTTGCAGAGACAAAACACTTATTCCTCAAAAGCAATTTATTCCTGTCAAAAAGTGTGATGAATTGAATAATTTTAGGGTTTTAAAAGGGTGAGGGAACTGCTTTGCAACTCTGCTGTGGACTTGTTACTGCCAAGAATGTTGGTAAGGCCTCAGCTTCTCAGACATTTATGTCTATATAGGAATACAAGAACAAGAATTTCTTTATGTTATTTTAGACTTTTCCTGTTTGTCTTCATAGCTTAATTCCCTTATTTTAAAGCCAGCATGCATTCATAAGGAGTGCATTATCACAAGTTTTTCCCATGTCTGTATTTATTTACCCATTTTCCCATAAGAGGAGGCATAAATAACTCTAGAAATGGATTGGATTCAGTTCATGTACTAATCGTGACATCTATATACATAAGGAAGATTTTTAGAAATTGTTTTGCTGCTGCCAGTATCAACCTCATCACTCTCTACAACTGCTTGAAAGGGCATTGTAGAGAGGTTGGTGCTGGTCTCTTCTCACGGGCAATTAGCGACAGGACAAGAGGGAATGGCTGCAAGCTGCAGCAGGGTAGGGTTAGGCTGGACATTTGGAAAAAGTTTTTCACAGAGAGTGTGGTCAGTCAATGGAATGGGCTGCCCAGGGAGGTGGTGGAGTCACCATCCCTGACTGTGTTTAAGAGTAGATTGGATGTGGTGTTGAGGGATATGGTGTAGGGGAGAACTTGTAGAGTAGCGCTGATGGCTGGACTTGATGATCCCAAGGGTCTCTTCCAGCCTAAATGATTCTATGATTCTATGATTCTAACATAATCAATAAATAGTTTCTCAGACATAAAAATGCAACAGTTACCTGAAGGAGTTTTTTCATCTTTCTATTGTCCTTTTAACATACTCAAACAGCTCTGAGGGAGGAAAAAAGAGAAAAATGCTCTAGATATAACTGATGTTCTGGGCCAGCTGGTCACAATGAGTTGTGTAAGTCCAGGTCCAGCCTTCCTTTTTTGCCCATCAAAAAAGCCTTCAACTTCTGTAACTAAATACATAAAATGGTATCCTCACTATTAAAAAATTCATTGAGAGCTTAAAATTCAAGTACAGAAAATCACTTTTAAAGCAAAAAATGTAACTAAATATAATTTTTGGAGAAGACATTCTGGCAATACTGATGGAATTGCCTTATTAAATACAGATATCTGTTTGCATTCACACTCCACTAGATCCAGCTAGCTTGTCACAATGAATTATTTTAAAGGTCAAGGAGCAAGCAGTTTCCATCTACAGAAGTGAATAATGATTGAATAATCTTTTTGGATGTTGTCAGTATTAAATAACTCCAGGTTTTGGCTCACATATCTTTGCCTTAATGTCTGAAGTGACAAGTACATTCAGCTTGAAAGGCGTATGAAATAATAGTGGCAGCAAATAAAGTCAGTAGACTCAGGACATCCATCAACATCATGTATTGGTCCTCCAAATGGGATTATGTACAATTTTATCCTCTATGCCTCCTGCTATCCATTTCTAAACAAAAAGGTGTGAGAAACAAGACTGTATTTCTCTGCCTCGGAATCTTTTCTCTTCTTTGCTTTAAAAAGCTATTTCTTGTTCACCCACTTCGCGTAAGACTATTATCAAGTATTTACTCTGGTGGCAATGACCATAACACATCCTTCGGCAATAGTGAAAGAATGTTAACCAATTGAATGGCTCATGAGAATGGTAGAGATTCTGCCACCATGTATTTGCCATTAAAGGAGACAACATGCGGGTGTGCATATAGCTGAAAACCCAACATCTGTCATTCATTTTTGCTCTACCTTTTACGCACACTTTATGTCTGTGTTATAATTATCAACCGTTTTATAAATGCAATGTGTACTCTTCAAGATGGACTGGGGGGAATTTGGAGGTAAATGTGTATTTCAGGTAGGGACTTAAAAATTAAGACCATGTGCAGTGAGGTCTAATTTGAGAGGTCTAACATTAGGAAAAGCAAGTGGAATTTATTTTTATTTTTTTAATGCCACACAATTATTTTGCTGGTAGATATAAAGCCTTTGCAGGGTGCTTAGATAGGACCTGCTTTGTTTTAGCTACTTGCAAGATCCCAATCTAGAGACAAGCTTTGCTGTCTGACCACACCATGGTCTCTTCTTTCCCATTTCTTAATTGGTATGCAGTCTAAATGTACATGAATTTCACAGAAAAGAACTATTAAAATATTTACGATAATGACAGTTCTAGCATAAGGGGAAAAGTGAGATACATACTTTCTTATTTACAAATAGGTCATAAAAAGACTGCAGATTTTCTTGGGGATGTAAATATACATGTAATGTAAATTGTTAGGTGCAATAGCAAAATGAATCTGTCTGGGTGTCTCTCATGACACCCTAGTGACTGGAAAGAATACAGCCAGTAGCACACAGTGGTCATTCCATGGGATAACATTTTCTATTAAAGCAATCATATTAACAGGAAAAACATTGCATCTGGATATAGGAAATATCCTGCAGCACGTAAATTAGAAATTATTTTTACAGATTGGAAATATTTATTGTCAGTGTGCTATGCATCTACATAGACTAATTTTATTTCCCACAAAGATCAACGTGGGAAGCCAGATAATAAGGCAAAATACTGTTACAGAAGTCAGTACAAGAGTCCTATGTCCAAGACTCTCTGTGCATTAACTATCAAAACTGTTAACTACTAATTTCATTTGCATCTGAAGTATTACCTCTACCAGAAATCTCTCAAATTAATCTTTAGAACATGTAAAAATACACCATTACACTGCTTGTGAACTCATTTACATAGGTAATATGAATATATCTAAGAAAAATTGTGATTTACCCAGATTACAATTAAGAACATATCAGTTTCATCAGGAAGTCATAAACACTTTATGTTGTACCTCAAAGCTGGTATTTTTTACAGAATGACCTTCAACAGAACTGACAACCACCCTACCAACCTGTATATCCCTCAGACTCTACACTAATCAAGGCATTTGAGTGGCAAGAAGTGTATCTCAAAACAGTTAAAATTGCAGTATAAGTTATATTAATTTTAGCCTGTATATTGTCTAATTTTTAGCTGGCAATATCATCACATTCTGTTAAGGAAATGCAAGGTGCCTACCTCCAGTGAGACAAATTGGACAAAAGCCAACTGGAAAGCTAAGTTTCACATCCTACTTTTCTTGAGATGAAATCCCGGCTCTTCTGGAAGTTAAAGGGAATTTCACTCTTGGCTTTAGTAGGAAGGACTTAAGCTCTGTTGATAAAAGAAGATTTCTTTATAGAGCTCCTTTTATTTTACATCATGTTGGCTGATAGCTTTTTAAAAAGGAAATGAGATCCGTTCAGTCACAGTCCTTAGTTTTGGAAAGCTCAGGGGGCCCAATTAGAAGTAGACAGGAATTTGAACAGCTGTATTTTGCCACTTAAGGAAAACTATTTTGTACCAGACACATAAAAAAGCATATTTAATTATCACAATGATTCTGCCAGCATGAAGGAAGGCAAAGTTGCATGGTTAAAAAACAAAGTTCTCTAATACAGTGCTGTTCAGTTTCATGGGTTTTGAACTCTTGTATGAACTGTGCACATTAGCTAAGAACCATACAATAATTTATCATGATTTTCCCCTTTTCTAAATAGGGAAAAAACAATGTTATTTATTCATAATACTTGTTCTATTCATTTACCTATTACATTACTGTAATTGTGAAGACTAACAGAATTTCACTATTTAATGACTGACATCAAACACTGAAAAGCATTTAATGATTCATTCTGCTTTGATTTATTCTAAATTACAAAAGGAACCAAGTTCAGTGCTGCTATTTAGTTACATCCTAAAATGTTTCTTGGACTCTCTACAATCATTTTATTCTCATAGACTGGATAGACTGGATGATGTCTCCATCATGGCTAGTCCAGACTTCTCTCTGGACGCCCACTCTCCTGACTTTATAACAAATGTAGGTCACCTGCCAAACTCAATTTGCTAGGTCTTCATCTACACTGTAACTAGAATGGAACAAGTTGGGATTTTGAGGAGTTTGCAGACATTTTGCTACAGAAAAATAAACAAAATTCAGAAGGCAGCCAATAAGGGCATTTAAAAGATCCACAAACATTTAGGGGGAAATCTCAGCTGAGATAGAGTTCAAAATATCAGAAAAAGTTAAAAAGGAATCAAAAATCTTGTTATCACTTGTTATATTGTTATATTGTTCTACTTGTAATATGCCTGTACCTGACAGATTGCTGCCCTCCCAGAAGCAAAATGACATTACAGCCAATATTAGTTTTCACATTAAGGAAAGAAAAAATACCATGAACCACAATGATGGGCAAGAAAGGAAGACCAGAGATATTGATGAGGAGAAGTACTAACTGAAATAAGTTTTTGGACCTGCTCACTAGCATAGTCCATTTCTCTCAGATCCTCCCAGTACTAGTGTTCTTAATTTTTAATCAGGTCAGTTTTGTAAAATGAAATATCAATGTGTGGAAATAATTGTGTCCAAAGTATTGTTTTGGCAGTTCACTTTTTCCACTTTTCCTCAGAATGATCCCTCCAGAGTTTTTGAACTCCATCATTCACCTCCTTATCTACTTTTACTGGTTTCTTTATCTTTGCTACAAAAGCTCCTTCAACCATTTTGTCATAGTGCAGTCCAACAAATGTTATAGAGATTCCTGAAGTGTGTGACAATTTACATGAAATGTTTTGTGTTGATTAATTTAATTATTTTTTTAATGAGAAAACCAGGGACTAGTGTGGAATGTTTTCTGCCAAGAGACAATGACTCCTGAGAGTAAGTTTTCATGAGAAAAAGAGCAGCCAGCTCAGTCTCAGACAGATGAAAACAGACAACCTCTCACGTAGAAAACTTTAAAAACCCTCCTATTGTCTCCTTTATGAAGCATTAATTAAGATGAGTAAAATAGGTTAAAATAGAAGAGCTGGAAATAAGCAGTGCTAAGTACAGTGGTCAAATGTGCAATTTTCAGTATATACTATTGAACTGTTACTTTTGCACTTCTCTCAGCAGTCTGATCTGGGCAGAGCATAATAGCCAAGTGTGCAGTGTTGGACAAAGCAGAAATAATGAAGTGTTAAAGCCCAATAGGGAATGTAGGTTAAGGATTTAAACAGGCAAAAAAGTAAAATGGGAAGGGCTGATTGTAGAACAGTCTGTCTGCCAGAAAAAGTAGTAGTCAAGAGGGAAAGGCACCTTGCAGTAGTCAGATCAGGGGAGGCTAGCCAGGCCTCCAGTCAGGATTGTGACCAATTGTTTATTAGTATTTTGAAATCTTATTTCAGTGTAAACTGCAGTAAAGCCAGGCTAACAAATCCTGTTCCCTGGATTGAACAGTGAATTTGAAAATCTCTGAAGCTATTTGGAAAAAAAAAAAGAAAATGTGGACCTGTGGATATCCCACAAGGAACTTTTAATGATGGCAGTACACAACCAAAAAAACTCAATAAAATACCTCAATGTACTGCAGAAGAGTTACTTATATCCTGAAAAAGGTAATGACCTAAAATTATTCAAGCACCTATAATAATAATTATGCAGATTCATTATAGGCTAGTTTAAAGAACAAAAACTATTTACAATAACATCTATGAACATAGCAACATGAGGGATATGAAAATATTTTCCTCTGGATCATTTAATTTGTGGAATTATTTTCTTTCTTACTGTCAGAAATATAATACTGAACTGAATGAAGCCCTGATGCAGAACTGAAAGCAAAGGAAGAAGGAAGGAAATTTAGATCCCTAAGGTAAATGGAGGTAAATGTAAAAGGCAGTGTAGAGAGAAAAATATAAGATTTAGATCTACAGTCTTACTTTCCAGTCAACTAAAGAAAGTGCAGCCATTTTTTTCTACCTTTATTACCCTACCTCCAGCCCTAAGATTTTAACCAGGTTCCTGATAAGCTCAAAAATGTTTCATGCATTTGAAGAATAAATTGAACAATCTGAAGCTATTAAAACTAGATGTTAAAAAGACAGATGCTTCTGCTTGAGAGTGGCAGCTCCTAAGCATACTAAAAAACATCACACACAGATTTACAAATAAACAGAGAGGGTGGCATGCAAGAATGAGCAAGTCTGCAAAATAAAGGAAGCGTGGTACTACAAAATTCTCTTGCCTCATTTCATGACAGTAACAACTCAAAGTTGGAGGCCAATGTCAGGTTTTGGGCACCAGACTGGCACTGGATAAACACAGCATAAACCTGCCATGCTTAGGTTTCAGACAGCTCAGCTCCATTAGATTAGCATGTTCTGTTGTGAGGTCCAGGAGGGAAAAAAAAAAGAAAAAAAAAAAGTATCTGCTGCTGATGTCACAAGAGGGCAGCCTGCCAGTTTCAGTTTCAGAGAAGCCGGGGGAGAATTAAACAAGACAACAAAGAATCTCTATATAATTGTGTATGAAAGCTGGGATCTTGTAGTGATATAACTGAAGTGCTTGGGATTTGTGATCCTAGCAATGTGCTAGAAAAATACTCTCTCGTTACACTAAAGCTAAGGATGGAATTGGTTCAATTGGCTGCTGGAAGGGCATATCAAGAAACCACTTTTTTGTTATGGACATTATTTTCCTAAATTGGCTTGCTGCTTTTGTATCACTCAAAATGAGCAAGGCAGCATCATACAGACATGAGAGATCAATTCCCATTAGAATGGAATACTGTCATTAAAAGTTTAATAACAAAAAAAGAACATAAATATCCAGTTGTTGAGACCAGTCCAAGAGGTAGGTATTATTATAAGAGTAACTCAAACATTTTGCTACTCTACTGGAACATTAGAGGTGTGAGCCCTTTCTGTTCAACTTTTAGATCTTCCAAACAGCTCAGCGTACATAAATCGTCTGCTTTTAACATTGTTTCCAGATGTACTCTTGGCCAGTTTTCTTCTTCTATTTGGACTGAGCTGAATGACCTGAACCTTGGGAACACAATTATACTCCAGGATAAAAATGTTATTCTCTGCTAATAAAGAACAAAAGACTGCAAGGCAAAGATATGTGGTGATTTAACATCCAAACTGCTCTTCATCCCAGAATAAAGGGCAACAGGAGTTTTGATTGCTCCACCCATACTTGAATTTCTATGCATGAGCACAATTTAGAATATTCAAGGGGTTAATTAGACTGCTTCTGATTCAGTTTTACAGCAATGAATGTGCTAATTTGCTAATCTGATTAACAGATTAGCAAATGTGTTATTGTCATACTGTACTTTCTTGGAGATAAATGGAGCAATTGAAAAAATACAACTGAGGTAAATAATTAAGTCAAAGATACAGACTGCATTTCAACAGTGGTAACTAAGCTCTCTGGTAGGGCAGGCAAGAGATATTCATATTATTAGAATGTAGACTAAAACCCTAGTATGACGCTAGCGTGTGTAGCACATGCTGGTCTGTGGGCAGTACAATCAATATGCAACAGCTCTGCCCAGAATTTGCTTTCAGCCCACACCCAAAACTCTGGCTCAACAGTGACAGGCACTGGAAATGGGCTGCAAGAGCGAGGGCAATTAAACATGGCCAGCTCCCAACAGCTGTCATTCCCCAGAGCCTCATGACTGCCTCCATAAAGCCAGACCTGCAGCCAGTACTTGACAGGAGGGGACTGCTGGCTTCCCAGGAATAAGCATCACTGTTAGTGTATCACAGATCCCAAGAATTATCCCACTGACCCACAAAGACTTCACAAGTTCTAGTTTAAGCAATATTGCTTTTGACTATTCATATTTCAAGCAGCTGGATTTCATCTTCCAATGAACTGCTAAGCTAAGAAATATATTGTTTGGTGAGAGAATATTTCTTTGGACTAAATGGACAAATGACTAGCCAGTTGTAGCAGGAGGAATTCTCTGCTGATCTCATGTCACATACTAAGCCCATATGTTTCATCTGATAAAAAGTATATTTCATCACTATACAAGAAATAATGTCAAAAAAAAAGAAAACAGCATAATATCAACTGCTTAACCATTTTTATGTTAGTCAGTCCAGTCCAATAAAAAAGTGAAATCTCAACAATACAACACTGCTCATTTACCAGCACCCCAAGCCTTACCAGTGTCTATCTTCATTATTGAGTTTATTTGTACCATTCATATTTCATTTGCCATTTTACAACTACCTTTATTTTAGACTTTTTCTCTATTCATTATTTGGGCGATCCAAACAGAACTAAGTCATGCTACACTACCAATGGATAAACTTAATTCAGGCCACTTGTGTATTAGAGGAATGAAATGCTGAGAAAGAGCTTCATCTTGCTGGCAGATACCACGCTGTTTTTCAGAGTGAGTGTTTACTGCAAAGAAACCAGTCCATGTTTGTACCGGAACCAGCAACCTTGCAGTGAGATCAAAGGCAGTTTAACTCTCTTCTTCATAAGAATTGTTCTTATAAAACAAAATGTCTTCCTACTTTTGAATCTGGAGGCTGTGAGCCTGTTTTTCATAGAAGAACTGTTCATGTGCAGCTTGCAGAAAATCATTACTATTTATATCACTGTCTGCAATTTCCAGCTTTCCTTACATATGACTAAATATGAATTCAGTGTTACATAAACATCTAAAATGAACCCTCCTCAGTGTTCACAAATGGCATGTTAATATTACTTGACATTTTAAATGTAAGGTATCATAGACTAGCTTTTTGAAAATTAACTTGAAAATGTACAGCATTTTTCACTTTAAATACATCCAATTCAGTTATTCAAGAAATTATCCTATGTATACCTGATTTTCATTTATGCAAATAAGAACGTTGCTTCTTCCAATGGAAGATTTCTCTGAGGTCACATACCTTTTACCATCTCCTTTTAACAATTTATTTTTTTCTTTTCCCTAAGGGTAAATATTAGCATTTGAACACCATTAAGTTAGTTTCCAAGCAGTATTACTATTTAGCTCACTAGGGAAATGCAGAGAATTTGTTTTTCCAAGCACTTGAAAAAAATTAGGTCAGATAACATAGCTGCTGAAGGTGAGCATCGTTATTCAACTATTACAAATACAGATAGTGTTGCATTGCTCAGGTAGAATTTGAGAATAGATTTTCTCTTAATGTCTGATTTCTGCAGATTTGTTTTTACTTCTTGAGAAGGTAAAGCTGAAAAAAAACATGAAATCTCCCACCAGTGGGAATCTCTGTACCATCAAGAAAGAGGTCAGCAGTTTACAGTTGTGGAACCAAGTGCAGCTCTTGCAGAAATACTTAAGTATTCCCTTTTTTGCTGGTTGGTTGGTTTTTTTGGTTGCTTTGGTTTCAGGAGTTTTTTTGTGGGGGATGGGGAACAATATTTTCAAAAGTCAAGAAAGAAACAGTTGCAGAAGGAATTGTACACACTAGGAACTAAAGTCTTTGTTTCATTTTCTTGATATCTACTAAGACAACCTTTCACACCCACCACATCCCTGCCCAAAGAGAAGTTCAGTAAGTGTTTGAGAGGGCTGAAGACTCATCATAGCACTGGACTTTTGAGCAGCCACAGAGACTAATGATAACTGAGGTCATGCATCAGCCAGCTCCTGTAGCATTTTACCTGGCTACCCGAATTCTCCAAAATAAGAGCATAAAAGAGACGCAGAGGGCAGTGCTTTTAAGTTCCCTGCCCATGAAGCTAGGGTGCTTATTTTGGTTTGTCTGTAGAAATGAAATAGACTGATATGTTTTCAGCCCAAAAAGTCAAAGTGAATTGGATAAGTAAACAAAATATATCAAGGGAACTTAATTCTTTGGCACTGGTACCAGTGGATTCCAGTGGAGCCTGTGTCTGGAAAATTGGACTCTGGGGCACAAAGGGATTAATTTTTCGTATTCATTTTACTTTCTTGTTGCAAATTTGGAAATTAGGTTTCACACTCATTTTCTTTATTCCTCTAAGAACTGGATAGCAGGCCAGGAAAATAGAAATTTTACATATGTACCAGTTACGCAGTAGGTTGGAAAACTTCCTTTCAACTTGCTACTATAAATAGAACAAGAAAAGGAGCTATTGAAATTATTCATTATCTGAAAGGAAATTATTTCAGTGATTATTCTACATATACTGTTTTTTTTTGTATTTAAAATGCATAAAGTTACTACCATATATAGTGACTTAATAATTCTGTCACATTACTGTTATAAAATGTCTCACAGCATTGTAAGACTATTTACACTCATAAAAAGAGAATGTGAGCAGTTACATACAGTAAGGCCATTTACTAAGAAGGACCTGATAACAACATCCTTCTGGGACAGAGCCCATTGTTTTGGGAAACTAGTAATCTTAAATTCAAACTATAAATTACTGTGACTGTTGGCATTCCATCGAAGTGAAGTCTTTGTTTGCAAGCATAGCTATTTTAGTTTCGCCTACTGGATTATCAGAAGAAATGAATTCTGGATCCTCTGCACAAAAGCTAACTGGAAGAAACATGACAATTTATAGAATGACAACTGTTAGAGAAATAGGTAAGGTTTGCAGTATGCTTTTTAAACTTTTATTTGAATGTCTGGGTTTCTTAGGGCCTAAGCAAGTCTCATGTTTAAAGCAGAGTTTAACTACTAAAAATCCTCTCTATTCCTTTTATAGGATCACAGAATGTTTTTTTCATTTATTTCATTTTATCCTGAATGCAGCTCTAGGTGAATGCAAGTGAGCAGATGAAAGCCGAATACTACTACCTCATAGTAAAAACAGTCAAAAAAACAGTTTCCAACAGATGACTCCCATGTACTTTAACTAAAAGACAATTTTTAAGCTAAGTTCTATGAAATTTGCCTTCTATTTGTAGACAGGTCCTTCATCATTAAGAGGTATTTTAAGGTAACACACAACATTACATTATGCCAATTCTCTGTCACAGGCTTGATTGGTTTTGATTTGAGTGAAATTTTAATTGCCTGCCAGGAGAGTGAGTCCTTCACTGATGGCATTCAAAATCAGTTCTAATACTCAAGCTATCCTGGGAATTAGAATTAAAATTAGTGCTACAGCTCTGAGCACAAACACAACTACTTTTTGTCTTGCACAGCTGAAAAATGGCAGTTTTCTATGCCTTGTAAATAAAGAGATTAATCTTAAGAAACATCTTCAAACTGTATTTACATTTAAATGGATAAAGTGCTACATGTAGACACAGGTAAGCAACAACCTGAACTGAGCTGGGAGACCTTCAGAACAGCAATTGCACTAAAAATCACAGACTGAACCTGCATCAAAGAGGTTGAGAAAAAGTCTATTTGAAGAAGACATATGCCATTTGGAGTATAGACAGCAATGCCAAATTAAATCCTTCTGTTCTACAGAGCACAGCTAAAAACTTTGCATAAAGGTCATATCACATCACATAAGGCATCCCACTTATTGTGAGATATGTGGAAGGAAACCAGAATGGAGAAAAAGTACAAGTTTTTCAGGTGTGCAGAAAGCTTGAAAGAATTGGATTTATTCTCTGAAGAGAAAATTGAGGAAAAGGTGCAATAAGGCACTCTCTAAAACATGTGGAAGAAGCAAGGGAGTAAGTTGCTCTTCATATCCACAATAAGACCAGAGAGCTCATTTTTAATCTGCAGCAGGATAAGTTTCTAGCTGTAAAGCCAATGACATTGACAATAAAAGAAGATTGCATGGTACATTCAGAACTTGTAGTTTTCCTCCCTTGGGACAGAGACACAAACTACAATGTTTTAGGTCCCTCAACACTTATTTGTCACAGATCTCATAATGAAACAAGATTGGAGTCAAATGTGTGTGAGCCTTAGATAACATATAGAAATACAGATGCACATATCGGTATGGAATGTATTCCCCTGAACAGGAATCAACAATCACAAAATAGTATATAGGTACTTCTTCACAGAATGTGACTTGCAACTCACACCTAAGTAGGGCTTCTCCAATTCAAGACAGAGTAAAACGAGTTCACAGCCCCTCAGCTATCGTAAGTAGTTGCTAGCTTACCCCCTGCTTGAAATGGTACACAGTAAAAAGAGTGAACTACTCCACTTTTAGGTCGTCTTTACTCCCTTAACTCCAGAGATAATTTAGCCCAACACAGTGCTTGAAACACATCCAATTAGATCAGGTTGCTCAAGGCTTTGTACAGCTGGAACTTAACTATCTCCAAAGACTGAGATAACACCACCACCATTGTGGGCAGCATATTCCAGTATTTAACTACTCTTGTAGTAAAAACTTTTCGCTTAATATCTAACAGGAACTCTCCATGTTCCAAGCTGTGCTCCTATCCTATAACGTATGCTTCTTATCCTATCACCACGCACCTCAGAGTCTAGCTCCATTGTTTCCATATACCACATATAACTTAATAACCACAATCATAACACATAAGCAGGAAGATAATGATCTCGAGTGCTAATCCAGTCCATGGGGCATGGTACTTTATTCTGGACCAAAAGACCACTAGAAATTGATCATTTTATTCTGGTAAGTGTCAGAAAATAACCAACTTTGCTGTGAAGTAAAGATATATCTTCTTTTATTCAGAAATTAACATTAGAGAGAGAAAGAAAGAATTTCACAGGACGTAGTTCATCTTCTGAAAGTTTCTCCACTGACAGTCTTCTTGATCAGATTAATCCTCTCTTTTACTATGACCAGGTTTTTTTCAAACCTTCTTGACAATTTTGGGCTAGACCTTTAACTATTACAGGACTTTTTATGAATTTCACTTGCTTTCCATACCTTGAGAGAGGTTGCAAAACAGTACAGTACATATTTGTAGTGGTTCAATCCCAGCCAGCAACTAGGGCCATGTAGCCTTCTCACTCACCCCACCTTGTCCCTCTAGAAGGGCAGGGAAAGGAGGCAGAAAAAGAGGAAAAAATATCGTCAGTTGAGATTAAGAAAGTTTTATAGAACAATAATAGTAAAAGAAAATAATAATAACAGTAACAATATACACGACACAAGTCACTTTTACTGCCTGGTGAATTGGTTGCTCAGCCTGACCCAAGCACAAATTGTGGATTCCCCCTCCCAGGCCAACCTCTGTTTCTGTACTGAGTATGGTATGGAATATTGCATTGGCCATTCTATTATTCTGTCTATGCTCCTTCCCAGCTTCTATGGGAAGCTGAAAAAAGACCTTGACTAGTATAAACATCACTTAGC
>VZTM01041379.1:0-20309 GCA_013400555.1 Jacana jacana | reverse complement strand
ATGCTCCTTCCCAGCTTCTATGGGAAGCTGAAAAAAGACCTTGACTAGTATAAACATCACTTAATAACTAAAAATATGCATTATTGACATTCCTTTCATATCAAATCTGAAAACACAGCAACCACTAGAATGCAGATTAACAATATTGTCTGGGTTTCAGCTGAGATAAACTTATCTTCAGGGGAATTAAGACCGAGTATCAAGAAATGTGCAAGAAAAAGTCATCACTACATTTAGCAACACTAATGAGGGAGGTTTACTAGGCCCATTATAACAATAAAAACTGAAGATGCTTGATGAAGTATTCATAAATGGGTATTTCAATGGGTTAAGTATGACCAAGCTTGTTCTGCAGTAAGAATTGTATGCTAAGCTTACATGAGTTTTGCAAGTTCAATCTTTAAAAAAACCCCTAGGTTTTAATACATTTATTAGTCAATGTTACTAAAGTGTTCTAGGAGGAATTGGATATTCTCTCATACTAAATACATTTATTTTTCTCAGCATTTTGGGGGTCTATTTGGGTACTGTTTATTATGATTTATTAGATCATGCAATTACCCCCAAAATGGATATGGAATCTGTAATCACTACATGAAAGATGCAATCCAACTTCCAGTCAGAGTCTGGCATGAAATTGGTGAAGTCTGGGAATTGTAAATCTAAGATTTTATACTGCACAGCCAGAGAATTTGTGAAATATAATTCAACTTTGTTTCTAAATCTCACTTCTGAAATTCCTGCTTGATTATTTAAGATGATCATCATGTTTCTGCTATATGCATCTTTGGCTTATTACCAGAAGTTAGCAGGGCTGAGATANCAGTGTCATTCTAAAAGGAAAGTAGAAAATGTTCTGGGTTCTCACAGGTGGAAAATAATGGGGCCATATCTGAAGGAACTAAGTAACCTTCATTCCTGGAATTCTTAAATCTTTTATCATGCTCTAAAAAGAAAAAATAGGAACAATTAAGGTCATATGCTTTGTCTTAAAATGTCTAGCTTGCTGCTTATTGCAATGAGGTACATCCCACTCTTAGATGAACCTGAAATAGCCATGCAGCAAACTATGGAAATTGATTTTTAAATACCACATTTCATTCATATATTTTTCTTTCAGTGATTTATTTAAAGCAGTTGAAAGATACAGCAGTGGTTTTGCAGTAATGAAAATTCCACTTCTTGCAGCACTTGTGTCTTGGCTCAATAATTGCTGGTTTGCTCCAAAAAATATTACATAATAAAATGGAATTTCCAGACAGAAGTTAGTACTTTACAGCTAGATATATATTAGGGGAAACCTCTTCTACACTTTGGCTGCTAACTATATGCTATTGGTTCTTGACAGAAATACTTTCTGGATTACATTTATTTTTTGTTCCTGTGAAGACATTTAGAGAAGACTTATAGCATACTTCCATTTTATTTTCCTCACAGTTGCTAATGTAAAATCTATCCATCTTTTACTGTGACCAAGTGAGAATTTGTAATAAGCAAGTTAATTTAGACTACAGAAGGTGGGGGTTTGTTTGGTTTGTTTTTTCACATTTTTACCTAAAGTTGACAATTTCTGTCAACTTGTCTTTAAAAGGTGACATCTAAGGAAAGCATACATCAGAAATAGCAGAAGCAGCACATTTAGGAGCCAGAGCAATCTAATAGTTCATGGTGGAAGAGTCACCATTTCTGAAGAAAGGTGCTATTGTATTTAAACTTAGATATTGGAAATTCAAGATTATAAACAAATTATCTACAAAGAATTAGTAAAACCTAATTTCATCAAACTTTATATATGGAGAGCACCTAAGAAATTCAGTGGAGGAAGTGAAGGGAAATCTCATTTTTACTTAACTTGAAGAAAAAGCAATTCAGCTTTCAATAAAAAGTTGATTTGATCACAAAAAGTACTGCTCCGTTTTCAAAATATGTCCCAGTGGATAATCTAACAAGAAACATGGGAAAGCTTGAGCAAATTAGAATAATGTCAGTATAAACCATTATGTGATGATCTAATTAACTGTATGAAAGAAATATGAAGGTAAAATATAGCCTGAACAGTGAAATCACAGATGTGCCAAAGTGAGAGGAAGACCAATTCATAAACTTGGGTAAGCAGACAGCTATGATGCATTTAAAATGCAAATAAATCCTCTATAAAATGCCAGGTTCAGTGCATGGCAAAATTTATTAAAAAATGTGATATGTCATATATCAAGGTCTATAGACCAAGAATATTACATAAAAGAAAGTTAACCAGCAGCACTTGGATCTTCCACATCAACATTTAAATTTTTTAAATTACACCTGCTATTACATCTTGCTTAAATTAGTACGTGAGCACTAGATTTATTTGGAAAAAATCCCCTCTCAGACATCAAATTAATAATAAAAATTGAAATAAATTAATTTTATATTAAATTGAAAATTCTCCACAGAAATTGTGATGTTTTGATTAAAAACTGTAAACAAATATGAACCAGTTTCTCAAAAGTAGCATGATGTATTTTTCACTGAAGACCCTTCAAAAAATAAAAGTATTTTCTTCAACAGGAATATCACTAAAAGCTCTAATTTTTACTACCAAAGAAGAAACATGCATGAAATACTTAAGTTCCTCAACAAATACGGTGTGATTATTCAAAGATAAAATATCTGTCCTCTGCAATGATCCTGTCAGAAAGCCAATTAAATAAAAACCTTAACTATAAAGGCAACAGAACCAATTTTATTATATTATTAAATGAAAAATAAATTAAATGAAATGATATTTGTAAAAATGTGTTAATAATAAGTTGTTCACAAGTTTTCATTACAGTTATCTCTGCACAAATATTTAAGTAGAGAAAAAATTTAAGCAATATCCATTTGGTTGAAAGGAAGCCAAGATATCTACATCTCTAACAGAAACCAAATGGTGTTGGGTGGGAAAAAAAACGTGAATGCTACAGTTTTAAGCTATCTTGCTGTATGACAACTTCATAAACACTTTTGCCTTATGAATATTTGTCAATTTTGTATGAAATTCAGAATTACAACTTTTCTAGTATTTAAAATCAATTACATTTTTATGGATTCAATATTTACGTCAGGGCTTTTTTTCCTTTACTAGATCTAAACTTAGAGGAAAAAATGGAAAGGAAAGTGTATCATCAGCAATTAATATGATTAGGATGATTGGTTTTCCTTGCTTGTGTATTTCTTCAAGAAAGGAATTGGTTTCCTCTCCTATCCTTTCAAGTTAAAAATAAATATATTGTCATAATCTTGCTTCAGCCTCTTTTTTTTTTTTTTCCTGACAAAACAGATGTCTTTCAGAAGATTGCTCCTGTGTGAGATACTACACTGCCATCACATCCTACTGTGATTTTACTAAGGGGACCAGATACTGGTATGCTGAAAAGTGAAAACTTCTACATATATGCAGTCCACCCCCCTATACTTCTTCTCAGTAAATGTAGATAAAAAGCTTAGAAATGTTGTTTGTAGTTTTGGGTTTTTTAAAGGCTCTAAAAAAGCCAAATTATTTCCAACAAATGCCAGAAGAAATAAGTTGCCCTTCCTAGATTCCTTCCCTCAGCCTTCTCACTCTCTTCCTCCTTTCAGTTAGTTCTCCAGGTACCATTGTCACCACAGGTAACTCCCAGCTCTCTTGTCATGCACTGAGATACTAATACCTGCAATTTAATTAAGAGATCTAGCTGCAGTCGGATGCTTATGGTGGCTTTGAGACAAATGAGAAATAAAAGAGAGAAAATGTACAAACAGTGGTACAGTGCCCCTTGGAATGTTATATATATGCCAGACATAAGATGCAATATAAACACATTTAATGTAATGAATAGATCTCATTTTTTGGAGAAACTCTTAAGTTACATTTAATTGTTGTGAAAAAAATAAAATAAAAAATATGCACCACAGGCAGCACGGGTGCTTTGCCACACCAGTAGGCAGGGTCAGGCTGCAGGGAATGGAGAGGGCCAGGGGAACAGAGCCCTCCTGCAGCCCACAGCCCTGCTCACACAGCTGCTGCCACAGTTGGCACAGCCCCAAAACCAGCCAGCCTGGGCTCACGCTGGTGCTCAGAGCCACAGCGCCAACAACACACAGTTAATACCTCCAAAAGACTTGTGCTCTGCCAAATAACTTTTACACTGGACATTTATACCTCTCTCCATTGAAAGATTAATCTGTTTGAAGAAGTAATTTTAAAAGCTTGGACAGTTGGTTTTGGTTGGGTTTGGGCTTCTTTTAATTTTTTTTTTTCTGTGTTTTTATTTTTTTTTAAAGGCTCTAAAAAAAATCAAATACTTCCTAACAAATGCCAGAGGAAATCAATTGTCCTTCCCAGACTCTTCAGCCTTCTTACTCTCTTCCACCTTTCAATTAGTTCTCCAGATACCATCCTAGCTCTCATGTCTTGCACTTTAATACCAATACCTACAATTTAATTAAGAAATCTAGCTACAGTTGGATGCTGATGGTGGCTTTGAAACAAATGAGAAGGATATCCTAGCTATAATTTTTTATACACACTAAGTTTATTTTTTGCAATCCCTGTGTTAGGATTTTCTATAATTACAGAGTACCTTGAGGTCTTAATGCATGAAGCTAAGGCATGATATTCTGAAAATCTCAATTTTTACTAATAATTAAACTTAACATATCTACTAGCACTTTTATTGGTTTTGGAAACCTTCCCTTCTTATAACCAGAATGTTGGATCTCCTTTCCACAAAAGTGTGAACCAAGTGGAAAGACTTTATTTTTAACCTATCCCAACTCCAGTCCCTCCTCACATCTGTGAAAACTATCAAGCAGCCCACATGATGTTCCCTGAAAAAACAGCTCTATGGGACCCAAATGTTTTGTTTAGTGTTAGAAATGAACAAACAAACAAACAAACAAAAAAAACCACCAAAGAAACCTACAATCCTAGAGATTTTCCATCTTCCAAATCTCCCCTTTTCTCTCTTCTTCCACCATAAGGCCCACTGGAAGATCACTCATGCTGATAACAGGACACATAATAGAAAAGTGCATATACTTAGTATTACATTAAATTAGTCATTAGTTTAAAATCTGAACTGAGGAAGTGGTGTCACATTTTGTGAAACCTCTGAACATCCCAGAAGAGAGAGAAGCCACCATTCCCTCCTAGGACATTTTATTTTCCTGCCCTTGAGAGTCCACTCTGTAGACTCCCAATCTACAGCTGAGATAAGGTTGCTTTGTCAGAAGTAGCTAAAGGCATTTCACAGATGTAGTGAAAACAAAAATTTGCTTCCCTGTGAACAAGCCAGAAGTGATCCTGCCAGTGGATGAGACAGAGGGAGCTATTGCAGTAAGACAACAGCTACTGTGTTACACACCTTTACATCCTTTACCTGCAGAAGCAATGAGCATGGCTTTGCAGGAATTTGGACTAGAGATGGGTGTCTTGTCTGAGGTAGGTATCTACTTAAACATCACGTGAAGTCACCTCTGTGTCATCTCTGACACTTAAACAAGTTGGATATTACAAAGGCAGCGAACACCCCAGCACTCCAGCCAATGCTCCAATCACCTGGCAAAGATAAGTAAACAAAAGGAACAGAGGAATAGTGCTTTATAAGTATTTTTAATCATCCCCAGATAAATGTTTTCGGCTATTTTCTTGGGAAAATACAGATTTGTATCAAACAAAACTCATGATAGTTTGAGATTCCAGAATTAGGAGGCCAAACAGCCAACAAAGCCGACTGTAAATACAGATGTGGGAACAAGGGAAAAATGGTATCTGTTGGAAAAGAAAGAAAATCTCCTAGATATTGAAGGAGAGTAAAAAACATGTACCCCTTTTTTCTAATTTAAGAAACAATAAGATCAGGCATCAAAGAATGTGTAACTGACAACATTCACACATGACTCCATAGTTTTTCCCCAACACCACACAAAGCTGTCTTCTAAGTGAGTTGAAGAACATTTCTTGAGCCTCAGGAGTAATTCACTTTTGATTGGTCTGACTTTAAAACAGAAGTAAACTTCTTTAAGATTCCAAAAGTAAGTATCTATTGATCTTTACACCTAAATGTTGGTTAGTCTAAATTCTTGAAAGAATCTACTTTACTTGTTTCATTTCCTTGGTGGCACAGAATACTTCCTCATTTGCAGAGATTTGTTTCTCTTCTCACTTAAGCAAGACATTATATTCCTAGAGAAGTTTTGGATTTCATAGGTTGTAAATGTCACATCAGAGTCACAGTTTTAGATAAACAGTTCACATCAGTATACAAACAAGCAGTATCCTACAAAACTTAAGAATATTTTCTCTTTAATAAACGACTCCTCAAACAATATTTGAACTTACTTCTTTAAACTACTGTGATTTAAAAGTCTTCTATTTACTTTCTGCTACTTCACAGTTTTACAAACCCAGTGGAAGGGTACTAGCAGGCCACCTCCTGCTTGCCTATTAGGCAATGTTGTGGCTAGGCTGGTCAGAATCATGGAAGGACAGATGTCACGAGACTTACTGTGACTGTACCTGGAAGTTGGATAAAGTTCACTGTTATCTATCATGCAGGCATCAGGCAACTCTGCTGATCACTTATCCCTAACATTACCCACGACTCATTCCTTTTAAGCCGTTCCTATAGCCCATTCTCCTTCTAAAGTCTCTCAGTTAAAGGAGCAGAAACAGCTGTCAAACTACTTAGTATTGTTTAAAAAACAATTCAGCCAAAGCCTCCTGTCTGTTCCAAAGAATTAGCTAGATTTTAGCATGCCCCACTGGGTTCATATCTCATTCTGAATTTCAAAATACGGCCAAAGTTTTCTCAAGAAACAAAAACCCAAACTCAACACACTAAATTCTCTGTTCATCTCTGTTTCTATTAGCCAAATAAATGCAGCATCCCAAAGTGCATCTTCTCACTTGGATTAAACACATTTGATGGCAAACTTCCAGGCTTTCAATGCAGAGTGCTTTTTGCCTCACCAGGAAAGTGAGTTAGCAAATACTGCAGTAAAGGGCATTTCTAAGATTACAGAGCTTATATATCCGTAAGATGGCCTCCACAAAAGGAACTCATTTAAAAATTCTATACGTCTGTGTTATTGTAATATAGAAACAAACAAACAAAAAATTATCAATTTACCAGATTTACCAGTTAAAAATTGAATTCTGAGATGTTTCTGACTTGATCCTTTCCCCCATTTATCCCACTTACTTGAAAGGTAAACAGTGATCTTAGGTGAGATGTTAAACCTTTTTTAGATGGCCTGTAGTTTTTGCAAGCAAATTTTATATATATATGTAACTTAGACATTCTTCATTTAAACATTTAGGTGCATCACCTAAATTTTGCAATATAGTCAAGTGGTTAAATAGTTGCAGCACTGTGAAAACTACAGTCATGAAGCACTTTGCTGCCAAAATGAAACATCACTAGAAGATGAAAGAGTGGGTTTGGATTACCTTCAAAATCAGGGACTGAGAATTATGTGCCCTATACACAACTCATTCAACAATTTTTCCTCTCAGCCAAGTAAGAAATAAGGCTAAGAAATTCTTACTATAGTGTTACCTGTTGCTTTTTAAAGTACCAGTTTTTCGGTTTGTCTAAGTAGACCAGCAGATTCCACAGATTTTGTTTAGTCTACAGGTCATCTTCTGGGCAACTATTTCAAGAACATATGCCAATGGTTAGTTGAATAACTACTGTATGCCAGAGGCTGTAAGAGAAAAAATATCCTTCCATTTACTGTGACGAACAGAATAATAACACGAAACAATGAGAAAAATAGACGATAATATTCTCAAATTGGTATTTTATGGTTATGAATCAGCATTTTATGCATTCTGAATGTATAATGATCTCTGCCAAGTATTTCACAAAATACCCCAGAGGCAAAATATTCAAAATGCCTGAGGAATGTAGGTGCCTTAATCAGGTTTGAAAATATGGCTCAAATTAGTTGGTTAGCTGTATACTTTTGAAAATTGTATTCTCTCCTATATATTTTATACTTGTATCTGTATTATTAACATCTTTATTCAAGTAAAACCACTTTGGGTAAGTGGCCAAGTCCCCTCATATTTTGTAATGTCTAAAGGACATCTCAAATCTTTGTGATTTCATGTGCTTCAAAGGATGTGAATGGAAAGGAAAGTTCACTCAAAAGTACAACTAGTAGAATACAGATTCTACAAAATGCAGAAGCAAGCTATTGTGGGTACCCCCAAAATCCGGTTTCATATTAACCCCTAATTAGTGACCATATGCCAACTTCACAGGTCAGATTTTGAATCCTATACATGCTGTAACTTCCAGGAACTCATCTGTAAAGCTCTTATTTTTGGCTTCACTTAATACTCATGAATTGTGTTACTCAGAATGAGTCAAGCAAATGCATTCTTAAACTATATAATTTGCCAATTGCTCTTCCTATTCCCTTTATTCCCCCCTTTTAGCTAACTCTGACCCCGCTTGCTTGTTCTCCTTTTGTCTTTTTGGAATTGCACTTATAAGCCACACCAAATGTCAACAATACCATCACCATCTTCTTCCTTGTGTCATAATGGCAGTAATTCTAATTTCAGTTCTTAAGTAGAAGTCCCTTCTCCAACATAGATACTTTACTGAAGACGTAATTAGAAGCATGAGGCAGCTTTTCCCACTTAATTCTGAAGCATCTGGCATTGACCACTATTTGCCTTCTGTATGTCAATGTATATGTTCACTAAATTAAAGCCAGACTAAGCTAATCCCTGACCAAGCAAAATGCCAAAAAATGAATTCCAGAACCTGTAATAAATCTATGTCCACTTAACAGCACAGGCATCCTCATCTCCTTATGAGCCTCTGCCTCTATTATAATAAAAAAGAAATTAAATGGAAAGCAGCAAGTAATAAAACCAGTGGATAGATGACAGAGTGGGCTGCTAGTGGAAGTATTTCTTTGCTTCAGCTTCATTGTGTTTTCTGTCACATTAATTTTTGCAAGCATTGACAAGAAGTAGAAGAAAAAGCATAATATCAGCACCCGCCACACCTTATGCAAGTGTTTCTAGTTATATTAGGCACAAAAAGAGAAAAGCTACAAACTTGCGTATATTTAGATGTTATATTTCTTTTGCAGGGAAGTGTATTCCAGAGAAAGTAGTTCACCTCACCAGACAGGACATCCTGCAGATCTGAAGTCAATTCATACCACCACATTTTCACCATTAATTCTTAAAGCAGTTAATGAGTTCTACCTAAGAAATCCCCAGAGATAGGACAGGGAAGGTGATCCTAGCCCAGGCCCCAGGCCCAACTAGAGACAGCTATGGCTGCCCAGTGCTGTCTATCTCCACTATTGCCGGAGCTGCAGAAAGCTGGCACAGCTGCTCTCACCACCCAGAGTGGCTCACAGATGTGTTCAGGAGGGCTTCCTCTGCCCCAGCCCCACCACTGCCTGTCTCAACATGCTTCCTCCTCTCCATCTGCCCAGCCTGCTCCGCTAAGACAGCTTGAGGTGGGTCTCCAGATTCATTAAAAGAACTGAATCATAAATATGCAAAAGGACAGGAGAAATCATAAACTGCAAAGTTTTGGTTTATGTTTGGTTACAGTGGGAGTCTTGCTGAGAGTTACTCACAGATCTTACTGTCCCAGGATTGGTTCTATTCATCCTAATGATACAACAAAAAGAGAAAGCAACTTTCATTAGCTGTCTCATCCATTCCCTTCTCCATCTACAAGTTCTGTTTAGCTGTCAGGAGGATTTTATTAGCAGGAATTAAAAATGTTCCTAGGAAAGTTCCAAATTCACATTTGTACCAGGTGTCTGTGGGGAGGTGCTGGCAGGGGGGCTGGCAGGGGCAGCCTCTGTGAGGAGACATTGAGGCTGGACACAGCTGGTTCCTCATCAGGGCACAGCTAAAGCCCTTAGCCAAGCTGGCAGCACCTCTGTGAAAGCCTGTTTCGGAAAGAGCAAAATGCAGCTAAAGGGATGAGGAGTGAGGGGAAAAGTGTGAGAAACTGCCCTCTAATCCTTATTTTCAGAGAAGGCGGAAGTGTCAGTGGCAATCCAGGCACCAAGGGAGGTATTTCCCTGCAGCCCAGGGACCCCTCACCAGTGCAGTTGAATATCTGATTCTTTGCAAGAACTGCTTTCACCAGGGACTTTGCTAATATATTAGGAGGAAAACATAGAGGGTCTTTGCCAGCATACTTGCAAAGTGCTAAGGTGGCAATATCAGGGAAACCACCTGCCTCTGTAGTAAAGCCCTGGCCTTTGGCAGACTGCCCTGGTCCTCTGTTTCCACCTCCATCCATGTAAATCTCCAGCACTAAAAGCAGGCCCTGTCGCCTGCATGCACTCCTCTTATAACCTCAACCTCAGTTTCCCTCTCATGTACTATCAACTCTTACTCATCTCCTCTGTGGGTGACGGTGTCAGCATCTTGGGATGCCTGGGAGATGTAAATTACCAGTTTAATTCTGACATTTCAAATATGGCTTGCCTGGCAGATATTTCTGTGCATTTGTGCTCACATGAATGTGTGAAGTTTGGACTTTGTGATAACCAAATATTCAGTAAAGGAACACACAAAAAGGAACCTAAAGCAAACTTCCACAAAAGGATCACCCATAAGCCTTTACTCAGTATAAACTGTTAAATTCTTCATTAAAAAAATGCAGAAAATTAATTTTCTCTCTAGAAGGTTAATTATATCAAATATACAGAATTCCTTAAAATACTGTGACTTAAAAAAAAATCCATAGTAAAAATAATGCACTTTTGAACAGCAGATTAACTAATCATATTTCCATAAACTGAACTATGCATACCATACAACTTCCCATTGTGTATAAACACTTAAAAGATTTTCTTTTTATATTAAAGTTGTCTTTTATCATGAGAGAAGGTGATTTCATCTCGATAAGCAAATTCTGTGATGTAATATTATGAGGTAAATTACTGGCTGGTCCAATTACAACACATTTCGTAGCTAGACCACATGTAAACTACAACTTATATGTTTTTCAGGTGTGCCAAAGTGGAAAGCAGGTGTTCAAAACCAGCAAAGACATCTGAAAGTCTGATGGGAATTAAAGGTCAGTGAGTATCTTGCATCTGAGTACCTTAATATTTATTGTTTCCACAATTAATATTTAAATAATCATGTTAGTGGTTTATATGTTTATTTTTCTAAATATAACATGATTTCAGTTGAAGGCTTGACGTTTAAAGAAGTTTTCTTTTTCAGTACCATTTGAAAGCATAATTTACTGTGAGATACCAGCTTGTTACAAGTATATTCAAAAAATATAATTTGATAATACTGCATTTTAAACTCAAATTCTGACTGGATGAACAGCTGCATGTATTCAAGAAAACTGTTACATTCATAGCTGTTTAACAAGCTTATGTACCAAGCCACACAATTCACCTCCTCACTGGGAATTACGTTTTCTGGAGTTTCCACATAGTATGTTTCTACATAGCTTTTTTGCTGCTTTTCTTATGGATAACTTTGACTGTACAATGACACTCTCTTGGTGCTAGTTATCTCACCTACAACTTTCAATCAATCTTCATTCAATCGATCTTTCAAGCAATCAATCTACCAACCTTTAATTTTTATGGTGGAAACTTGGATCATCTGCCATTTGCTTCTTTTTCCTATTTTTGACGTCTGTATGGTATTCAAACAAAGATTTGACCTGTGTTTTGAAGGTTAAGAAACTCCCCATTAATGTTTTTTTTAATGATAGATCACTAGGGTTCCTGCTGAAACTGTTACATATGATTCCATATAATGT
This sequence comes from Jacana jacana, assembly GCA_013400555.1. Classification (NCBI taxonomy): domain Eukaryota; kingdom Metazoa; phylum Chordata; class Aves; order Charadriiformes; family Jacanidae; genus Jacana; species Jacana jacana. The sequence goes on along the minus strand of VZTM01041379.1, from coordinate 8,517 downwards.
TTTTAATTTATCAATCATTAGAAACTGCTTATTTCTGATGTTAATGCTCAATGAAGCAGAAAGGGAGCACAAAGGAGTTGTGTCCATACATCATACATCTCCTTTGCTGAAGACATAACCAATTTCATGTGGTTCCAAGTATAGGCTATTCATTTCAATTTAAAAGTAACAAGTTTCACTAGAAATTAAACTGAGATCTGTCCTATGTGCTTTGCTTAAAAGTTATTACATTTTTATCTTCCGAATGATATGTAGTATTTGTTCACTGAAGAATCAGCCTCAAGGCAAGTAGTAAAGAAATTGGCACATGTAATAAAGCAAAGAAATAGGCACATTTCTTCATCCTGGAAGAAATTATCTGCATTAGCTCTCCTTCAATTTAAATCTTCATATCTGTATGTTTATCTGTTTGGTGTTCTGTTTGTTCATCCTTGTGGGAGATACGGTATCTGCCGTCTGTGCTTGTTTGTCAGTTCCTCTCAGTTGCTCCATTTATGCGCTTGCCAGAGTCATCTTATGTGAGGCTCAAGACTCCTCTGCTCCAGGCAGGCTTCCAACTTTTGCCTCACTATCCTAACAAGAGATCTGCCTATGCAGCTCTGTTTCATTACTGGTCAATGCCTGTTAATAATACCACTTCACATTATCTCACTAATCCACAAAACATTATTACTGAAATAAAACCTAATCAAAATCCAATAGCGTGCCACCCTTATGCTAATAGAGATTAAGGCAATTCAAAACAAAGATAAACTTAAGAAAAGAAACCTGCAGAAATAGCTACAAATATAATTTGTCAAAGTTCTGATATAAGAAACATTAAATAAACTTTGCAGGATAAGTATATGCTCCCTTATAATGCAGTTTCTAATGGCCAAATTTTAGTTTTATTCCTGCTGATGTGAATCTTCAGCAACTCTACTCTTTTCACAGATAGCCACTCTGGATTTGACTTGCTGTAGCCAAGATCAGCATGTGGCCTTTGAACTCCATTCTGTTGCTCAAAAGCAGCTGATAGGAAGTATGTAGTTACTTTATTCTAAGCTTTCCAACTCTTTTGTCTTTTGTACAAGACTGCACAAGACTGAAGATATTTTCTTAAATGTTTAATATTTACAGATTCAAGAGTACAAATGTTGCCCTTTCTAGTGTTTCTCTGACTTTCCTGCTGGATTTAGCACAACACTATCCCAGCCTTTTACCCTACACAGAGTTATTTTTGGAAGTTGACAGACAGCTCTACCACTGAAGAAGTCTTTAGTAAAAAACCAAAATCACCATCTGGGACCACTTCACCATTTTCAGTTTTGCAGCTCTTCACTAGAATCAGAAAGACTCAGTTGCACTGAAGAATTTTCCTTCTCTTATTGAAATTCAGAAAAATACAACTCAGCACCTCTGTGGTTCTAAACTCAGCTTTCTGCTTGTGGAGCTGAACTGTGGTCACTTGTTCTCTGTAACTACCAGAGAATTCAGAAAAACTGTTAAGATCAAATTATGCCTTTTCAAGGGTAGGCAACTCACATGGTAATGTGCTGAGCCACCACAAAGGAATGCTCTGGATTCTATTAATGCAGGAGCAATTTTGTAGCATTTTCACTAAATACGTAGCCTTACAAAAAAAAGCCTTATTTCCCTGTAGCTAACTCGGTGGAAAATGTGGCTAGAAACTTACTAGTTAAGCACAGTAATTAAGAATAGTTAAGCTTGAATAAAAGGAGAATTATTGCAAAGCTTATAATTTAGAAATCAGCAGTTAGGTCATAAAGTAGGCTACTGGTAAACACTAAGTATTAAGAATAACAATAATACATACTTGTTTCTGACACCGAGAGACCAATTCACTAACTTTAGTATGTATGCATGAAACGATCAGACTGGACTTCAGTTTTGATGCATGTGTTCATTAATATCTTCACTTCTTCTGAAAAATTAGGTCTTTCTTACATAAATGTGTGACAAATATGGAAAAAAGCATGTCATATTACTTCTAAGACAGCAACACCTAACAAGTTCTTGAAGAAAGAAGACTTTATAAGCACGTATCCGTTCATAGTAAATGTTTTGACAGAAAGCTTTCAAACTGGTTTCTCAACAGCTTTCTCTGACACAAAGGCATACAAAAATTCTGTTATAAATACTGAAATATTTTAGATAAACTGGAAGGAATATTAAATTTCTTAAATGCATCTTACTCCAATACATCTCTTCCACATCCAACCAAAACTAGAAAGCAGTCATGGTAAATGTGCAGTCAGAATGAGGGGTTTCAAACTGTTAATCTAGAAAAACATAGTTCCCATTTGAAATCAAGTTCTGCAGTGCACAAGAACTGTGAGCTGTGAGATCTGCTTCACGTTAAATACCAACCCTCCCCTGCTACACACTGTACACAGAGTTACAGTGTGATTTCACTGTGTAAAGGTAGCAGAACACTTAAGCCTTTGTAAAGAGACTTGTGTTTCCAAGACTGAATATAGTACTTTAAACATGCACGTAGCAAGTTGGGATCTAAATTATTACCAAAAATTTAACAGAATTACTTTGGATAATTTTCCAAAAGCTAGTTTGGTACTGGGATGCTGACAAAAGACAAATACAAGTTAAAATTAATAGGAATGAGAGGACACAAACAGGGGAAAATCACTACACACTGACTAGATTCCCTAGCACACACATCTGAGCATTGCTACTAATGATCACCTTTCAGAAAAGGATGTTCCAGCACCACACTAAATAGATGCAAGTAATCAGTTTAAGCAGAATTATGGAATGGTTTCTGGACAAGGACAGATTTAAAACATCAAGACTCTTCAGCTTTGGTATGAGTTGCTTTAGACATAAAAAATTTCAGAAATGATAATAGAGAAAGTGGTCAGGAATTATTTCTTACTTTTTCTTATCATACAAAAAACTGGCAGTCAGTGAAGTAAAGTCAGTAGATTTAAAGTTAAAAATAGGGAATGGTTTTCCATTTATTGCATCTCAAAATGGTAGCATTTGTACCCACAATATTCTGACTGCCAAATGTATAAATAGATTCAAAAACCAATTAAGCAAATTATTACAAAATAGGTTTGTCAGTAGCTTTCAAACATGGTGGTGAAGATATTTCCACTTTGGAACATCTTTAATAGTAGATCCCTAGAAGCTTAGACAATGCACTGGGAGATGTTTTTATATCTCTGTAATCTTCCACTCCTGGCCACTCTCTGGGACATGATACCTGATTAAATGGATGTTGGATCTGACACAGTGTAGCCATGCTTATTTTTGTGCAACGGCATGTGAATGCTACAAAAGCATCCTAGTGCTTTTTAAAGACACTAGAAAAGGAACCTTGCATGATCCAGCTGTTTCAATGATCATACAGTACTTAAATTGTAGGTCTTCAATTTAAGTTGATCTGCATCTGGTTACTGTGTGCTTCCTCAACAGACAGGAAACATTCTCTAGTTCCTGAGTAGACACAAGAAGGATCCTGGGAGTAGATAGAGTTTTGGAGTGGAAAAAGCTAAGAATTACCAATTCAAACAATCTGTTTCCTGTCTTTAAGGAGCCTCATGCATTGCTGTATAATTCAGTATAAACATATAAACTTTAGCTCTGTTTTCTCTTCGGATTTTCATTTCAGTTCATAGTAAAATTAGTTCTTGTTCATAAAAAATCCAATTAAAATGAAGCTAACATATTACTTTGGAAGTGAGTTTTACACCAGTGATAAAAATGGTTCCAGACCATGTGCTCTTCTTTTTTGCCTTCTGTGACACTATTTAAAAGAGCTAGTAGCAAAAATATTTTAACCAGAGTCCAACACATAAAACTGACATTACAGAAAAAAGACAGAAATTAGTTATTTCTAAACTGAAGATTCATTCTATGGCTTGTTCTCTCCCATCTCACACCCTGTGCCTGCTGCTCCAGGAGGCAACCAGAGCATTGCTGTAGCGAGCCTCGAAGCAAAAACCTGCTAATGGTCCAGGACCTGGGCGTTGCTAAAAGGAGTCCTACCAATTCAGATAACCAGGCTGCTGAAGAACAGGAGAGAGCAATATAAGATATCTGGCACTGCTTGGGCCAGAAATCAGGAATGCAGTGTTTTTCAGCTGATTCCCTACGGAAGGACTATGTAGTCGTGTTACATATCTGTGTCCATCAGATGGGTTTCGTTCCTGTCCCTGAAAATGATGACTGAATGTATTTTAGGCAGCTCTAGCATACAAAGCCATAACAGGACATACTGAAACAGCTACAGGTAGAGCAAGGAAGAGGTTCTTTGCAGCTGGCTGCAGGGAAGATGTATATTCTGAAACCTGAACTTAAATAAAAAAAAAGACTTGGACTTTCAGTAGTTGTAACTCAGATCAGCTCACCCTGAGAAGCTTCTGTTGTAGAGGAGTTCAAACTCCTCCTTCTTATCTCTCTCTCCTATCCTGGGAGTAGGAGTTTCTCCTCCCCCATTCTACATTCTCTCCTAACCTTGCCTAGAGAGACTATCCCTTCCTGACAGGGAAGATTCCAGCTTAACAACTTGTTCTCTATGAACTTCTTGTGGCTGTTCTAGTGACTCGTGCTTATCTCTGCCAGAATAACATGAAATATCTGGTTTCTCCAAAAAAATTGTGGTGGCACTGGAAAATGGGATAAGCCATCTCATGCTTTAAAAATTATAAACCTTTTAGAGGATTTGTGGATTTAATGTGTTTGCATTCCTTTGCAAACACAGTTAAATATCGGAAGTAGATGATGGTCAGGAGCCACCTATGCTTCAAAGATGTTTTTTACTGAGATATACCCCTGCTAGTAAATATTTCTCTTAAACTAAACAGTTTACATAAGCATATGAAGCCCCAAATACTAAGATATTTGATTCTCCTTTCAATGTCTCTTTCACAATTCTTTCCACAGTTTGTATTGCATTAAATTTACACTGCAAATGCTGGTGCCATGCCAAGGCACTTTCTTCCTTTCTTTAAAATTAATGCTTTTATCTCTGGGGTTTGGGAGGTTTTTTTGGGGGAAGCAAGAGGGATGGGAGGGGACTGGGGATTTTGGGGTGTTTGGGGTTATTTTTTGTTTATTTTGCTGCTTTTTTTAATCAAATGACTACAATACATTCAGGCTGTCACTAAAAGAGCTAAGCACCCCTAGGACTATACTGCTTGCCCAGACAAATGCACATTCCTGTCTGTAAAGACCTAGCCGGAATGTCTAGCATCAGAATTTCACATTTTGTGCAGTCAATTCTATTTCGCATACTAAGCCACAAACCCATTATAGTTGAAAACAGCAGAAAATCTGTTTTAAATTAGGTGACGCAAATACAGTAGTAAGAGAAACCGCAGAAAAAGCACAGATGTATAGAATATATGTACAGGCAAAGCAACCAAGGATGAAAGACAGACATCAATTAAAATGCTTTGCAAAGGATGAACTCAGAGTTTTTATCAAATAGTACTAATAAATAAAGCAATATATTAACTGAACAAAAAGGCAATGCAGTGTTTGACACTTCCAATTAGCTGAAGTTCTCAGAAGCAAAAGCAACAGAAACAGGTAATCCCAGGATGTCTTCTATAAAGACATGCTACATTAAATCTATTGGTGCCTTCTTTTGAATATACAACCAGAAGAGACTTCAATACAAACTGCTAAAGAAGGCAAGCCTTGCAAAGCAAATAATTTAGACTCGTGAGAGACACGAATGAAGCAGGAGAAAAATTGATGATGTAGGCATAAATTAGACACTACTGAATTTTATACCACAAATAGTGAGTTAACGTAATTCAATCACTTTTTAATACAGAAGTGCATGGAATTATTTGGATTATTAATAGAAAGAATTAATTCATTTTAATATCGGGAATATTTGAACCGACTTGTCATTTGTGGAGCTCAGTTCTAGCCAGCTATGTTTCTAGCCATAGTACATTGTTCCAATTGTTAAAGGACAAAGGAAGTTATTCATAACAGGTTAGTCTGCAGAATCTACGTCTGCTGTGGTTTCAGATTTTGTAGGCCAAGAAAAATTGCCCTGTTGAGGTGATAAAGCCTTGATTTATATTAAGGAAGTTTGGTAATTCAAGAGGAGCTGGCACAAATACTAAAGAAGCTGTAGCTATTCACAAAAATATCCTGAAGAAATATTGAAGAAAATAGTATTTGCAGTTTTTAAATCAAATTTGAAAACCCCACAAAAATGCTCTGCATTGAAGAATGAAAACAATTGAATCACGCACATTATGAAGTACTAATTTAAACACTAATAATGCAATAGTTATGCAAAATTACTATTGTACAATCAGCAGTTGGCTCAGAAACAATTGAGAAACTCGAATCTTTTCTGTTGAAAAAGGCTGGCTTCAGAAAGTAAGTACCCTCTCCACTCCTTGAAAGGCGCCACAGGGTATTTATCTTGCATCAGTACTGACAGTGAAGACAGATAGTACACTTCACTTTAATGTCTTTCTTGCATCCCACTAGGGAATATAAATCAAAGAAAGAATGTCCAAGATGGCTCATTACTTGTTCTGTATCTATCATCTAGCTCTTTCCTTTTTTCCCATGTCTGCTCTTCTATAAATTTTTTACTTGTATATTTTTCCTCCCCTATTTTCCTGTAGTGTTTCCTTCTCCTTTATAGGATACACAATGCATATTTTAAAATCAATTCTTCTCATAGAAATTACTCTCACAGATTCTTCAAATGCATGTGCCAATGTAGTACGTTTATTTTAAATTATTGAGACACTTTAAAAATAGCCTATCTTATGATATTTGACTAACATGAGTCAACATACTGAAAGAAGCAATAATCTATTATTCTTAAGACTTACATGCTTTTAGATAAATCAAAAGTATTCCCTATTCAAATATCACTGTAGTGTGTCCACAACATTCTCCATCCCTGCTCATTATTCATTTCACCAAAGTACATATTGAAGAATAACATGGCTGAAGCTAAAAGTTAAAAATAATTAGTCCTTGATGTGTAAAAAGAACATTTCAGTAATAAATTTATCAGACGTAACATGACACAGTCAGCCCATGATTCAAAAAAATAAGTATATAGCATATAACAAGACTGACAGAATAATTAAACAGATTTTTACTATCTGTCATTTTTTTTGCCTGTCTTTGCACTTGGTTTGTCAGCTGTCTCATACTGTCAGCTGGGGTAGTTTGGAAATGACACAGATCGTTTTCCTACACCCCCTCTTTAGAGTATCAACTCCTCAGTGTTCTCATATGCAGAGTTAATACATAGCTAATAAGTATCTTCCCAGCTGCACCTGTAAATAATCATTGAAAGCAGAACAGATCTCGGTAATTTTTTTCTTAGCAAAAGAAGGCAAACATCCTTATATCAGGAAATTTCCTAAAAAAAATCCTAAAGTTTTAAAATATTTACTCCATGATGAAAGAAATTAAAGAGACATAAGCCTAAAGCAAGGACTTCAGCTCCAGTTTGTTATTATATCCTGAGACATGTGGGTCTTTTGGAAACTTATTTCAAGTTTTTTCATATTTTTTTCTTCACATTTTAATTAATTTCTGCATTTTGATGAATCTATAGTTAATACCAATGGGATTAGAGTTTTATCATCTACATATTTGTAAAGCATGCTTCAAATTGAAAGCAAATCTTAGTAAACATGGAGTAATACATTTTTTTGGAACCTGTTGCCTAGCTTCCTCCTTCACACCTGAAAAGTTCAAAAGAATATGATACATGGGACCAAACTGTGGACTCTGGTATACATTGTCAACCCACAAAGAAAATCTGCTGAGGGCAGCAAAAGTATCTAAGATTTGCATTACAACAGGAAATTTGGATAAAAACAATTCACTTCCTTTTAAAACAGATGCTGCAGTTAGCTGTGGATATTTCAATGCATTCTGAAGGATGTTTCATAACAAAAATAACACATAAAAATACAAAAAACCCCGCCACATATACTATATGTTGTCAAACCATCCTTAAGGCACAAATATTCCAAGTAAAGGCTTTCACCTAAAGATCCTAAGCATTTATTTTAAAAGATGCATTCAAAATGAAATGGATGTAAAGAACTGTCAGGGAAATTGAGAGCTCTTTTTACAATAAGTTACTAAAAATACAACCTGATTCCCTCTACCAAAGCTAACATAGAATATAATCACTTTCTATCAATACACTAGGTGGCGAGAAGCGAAATCATGAATTTGCATTAAAAATACGTATAAATTAGCTATGAATAAAGGTGGTCATGAAATTAGAATATTTTTTTTACATCTGAGGATGGACTTCTGGAAGAATCTTTCCATTACAGAAACAACTGAACTAATCTGAAATGAGGCTTGATAAATTCACAAGAGATTGGATTTCCAGAGTTGCCTGAAACACTAGAGAAGTAGCCTTTGGGGAGTCCCTTCTTATAATCCTGTGGCTTTGTTTCCACATTATCCTGATCCCTATGCATTCAAACATTCAGCTTGCTTTTTGAACCCAGCTGTACTTCAAGAAAAAGTCATGAT
>VZTM01041357.1:0-15916 GCA_013400555.1 Jacana jacana | reverse complement strand
TGTGGAGGCAGAATGTATTAGCAGGTTCAAAAACGGGTGAGACAAATTCATGGGTAACAGATCAATAAACGTATACTAAGAGAAGTAGACAACAACGTATGACCAAACTTTTTTTCATATAATAAATCCCAATGCTCATGGAGAGTAGCCAAGCTAAGATGCTTTTCCTCAGTACTGTCTGATTTTGCAATAGTTTGGAGACAGACTATAGGGCTATGCGGGCTGTTGCTCAGACACAGAGATAAGTAATTTCTTATACTTTTCATAAAATACTAATGATGAGTATGCTTTTTTGGATATTCTGTACTGTTATCTTAAACTTAAATACTAAGAAGTATTAGTATTTCTGTTTAGATATGAATCTAATTTCAAGAAAAGAGTTTTCATGATGCTTACTTCAAATTATAATTGTTTATTCCAGAGATAATAATTCTTTGTAGAAAACCGCTAGAAAATATTTCCTTTAAAAAAAAAAAGTACTTGAATATTTGTTTCATTCATGCTTATAACTTTTTTTTTTTTTTTTCTCTTGAAGTAATCATACAGTAAGGGACAGAAATCACTGGTCGCTCTAGCTGATTACTCACTTGCTGAGCGCTTTACAGGATTGGAGTGCAAGACAATATACTTCAGTGAAATATTAGAAAAATTACCCAGCACATAGGTTGCTCAAGGTAGCTATAGTAGCCCTCTGTATATATTCAGGTGTTCATGTGCACACCTGTATTTAAGTTGTAACATCTTGAAAAGTGAAAAACAGAGGTTTTTTTCTCTGTCATTTTTCCGTTTCAGCTAAGATTAAAAATAGGAGGAAGAACCTGAATCTTGCAATAATGTTTAGACAGTTGGCTAGAAATTAAAACCAGCTGTTGTGTGCTATGATCTCTACATTTTTTGCTTGTTCTAACTGTCAGGCACGAAGGCACCAACATAATTTATTTAATGAGGTTAATTAGGATTGTGAAGAAATCATGGAATTAGGCACCTGTGACTTTAGTTCTAAAAAAGTGCTTAGAGATACCTCTTTTTACAACATTAAAACTATAGTTACTGGTATTATTTCAGTCTTTTTATACAGTAATTTATGTCTGCTGCTTGAAATTGTTTCAGGGGTCTCTGGAGCAGTGTGTATCAGACATAAATAAATTACTCTCATTTCAAGCAAAACTTCTCTTTTCTCCACCTTGCCTTGCTTGAACTTTTAAACAAAATGTCTTGAATGCACACACTATGAATTCAACTTGGATAATTCTTGAATACATAATTCCTTCAATGCTTCAGTTTGTCCAGGGTCATTTATTCTAGACTGAAACTGTCTGGGATGTGACACTGCAGAGAGGCTTGGGCACAATAGGGAAAGAAAATATGATGCCTCAGTGCTTACCAGGTGGACCCAGGTACATATCTGCATGCACTCTGAGCAAGTGGGTCATACTTGGACCCAGATATTTGTTATGATCTAACTTTTGCTTATTAACATGTGGTAGTAGGATCCTTCCCGAAGACCGGTAAGATCTCCAAGCTGTCAAGGTCAGTCTGCCATGTGCTCTTTGGGCATTTTCATTGAGAACCTGAGGCACTACCAAATATCAGGGACACTGGGATCCATGTCAAATAAGATAGTGAGCTGAACACAGGATGGATGAGAACTAAGTGAATTGCTTTTAGTCCAGCAACAACTACACATTTTCAGCTCACATTTATTACAAACAGGCAATAGCCCATCCCTGGTTACTAATTTTCTCATAACAGGATTTTTATTCAAATTCAGTTAATATAGCTGTGATGGAGATGTCTTATTTTATAAAATAATCTATAACTTTCACTATATGTTTCCCGTTAAACATAAAACCAAACCATCTCTCCAGTTGCATGATTTTATAGGGTTGGTCAGTAAAAAGCCCCCTGGAATATCTTACAAAACAAAATGCAATTTTTGACCAAACATTCCATGATAAAGGCTCCTGAAAGTGACATATTTTTTCTCTTGAAAGCTTCTTTTAGAATTATTCAAATGCTGCTTCAGAGAAGTCTATATTACAACTGGTTTATATATTTTGGTTTTCATTTGCATGATGATTTGCACTGCTTTCTCCATGTTTCAGGGCATTTCAGTTGTAGTAAATTACATTGCACACTAATAATGCTAAAAAAATTCACATCTGGAAATTTCTTTTAAAAATATTTGTTGTCAATTGCAGATTCAGATTGTGTTATAGGTCACTTTAACTTTCCATGTGTATAAACATCCTTTAAAATGTGATTGATGTATAAATCTAGGTTGAATTTCATTGAATCTGTACAAGGGATGGGAAACCTCAAAGGATGAAGAGTCTTGCAAAACAGTAATTTGGAAGTTCAGTCTGAAAGAGCACCACCGGTTCAAAAGTGGGTGTTTTCTGCAGTTCTCATCTACATATATGTGCTCCTATCTCTTAACAAAAAACATATGAAATGTGTTGGGTTCTAGGTTTTTTTTGAGCAAGTTTTTCAGGTTAAAATCAGGCAAGTCTAAATCCAAAACAAACTTTTATGACAGTAGCTATTGTTGCAGGAAGAAAAGACCAGTAAAAAAAAACCCTAAAAAATCAACTCCTTTCTTGCATTTAGTCTATTTTTGAAACTTCAGGAAAACTTGTGATGAATGTCAGCTGAAAATTAATATCACTCTTAGTTTCCATTATATTTTCCAAATTATGACCAGTGTCACATTACATTTATAAAGCCTGTTCAGATTGTGTAACTTCTGTGATTTTAGATCATTTCAGATTTTTTCACAGCAGAAAGTATCATTCTGATTTTTAACACAATTGAAATATTTGGGAGTTCTAAAAGTCATAATCATAACTTGTATCATAAAAGTATACATTTATTTAATAATACAGAGTTAATATATTTTATAGCTTACTTGCAAGCTTCTCAATTATCTTTTTTGATAGTAGTGTCCTTTGAAAAAAAAGAAAATGCACTTTTAAAGGAAAAGCAATGAAATTTTCCTATCAAACATTAATAGAAAGAAGCATGTAAAGTTTCAGGCTTCTATTGTACAGAGAATAATAGCTCTCCCCTTTCCATAAATAAAAAGAGAAAAAACATCTTGAAAGCACTTATTAAAATTCCACATTTTGTATGGTGCCTAAAGCAGACTAGGAAATTTTAATGCCTTTAGTTAGTGCTAAGAAATAAAGAAGGTGTAACAATTAGCTTCTGTGTGAAAGGTGTGTGGGTGGGGAATTATTACTTACAGTTGGAGCTAGGCAGAGATATTGCCAGACTCTTTTAGCAGTCACAGGTCTACAAGAATCTGATTTTAACTGAGACAGCTATTCACATTGCTGATCTTCTTACAGGGTTCCAAAAAAACCATATGGGGTATTGTTCTTTGTGATGTGTTAAAACTTCTGTTAGCGTTTGCAAATGCTTTTCTGACATGAGAAAATCTGCAGAATCTCTCTTCACTATTTATTAAATAAGCCCCACAGCCATATATGTTACTTTTCTCAGTCCTAAGTTGTTCTAGAGTCTTTGCAGAGTAGATAACTTAAAAAAAAATATTTTGAAACATCCTTTTACATTAGTAAGCAAGTATATTGTCTGTCTTGAAAGGAATGTTTAAAATGTGCTGAATGTTAAAATATGTGTCTGGTGCTTCAATAGTACTTTCATTTGTGTAGCACAGTGCCTGTTTTGGGCTCCATGGGCTCAGTAAATTCCAGATCATTTGAATCTCAGCTAAGTGCAGGCTCAGTAAGTTTGAGACACCCTTGTTAAGTTTCCAAATGACACCAAGATGGGCAGGAGTGCTGATCTCCTTGAGGGTAGGAAGGTGTTGCAGAGGTACCTGGACAGACTGGATTGATGGGCTAAGGCCAATTATAAAATATTCAACAAGACCAAGTGCCAGGTCCTGCACTTGGCTCACAACAACCCCATGCAGCGCTACAAGCTTGGGGAGGAGGGGCTGGCGAGCTGCCTGGAGAAAAAGGACCTGGGGGTGTTGGTCAACAGCCGGCTCAATATGAGCCAGCAGTGTGTCCAGGTGGCCAAAAAGGCCAACAGCATCCTGGCCTGTATCAGGAACAGTGTGGCTGTCCCCCTATACATGGCTCTGGTGAGGCTGCACCTCGAATACGGTGTTCGGTTTTGGGCTCCTCACTACAAAAAAGGCATTGAGGTGCTGGAATGTTGTTTGGAGAAGGGCAAGGAAGCTGCCAAGGGGTCTGGAGAATGAGTCTTATGAGGAGCAGCTGAGGGAGCTGGGGTTGTTCTACCTGGAAAAAAGGAGGCTGAGAGGAGACCTTTTCACTCTCTACAACTACCTGAAAGAAGGTTGTAGCAAAGTGGGGTGACAAGCAATAGGACAAGAGGAAGTTGCTTCATGTTGCTCCAGGGGAGGTTTAGATTGGATATTGGGGAAAAATTCTTCATGGAAAGGGTCATCAGGCATTGGAACAGTTGTCCAGGAAAGTGGCCAAGTCACCATCCCTTGAGGCATTTAAAGGACATGTAGATGTGGTGAGTAGGGGCATGGCTAAGTGGTGGACTTCGTAGTGTTAGTTTACTGTTGAACTTAATGATCTTAAAGGTCTTTTCCAATGTAAACGATTCTATGATTAAGCTGAGGAGGATCCAGGAATCAGAATACAGGTGCTTTAACCTCTAGCACACTAACCTCTAGCAGTGGTGAAAAGGCACTGCTGTGACCACATCTATTACCATATGTTTGGTTTTTTTTTTTTTAAAAAAAGGGCGTTTAGCCATTCAGCTTTTGCTCAGCAGAAGAACAAATAAGCCAGTAGAGCCATCCAGGGTGGTGGATGCCGTGATTTTCCCCTCTGGGTTACAAGACTTTTAACACTTTTTTTCCCTCCTCCTCCTTTTCTCATAGAGCACATTTGCTGAAAGGCTGGAATGGCCAGCAACCTCCACCCTGAGGCTGAGGAAATACACAGGTCAGGCTACAGCCTCTACCTTGGCAATTGCTGTGGCAAAAGAAATGGCAGAAGAACTGCTTAGGGAGAGAAGTTGGGTGAAGAGAAGTGAGTTCAAACAAGGAGATCTCTATAAAGAGCTTGATTTAATAGTTGCAGATTCTGCAGGCTGGAGATTAAGTGCTGAGTCAACTTTTAAGTTCCACAAGTTTTAATCTAGAAAAAGAATTGGACCATCTCTTTTCTTAGGTTGGCATAGATATTACTGAGAGGAAAATTTCTACATTTGTTATTAAAAGAGGGAAGAAAGAAGGTATTGCTGCAGTATATCAAGCCCAAACCACTGAGTGTGTGTCAGGTGAAATCATGTGCTTGTTAGCAGTGCTGTAAATCTTACTTGTTAACTTCAAAACAATTGCCTTAAATTCCTTCAAATGTATCTAAAGCTAAAATTTTATTCAGTGATTTACCCAGTTGATTCAATAAAAATAAAATAGGATGTGGTTTGTGGAAATAATCTTTTTGATAGCAGCACCTTTTTGGTCTTTATTTATCCTCCTGTTCTTACAGGTGTAAATTGGTAATTTTACTTAGACGACCTGGAATAACTAGTAAGTTTTTAACTTGTTAAAATTATGAAGCTAATGACAATGAATCCAACAAATTATTCTCATCTAGTGGGTGATATAATATGATATAGTTAATAGCCGTTAATGATATTAGCAAAAAACCTGTCTTGTTAATTGTCAATGTAATTTTGTAGAGAAATGTGAGAAGATAATGAAATGATCCACTCATTTTGTTAATGGGACTTTTATCCAAAGAAGCAAACTGAATAATTTTCATGATCTTAACTTGAAAGGGCACAGAGTTGGCAGTTGGAATCAAACAGATTCATAAGTGAGACTGTGGTTGAGCAAAATTGAGATATCATAAGTTTTCTTTATGCTGAATCAGTAAGCTAGTTAGCCATTTAAATGAAGTGAATGAAACAGATGCAATGGTGCTCTTTTTTTCACCACAAAATTACTGTTTTGGTTTTGTTTTAATTCCTCAAAATAGCTATGGTTCTGTTTAAGAGAATGTGCTGAGCAAAAGAATGAGGTAGTTTCAATACTTGAATGGGAGTGACAGATTTATGTAAAAGTGTGTAGGAATATTTATATTTACAGACAGTATATGCAGTTATCTTTAGACAGTGTTCAATGTTGAACAAATTGCACAATATGTATTGATATCAAATATAGAACTTTCTAATATTTGTTTTAAATAATAATACACTCAGTATAGTTAGAGGCTGTAACACAAGTTATATATGTGCCTTGAAAGAAAGGTCCTTGTGAAGGTATTCTGTAGAATCACCTCAGCTGTATTTTGCTATAGGTTTAATCTATTTCAAAAAGAAAAAAATAAAAGACCAGATTCTGAATTTATCTGTTATATTTCAAATACAGGTTAGCAGAAATCAGCCATAGTTTCATTAAAAATTCACCAAAATTATACTTTTCTGAAAGGGTTAATGAGAGCTGCTGTGGAGAGGGTCAGAAAATGAGAATGCTGTTAGTGAGAGAACAAATGAAACACATGCAAGGAAAAGAAAGTGGCACACACCTTATGAAAGGAATTGCGCAGAAGACCCGAGGACAAAATCACACACAGATGTTACAGGAAAAAGGCATAAAGTGATCTGTTCGTTGATTATTCTTAGAAGTGGGAGCCAAATGAGTTCTGCTTTGCAGGACAAGCAGTATTAAATGCTTGAGGTAGCCATACGCCTTCTGACTATGTAAGCAAAACTCTCAGAAACAGAAGGAAATTCCTGTGCCACTAACTCTTACATGTATGGTGATCTGCAGTGGTCTTGTACATAGTTTCTGAAGAAAGGTAGGATGAGTTGAAAAAAAATACAGAAAGACAATGTGAAGCTGGAAATTAGAACTGTAAGAAGTGACTGCAAATGAATATAAATAAATTTTACCCAAAGAGATTTTTTTTCCTTAAAATCCAGATCCTCTGGCATTGTTGGCTGATACTGCTGCTTCAGCTGTACTGTTAGTGGCAGGTAGCTGTAGCTCTTTAAACTCAACTCCCAGAGTGCTTGCAAGCACCTAAGTAACACACCTTTGTGATGCAGATATATACATATTGGTAAAAGTATCAAAAGGGAAAAAAATCTAGGCCCTAGAGATAGAGCATGTCTTTAAAACACAGAGTCAAATATGTACAGGAAATGAAATATGATCTAGAATTATCAACTGATAGAGTTATTGTCCAAGATTAAATGAACTTGTGGCTTTGGGAAAAATTCTTAGTGAATGGTGGAAATAATGAAAAAGTTCTCCCAAAAGATATATATGAAGGAGAAGGGCATTGAGATAAAGGGTATGTTGTATCAGCTACATAGCTGCCTACTCATTAAAAGTCTTGAGAGTGTTTTGAGGGTATTTTGAAAATCCAGGAAAGAAAGGAAGAAAGAGAACAGAAAAATGAATTGCACTGAAATGAGCCTTGAACAGAAATTGGAGCAATTATCTGGGAAATGATGTGATATTAAGACAGTGAGAGACATGATTCCTCCTTCTTTTTGCAGCCTGAGTCTATAGTATGTTTTGGTCAAATATACCTGGGTTCTTTGCTGGGAAACTGATCTGTCACGGGCATCTTTTCTCATGGGGATGATCCCATAAATTCTGTGATTGTCATAAGCAATGATCTCTCTTTTCTTTTCTCTCTTAAAATTATATCTAGTCTCTTTGTTACAGTGTCCTGTCTGGTACAAAATGGGGTATTATCAAGAGAATTTCAGGCTTGAAGTGAGGCTAATATCTCTGGTGAATGAGCTGGCTTGCTCTTTGTCCTTTTAATCATTCTATCATTTAGATAAATATTCATAATAGTACATTTATTTCATTAGACTTCTAAAAAGAGGAAGATATTTTATAGAAAGGCCTTTAAGATTGCTGGCATATTTTCATTTACATATTTATAAATAACAAAAGACCGGTTATTTTACAAAAGAAAAAACCCTCAGTTATAGAAAAACTTGAGGGCAAAATCTTTTTAACAAAATGGAAGGCTTGATAGGCATTTTTTTATTTATTATATTTATTATTTGCAGCATTCACACCCAAATATGGTAACAACTATGCTGAAAAACGAAGCAAGTGTAAATGTATAATGTTGTCTGGACTTGATTAGCTGCAAAGAATGTTGACTGAATATTGTTATATGAACTGTTGACGCTATTGTACAAAGCAGTTAAAAGCTTTTCTAAGTCAATTTTTTTTCTGTAGCTAGCTGGTATTCAGGCAAACATGTTTAATCTTTTTGAGTGGTAGTTTTGTGTGCCTTAAGAAAAAGTGAGATGACCAAGCTAGTGTCATAATAATGAGATAGAATTTGAAGGTGGAGTGCATTGAGGAAGAATAGGTTCGGGGGTCAGAAGTGATATGACTTAAGAAACCTGATTTTATTTTAGTATATATGTTGTGTGTATTTCCATATATCTGACTATATACAAAATAGGTACTTAAAAGAATACATAAGTCATATGTAACCCCAAATTTATTAATATAGGAGTGGATATACAAAATATATTTTAATATTTACTGAACTCTCCATTTTGGTGGGGAGGGATAAGTCTTTGCCAAGATAAATTTATTATGCTAGACTTTGAAGAGTAGCTTTTGTACCTGTTTGTAATGTGGCACTAAAAATAATTCCTCGCTATCACTGGCATGTGTGCATCAGTTATCTTCATTCCCATTTATATAACAGCAGAGTGCTTTTTGGATGGCAGCACTATATTTGGATGGCTTCAGCTTATATGTTTACTCAAGTGAAGGTCTTTTCATCTAGTCATATGTCTGTGACACTAGCAATATGTACTAATTATAATACATGGTAAAACCAGAAAATATTTTGTAATGCGAGTATTATTTATAAAGCACATCTTGACATACAGAAATGGAAATTTTAAATTAACATAACAGTGCATGCTTAAGATATTGATTAGTAGTGAATTATTCAATAATCACTGCATTAATTACTGCCTGAAAGTATGAGGGTTTTACTTACCCACATTTCAAACTGGGTTATCACCTTGGTGTCCTCTGGCCTTTGAGTGAATACTCCCAGTTCTCATTGCTCTGCGAATATAGTATAAAGGAAACCCTAGTGAAAATGAGAACTAGGTTCTATTTACCCATATAAAGGACAGCTGCAGTAGTAATACAAAATTTTGCATGACTACATTTCTTCTAGTTTCAAAATGTCATGCTGTAGTTGGCTGCTTTGCACTGTTCTGAAAAATAGTGATACAATAGTATTTGTGTACCTCACTCAGTATGGTATAGTCACTGGTAGAAACATAGATTAAAAGCTGTCTCTGTGATGCAATACATGATGCATGCATTTGTAAATTCAACTAACTGACACAGTGGGCAATTGACAAAAAATGTAAATGTTGTTTAATTTGAGTTGAAACAAGTTATCTTTCTGAACGGTGTATGTTTTAAAAGTGATTATCTACTAGTTTGGAGAAGCTGGTGAAAGTAATGGCTAAAAAATTATTTTGTTTAGAATAATGAGCTTTGTGAGTAATTATCTAATTAATAAAACAGAGCTACCAGTATCTCTTATAATATCCATATCAGATTTCTACTTATTGTTGCTGGAGCATCACTTTGGTAGGAACTCTTTAGCTGGGAAAAAAAGAGATCCCATTTGCAGTTCAGCATCTTGCTTGCTTTAACTGCTTAGCTTATTTATTACCAAAGGTGTTTTTATTGTATTCCTGTTTCAAATCAGGAAATCAGTAAATTAGTCTTAATTTTTTCAGAAACTTTAAAATCTTTCATTGCAGAAGGTGAAACCTACAGAAACACTCAAAAATTTGCCCAAGTATGGCCAAAGAAATCTCAGCTTCCTTAATGGCTGCTCCCAGTCTCACCAATTTAGAGTCTCTTGCTTCAGACTCTGTCATTCTGGCGTGTCTTCTTTTGGGGCTTCCAGTCTCAATATATCAGATCTGGTAATGCTCCAGATGCAGTATCCCAAGCACAGCATCTTCTCCAGCACTTTCCCATTTCTCAGCTTGGATGCATATTTTAAACTCAGCCTCTCAATAACTGACTGATCTGCAACTTTTAAGGAAAACATATTTCATCTCTGAGGCAAAGATTAATAGCTGCACACAACCAAAGAATATTCCCTATCCTGGCATACTCTTCTGCATAGTCTGGTAACCTGGCCTTTAGAAAAAAGTATTTAGTTGCTTTGGATATTTAACCCTATCTTAAATAACAGTTTGTGGTCCAAAAAATATAGTGTATGTAAGAGAAGGATTAAAGCAAAAAAGACACAGATGGCTGTATGTGAGTCTCGGAAGAGAAAACAGATATTTCTTAGTGGCTGGAAGGTGTTTAGTGTCATATGGAAGATTCCCTGTGGTGTTACTAATACATTTTATATGATACATTACAATAAGGTTCATATTTTGGGATCTGAATGTCACCTGAAGTTCACTCTCTTACCATTTTTTCGTTCTGTGTATTTGATGAAGATGGATGGATGTGAAAAATTTCCATGTACAGCCATTTATGTTGTTTGGAAAAAGTTGCTCTTAAGTAAGATAGAGACTACCTATTTTACAAAAGAGTTTATATTTGTTTATTATCTCCTTTGCAAGCAGAGGTAATTATCGACAATGTCTGTTTCCAGATGACACCCAAAGGTATGCAGATTGCTGAGACCTTCTGATTTCTCAAGGTCAAACAAAATTGAAGGCAATCTTTCCTCATCCAACTTAGCTGAGCCAAGTTGCTTGCTTTGGCACTGGTACCACATCCTAAAAAAGCAGATTTTGCTTGCTTGTGGGCAGGTGGTTAAAATACCATATAGAGCTCATTTTTGACTGTCAAGATTGAAATTATTTCTCAGCCAAGGATAGATAAAAGTACATCTGTTAGCTATTAAATCGTGGAGAATAAACCCTTGCAAAGGTTTAAAATGTACCTCAGATGTAAAAAAAAAAAAATTAAAAAAAAAAAAAAATCAGAATTCCAGACCAATTTCTGTAAAAATGACTAAAAAGATAAATGTATCTCCATTACATTCTGATCAAGAAAATTACTGCAACTCTCATGGACTCTTCTCAAGCCAGTGAGTTTAACTACAGTTTGAACAACAGTAGCATAAGTGGTTATTCCTAACCTGTCAAAAACTTCATTAAAACCTGAAGTATTTTTCTGCACACACCAATATGGTTTTTAGCAGATGCCTGAATACAATGTATTGGAATCTGGGTATTTTAATGTCTTTACTTATGTTGTTCCTAAAAAGAACCTTTAAAATGGGAAGGTTGTGAGGTTTTAAATGGTGTTTATTTATTTTTATTTCAAAGATAGCAGATTTCAGAAAGTGAATAACTACTTTTAATCAGTAGACACTTTCTCAAATTTAAAAGGTTGTTCAGTAATTATAACTCATGCTAATGAACTGGATGTTAAATTAACAAATACTAAATTAATTGTCACTTACACCAATTTTCCTCCTAAGAATTAATTCAGACATCTTCTAAATTTAATTAAATACTTCATGTGTGAGAGCTAACAAAGAGGTCAAGATTACAGGTGAAGTCAGAGAAATGAGGCTAAGAATACACAACTATAAAAGAAAAATGCTTTTTTACATTGCTTTCAAAATATGTAGTACATTATTGACTGTATTTCTTTTGTAACAAAGGCCTTTCACAAGGAGTAGACTTAAAGTTCCTGATGAGCTAATTTTGCTTTTAATTTATATTTGGCTTGAGGATTTAAGTTTTGCTCATGGTGTTGAAGAGTGTTAGACGAATTTTCACTTTATATTGTATTATTTTTTCACAAAAATATCGACCTTTATACTTATAATTGTAGTTTACTTACATGGTCCTGAATCTGAAAAGTGAATGCCAGTTGCCTGCCAAGCTATCTCAAAGGGCTGAGTCAACACTTCATAGAATTTTGTTGTATGATTTGTGTCAGTGATTTGGCTTGGTAGGATTGTACAAAAAGAGGGGTAATAGTTTTCTTTCAGCATGTCTAACTAAAATGGTGAGCTGTCTAGCTAAAAAGGTTAGTAGTGTAATGTATGAATGGTGCTTTATACACTTAGAACCAGAGCTATATTGCCCATGTATGTCCAGGTGCTGGAGCGAGTACAGAGGAGGGCAACAAAGCTGGTGAGAGGCCTGGAGAACAAGGCTTATGAGGATCGATTGAGGGAGTTGGGGTTGTTTAGTCTGAGGAAGAGGAGGCTGAGGGGAGACCTCATCACTCTCTACAACTGCTTGAAAGGGCACTGTAGAGAGGTTGGTGCTGGTCTCTTCTCACGGGCAATGAGCGACAGGACAAGAGGGAATGGCTGCAAGCTGCAGCAGGGTAGGTTTAGGCTAGGCATTAGGAAAAAATTTTTCACGGAGAGAGTGGTCAGTCAGTGGAATCAGCTGCCCAGGGAGGTGGTGGAGTCACCCTCCCTGACTGTGTTTAAGAGCAGATTAGATGTGGTGTTGAGGGATCTAGTGTAGGGGAGAACTTGTAGAGTAGGGCTGATGGTTGGACTTGATGATCCCAGGGGTCTCTTCCAACCTAAATGATTCTATGATTCTATGATTCTATGTAGCACACTCATATGGTCTCTCCTTGGAATTTAGGCCCGAAATTAAAGTCTTTAATTTCTGCAAGATTCATATGAGAGAGGGGCAGTGTACTAACTTGACTAATTTTGCTTATGGAACAATTTGTGATTTCTTCATAGGAGAGAAAACTACAAGGTTGGATTTTGTTGTTCTTAAAAAAAGTCAGCATGTTCTTTGTAACAGTAATTAAAAATAAACTACTGTCATTAACCGAATACGACATTCTGAAGCCTGTAGCCTGGTTTGCTTGCCTGCATGGTTTATTGATCTGTTGTGGAGTAACTCAGCAATGAAATTATCTTGAAAATTAAAAACAATATTAAGTAATGGATGATCCAATTTACTGTAACATGAGCTTATTGCTGCAGTTCGTTACTAATTCATGCAGTGAAAACCTCAAGTAAAACTTTGTTTTCAAATTTCACCTGGATTCCACAGGACAGGTTTTGCAGGAGTCCCTAAGTAACTGCCCTATATAAATACTACACCAACATTTTGAAGAAATTTTCTTAGAAAAATAGATTTTCTTGCCTCTCTTTTGTTCACAGATAAACAGGTACTTACTGTTTAAAATACAACTAGATTTTTTTTTTGCGTGGGACCCACATGTGGGAAAAATCTGATGATTTATCTACCCCATTCATGAAATAGGAGAAGGTTTTATGTTTATCTACTGAGGTTAGAGGGATTTATCCATGCAGTATCAGTCCTATCTACTAAAGTAGATAATTAGAACTGCTGCTTCTATCTCTTCCATTACTTTTTCTCTCCCCTATTCCCTTAATACATTTATTAACATCATCAATTTTAATTCTATTTCCTCTAAGTGAGAACTTCTTGTGTACAATCATCTGCTTTTTTCAATAAGCAAATTTCTGCATTATTCTACTTTAATCACTGTAAAAGACTTTTTTTTTTTTATAACTGTAGCAATTTTCTTCTGGTTTGTGATGTTTATTTCAAGAGTAGAAAAGATATATGTATTTTCCCCTGTTGTAGAAATAATAAAAATAACCGATGATAATTACTGCACTTAATACTATTTTTCTTTTTGCTTTAGACATTAAAGAACACACCGTACACCTGTGTTAAGCCTTTCTATTTTCACAAGGTCACTGCGAAACCTATTTGCACACCAAATTGTTTTCAATTTTGTTTCCAAGTACTTACTGCAAAAGCTNCTTCCTGTTAGTGATTTCCTAATCATAATAAAGGAGGAGATTATTTGGGGGTAGGAGATTGTGTCTGGTCTGAGATGAAGTCACTGACTGGCATTTGCCATATTATTTTCCTGACATTTATGAGGTAAACATGTCAGCAGAATTAACTTTCAAACCCTTTCACCCTTCTGGGTGAATTTCAGTATTGTGTGTGAAGTTTGTGAAGGTACAAAACTTTATGACAATCTACCTTTCTGTATTCAGGACGATGAATGAAAGAGAAAATTAATATTTTTGAGCTATTGTTTGCCTTTATCACTGATGGAAGATATTAATAATTTTCAGAGTGTCTAATCAGACAGAACAGAATTAATGGCCAGCTTCTCTGAACCTATATCTTAGAACATGTTTCTTATAAAATAGTCTCATATGGTATTTTATAAAAGAAATTATCAGTGAGACAAAGCATTATGGAGTCTCAAAACTTAATTAATTTTATTGTCCAAATGAAGACATATTTCTTAAAAATCAAAAATAAAAAAAAAAGGAGGAGGGAATTGCATAGTAATAAGTTCCTCTTTTAAAATAATTCAGTTGTTACAGAACTACTATTTGTGTTTAGTAAATCATATACTTACCAACTCAGGACAGTTTTGCCTTTTTTTTGCAATGGTTTAGGAACTCAATCTTGAATTAAAGCTATGTGATATGATACTGTTCTAGAGAAAGATGAAAATCAGTCTTTTTTTCTGCAAATAGGCTATTATCTTTTCAGCTTCCAATGAAAGCACAGGTAGAACTTCCATAAAAATATAGTTCTTGCACCCTCATCCTTTTAGCTGCCTCTGAAACTGCTTGAAAAAGCACTGGTTGAATTTTGTGGCTTGCAAAGTAAATAATTATTATTTCTATTTGAGTAAAGAAGTAAAACAAAATTAATAAAATGCACTTTTGAGGCTGCCTTATTCATCTAATATTTCATGGTGTCTAGATTATTAATTAGCTTGTCCTTATCCTCACATCCACATACTCCTCAATCCAAAAAACCTCACCAAACCCAGTTTTCTCTTTTTGACTTCTGAGTATCCTTGATCAATGCTGTTGAACAGTTCAGCTGAATCTCTTGGTGAAGGTGTTTTTTCTCTCTTCAGCTGATTCCAGTGTACTCCTTCTGCCTCCTGCTCTGGGGGCATGTCTTCCAGACAGAGAAAAGTGGTGAGCAGCTGGAGGCAACAACCTAGATCAAAAGTCCCTTTTTGTCTATGAGCAGACTTGGTTATCCAAAACAAAATAAGAGGTATCACTATATGTAGTCCCATCTGTAAATTCTTCATCATGGTAGTAATTTGTTGTTCATGATGGAATCACCTCCCTGCGTGAATGACTGTGGAATAACAGATTTCATCTGAATGAAAGCAAAAGTATATAGTAGAAGGCAGACAGGATTTGTGAAAATGACAGCTACCTGTGAACTAAATACAGGAATTTTGCATACTCTGCACCTGAGCTTTAGGACTCCTGTACTTTGTAATTTTTGAAATATCAGGGCATGCTGAGCTGTGTGTTGCTTCAGTATGAACTTTTGTGTAGAATGGCTTGAATCATCAATGTCATTTTTTGCAGCACTTGGTCTCGTCTTAAATGTTTACTTTAAGTTTATCCTGTTTAGCTTGTTACAGCTAAAGATTTCCTACCCCCAGGACATAAACTTTCAGGAATCCAGGCTCTGAACCTGATGCCATTTCAGATATGCCAGACTCTTTCTGATGCGTACCTAACACTACCACAGAAGAAAAGCTTTCTCAATACAATATGTTCATGTGATTGCATTTACCTACATTTATGTCCACTGGCATTTACCCGAGATAAAATCTGATGGTTCAAAGAATTGTTACTACAGACATAGCAATAAGAATCCCTTAATTACATTTAACTAAAAATTTTGTTCCCTGTTGTCAGTATTTGTGCTGTAATAACATAGTAAACAGGCCCTGATAGTGCAACTGACTCATACAAAATTTTTGTGTATTTTCACTTAAATATCCTCTTGAAGTCTAAAAGACTTCAGCACAGGTTTTTTTAAACAAGCTTGGGATGGTATGAAAGGTCAAATTCCAAAACAATAAACATATGAATCTTCCTAACAG
>VZTM01041353.1:208962-289691 GCA_013400555.1 Jacana jacana | reverse complement strand
AGCGAAGCTCCAGCATCAGGTCCCCCTTCCTACTCTCTGTGCACCCCACATCTCTCTCACTCTCCAGGGACTCCCCTCCATGTCACATCCCCCCCAAACCCCGTCCCACGTTTCCCCTTCCCAGTACCGCTTCCCAGTTCCTCCCAGTTCCTTCCCACCCCGAGCCTTACTCTTGGCGGGGATGCTCGGGGCTCTGGCTGGTCCCCGGCGCGTTGGGCAGCGTTGGGCAGCGAGAAGGCAGGGACCAGGCAGGGAATCAGGCGGCGCTGGCTGCGCAGCCGGGTGGCCGCTCCCGTCCGAGGGGTCTCATCTCATTTTGTCATATGTCACCAACACACACACACACACACACACACTTGCAGCCACGTTTACCCCCCCTTCTTGCGGCAAACGGCGGCCAGCCCCGACCCCACCCCCTGTCAAAGCGGCAGCCTAACAGCGAGGAAGGGAAGGATGGAGGGAGGATCTGCTCGCCTTCCCTTTAACTCTTCCCTCGCCACCCCCCCCTCAGGACAGGGCTCCACCGGGTCAGGACGTGTCCCTGGCTGGAGATGGTGGGATGCTACATGGACCACTCCCCTAGCACCTTCCCCCACAGGACTCTAGGACAGGGGACATTTGGGGTCTGGTGGTGCCTTGGCTCTGTCCCCTGCAGGCTCATCGCCCTCATACCCAAAACCAAGAGCCAGCCCCTCAATACAGCTGAGCTCCAACTTTGCCCCACAAAGTGGGTCAGGGGAAATGTAGTGTGTCTTGGGGCCACTGCTGGTGTTTGAGGGGCACAGACAACCCCGTGTTGTGTGGCTGGGGTTGGGACCTGTGCTTGTCTGCCTGTGTCCACTTTAAGACTATGAAAAACCCATTTTGGTCCTTGGATCCTCCACATCTCCAGAGGTAGAGCCCTTTGGGTTGGTATAGCCTGAACCCTGGGGGTTCCTCAGCAAAGGTGGGATAGAGACATCATCAATCAGTGTGGGGGATGAAAGCTTCTTTCCCCCTGCCAGAGAGAGGCAAAGGACCTGAGCAAGCAGAAGGGGCAAACTCCCCAAACTCCCTCTTACACCGATTAGCTACAAAAAGGACACGCAAATGGCGTGCAGATTTGTCCAAGGACTTAAGCTGAAGGCAGGGCAGCTCTTGACAGTGAGGTAGCATAGAGTTGCCTTCTCCAAGGAGGAATGAGAGGTGCCAGAGGGAAAAGGAAAAGATAACACTCACTATGCTGTCCATAGAGCAGGGCTCCCACACATGGAGAGGTTGGTGGCACGTCTCCTTGCTCCCAGCTTTACTCCAGCAATGGAGTTGCTGCATCAGGGTTATGTCCTGCATCACACACTCTCAGGCTCTGGTTCTTCTCTCAGCCCTTTCCATGGATGTGCGATGGTTGCACCACTCCTGCTTGCCTGTCAGAGGCCTCAGGAGGGGAGGGGAGAAGAGGCAGGAGTTACTGCCACTTATTTCTGCTGCTTTCCAATGAAATGGCAGGTCAGGTAATTAATTATTCCTGCTAATAACACCAGACAGGCACTCGACTGCTCCCACAGAATTGCAGGCTGTGAGTATCTCCCTGCATAGGTTGTTGCTGGCAGAGCTCCAGGGGCTGTGTGCGATCCTCCTTGGATGAAAAGGGCAATGGAAGCCCTGGAGCACTCTGACTTACTTATAGTCACCTTTGGGGACCTGGATTAGAGCCTGGGACATAACCATTTCTCCTGTGGGTGGGACTCTGCTGCTTCCCACCATCACTGCCAAGCAACGGAGCAGTTCAGGTCCTGTGTAGACAACTGGGTGGTCCTTCTGGCTGTTCAGTCTGGCAGGTCAAAGGGAGACAGCAGGGCAGCCGATGGGGGGTGGAGAAGATCAAGTAAATTTGTCTGCTGGGACTACCCCACTACAAATAAAGATGTGCCTGGGATTATCCCTGTCTGTACAATGTAGCCCCATGGTCACAGGCAGCCTGGTCTCCTCTGAGCATGACAGCGTACCCTCTTTCCAGGGACATGCAAGGGTATGAAGTGTCTCACGTGAGCTTCCCACACTGCTCCCAGCTTCAGATGAACCCCTCTCTGATCATCACTCAGCTGCACACCTCCAGGTTTGAGCACCAAAGCCGATACAGCTGCATCTGAGGGAAGATAGGCTCCAGCTCCCCTCTCTATCTCTCCATGGGGCACTGGGGTGCTCCTGGAAACCCTAAGGGGATGGGAGGGAATGAAGAGGGAATCTGCATGTGTCCTTCTACCCAATGATGAGACATGCCTAGTCTGGGGCAGGGTCAGTTTTGTGGCTGAGATGATGCTCCAATCATGTTGCAGCTCCACTGGGTCAGCCCAGAATCCTATCCCCAGCAGCAACTGCATGTGGACACCCATGGAGAAGCAAAGACAGGAAAATATTTCTCTCTAACACTCTCCATTTTCTTTCAGAGGGTGAAATGTCTACAAAAGCACACAAGTAGAGCAAGGGACCAAATGGATGTACCCTCAATGGCCAGAGCAGCAGTGTTTCCCAGCTCCTTTTCCTCACTGATGCAAAGAAGAGCTTTTTGCAGGATTCAGACCTCAACGAGGGCTGTGAGCCCCTCACATGCTGCGTGTCCCCACTGAGTCCATTTTCACTCCAAGGCATTGCCTCCTTCAGCGTGGGTTGAAGCGCAGAGCCTGTAGGAAACCTTCCATGGTTTGGGTCCGTGCAGCACTATCCTCCTCTCCCATTGTAATTGCCAAGCCTTTTTATAATGATTATCCTGGGTTAGTATTGGGACAGCAGTTTTTCTGCTCTCCTCTTCTATGCTGCCATTGAACCCTTTCCAAGAAGTGCTTGCAGATGTCATCATCTTCTATGGCAGGCCAGGATGAGTGCTCTCTCCAGAGGACATTGCTCTGCCTCTGCTCCTTGTCCTCAACACGGCCCCGCTAACATCTCGAGTGGACATTATTTTCCCTTATTTGCTGAGTGTTTTGTGCATCTTCATGTGGTTATCATGCTCCAGCCGTCAGATTGTAGCGAGTCCCAGGGAGAAGGTGCCAACTTTAACATATGCCTGAACAGTTCTTTTCAGACATATACAAACTGGAACAATGCCTCGCTGAGAATATGCTTGTTGATGCAATTTGCCAACTGTGGTTTCAGATCTGCTCTTTTCAGCAAGTACTAACTATTTGTAGACAGTGCAAAATCTTGGACAGTCAGGGATTGATGGGGTCTCTGGAAGTCTCTCTCCAGGCATGGAGAAACTAACAGAGAAGAGAGCCTAGGGTTGAGTGAATACCTCCATAAGTATCACAAATCATGTTCAGATCAAATGCTTTGCCTTCAAGAATTTAAATCCTTTTTCTCTTTTTTTAGGAAGTGGCCAGCACTGGGCAGGCACTTCGTTTTTCTACCACACAAACCATGAACACATTCTCACCTTGAGGAAGCAGGACTTTGCTCAACACCTCACACCTCCTGGTTCAAACATCCTCCAGTGCTTCCCCTATCAGTGGTGTGCATCATTCAGGTAGGACATTGTCAGGACATGACTCTAGTGGACCTGGACCTAAGGCTGCCTGGCACAGAGCCAGCCAGGGTGTCTCCTGTCCTTGGAAACAGGACAGACAACTCTTGGCTGGTAGCTGGACTCTCTCTAACTTCTTTCCAGGATGTGCAGACATCATAGCAATGCTTTATGGAAGACCTGGAAGATGATAACAAGGTGGGTTTGGGGTTGTGTCTCAGGAGATAAGCAAACTTGCCAAGTGGGCAATCAAAACTGGCAGGTCTGACAAGGCAGAGTTGCTTCCTTCCCACCGTCCATTAGGACACAGCTCTGCCATTGCCCACGTGTCTGCCTTCAGCTTGCAAACTCCCAGGTCAGGGATCACATCCTGCTCTTTGCTGATTATCATCATCACCCCCATCAGCTGGTAGTGTTAGATTTGGAAATGTCAACGTGTTGATCCAAGAACAAGGAGGGTCAGCACTTGGACTGCCTGTTCTCCCTGGAGGACTGCCAGAGGCATATGTGTTTAAGACAGCAAATAATCAAGAGACCACTGTTCATAGCAACCTCAGTGGAAATATTTTTGTGTGTGTATGTGTGTATGTGCTGGCATCCAATTTGGCAATGGTTACTCAGCACAAGTGGGCGGCCTGTCCCTTTCTCTCAGCTGGAGTCTCCTCCTCCTCACAAGGACCCAGAAGAGGGATGAAACTAGAGCAGATGGTTTGGGGGTGCTCAGAAATACCAATGCCAAGGGCTGTCTCATCACCAACTAGAGCTTTATGGCATGCTAAACATGCTCAAGACCAAAGAGGTCTCTCCAAGGTGAGGGGGATGCAGGGGGCTGTGAGCAACTCTTGGAGATATTGATGATTTCTGCTTTAGGTTGGGTTTTGAGGAGAAGGAGCAGAAGCGGAGATCTTTGGGATGTTGTGTGAAGTACAGGATTCTGTGTCAAATCATCTCTCCACAAGTCCAAGAGAATTTGAAGCACTGATGCCGGAGAGATGCTGTGAGAATCTATGCTGCTTTTACTAGGAAAAGGTTTCAGGGCTTTCTCCAAGTGAGCATCCAGGGATGCAAGCCTGGAAAGCTAGCTGAGGTAGGCATACTCCAGATTGTCTCCTCTTTGAGTGCCACAAAAGGTCTGCCATAGTCCTTCAGTGGAGAAACTCCCAGGCTCCCATTGAAAGCTTCATTGCTGCTCTTATTCCCTCAGAAGTGAATGGAGAAATTTTACCTAACGTCCATCCCCCTCCACAGATCCCAGCATTTCATTCTCTCCAAAGCAACATGCCACCGCTAAAATCAGCTGAGAAGAAACTGATCTGGCACCTACACACCTTGGGAGCTCAGGCAGGGTTGCTTCCCACACAGTGTCTTTCACCCAAATTAAACAGCTCTCAGCTGAGCTCTGCCATCCATCATGCCAACCCTCAGGCAGAGCTTGGTTTTGGCAGCTTTTTAAACCCTTTGGTTCATGTTCAACAGGGAAAGAGTCGGGACCTTTTTTTGTGAATGTGTTGCAGGGGTCATGCAGTCAAGGAGGCTACAGGGCCATCCCTGAAATCGTGCTGAAATCAATGGGAGGCTGATAGTCATTAAAGATAGCAAAGACCTGGGCACTGAGGGCTATTTTCAGACTGCCTGCTACAGTGTTCAGTATTCAAGGGGGTAAGGATGGATGTAGACTACCTGCTCTCAAGGGATGTGTCACTTCACAAGGAGTTATCACTGGGTGGCTTCTGCTGTAAAAATAGCCTGTAGACCTTGGTATAACATCAAAAGAAATGACAGCTGATATTATAAGGATTTTGCTGGCCTGGGATTGAGCTGCATTATGACACCCAGCTTCAAATGAATGAATGAACTTGCTATTTGTCAATGATGTCTGTGTGTCATTCAGTTGGTGTCTACATCAGTGCCAGGTGAGCAGCTCTACAAGCTGCATTGGCTGTATTGATTGGAGCTCACTTCAGCTGGCCATGCCCAACAGAATAGAATCGTAGAATCATAGAATCATAGAATGGTTAGAGTTGGAAGGATTATCAAGTTCCAACTCCCCTGCCACACCTCCTACTAGAGCAGGTTGCTCAAAGCCCTATCCAACCTGGCCTTAAACACTTCCAGGGATGGGGCATCCACAACTTCTCTGGGCAACCTGTTCCAGTGTCTCACCACCCTCACAGTAAAGAGGCACCACAGTAAAGAGGCACCAGTTGCACCATATGTGTCCCAGAGTATTTGAGGCACCTACAGATGGCAGAAAGACATGGGATAGAGTCTCTTTTACCATCACTTGTGGTGGTGGTTCATGGTGGAGACCAAATACTGTCTGTTTTCTCCTGCAACTGAGGTACCGGCCCGTGTGAGTTGGCATCTGTGCTGATAAGTGTCCCATCCACAGGTATTTGAGGTGGGAAACTGAGGGGCCTTGGCCATTTCAGCTCCCTATGCTGGAGACATCTGCACTGTTCATGCCCATGTCCACACTTGTTTCAGATGTCCACAGCCAGCTCTCCTGTCAAACCTGCTGCACAGAGGACTGATTTCTAGGTGATTTTAGCAGCTTTTGCCTCACCCACTCCATCACATCTCTGGGTGTTAAGCAAATGTCTCCTGGCTCTGCATTGCATAAGCTTCACCAGATCAGCCTTTTCCACCTTTAGCAAGGTGAAAATCTCTGTCTCTTTGCCATAAAAGGGCTTTTGGGAGAAATAATAATTTCTTTCTAACACACTTTTCAGATCCTCCTTCATGGAGGGTAGCCTTGGCTAGCAGATCCTCCAGCTTCTTGCTGTTTGCTTGCTGGAGAACAGCCTGGGGGAATGACCTTAGACACAAATTGCATTAAGAAAGGTCCTTATGAAAAAAGGCTGTTCTCAAAGCCAGAGTTTACAGGCATCCTAGGCAACTGCCTTGGGCTTTTTCCAGTCCTCCAGGGAGAAACACAGTCCCCAGAAATCAATAACGAGTTCTTTTGAAAGTCAGCAGGACTTTGGCTTGATCTAAACCACTCTCTTCAGTGATTTTACTCTGCTGAAAGCAAATAAGGGTTCATGAATAAGAGCCTTGGATTCAAGCAGCCAGAAGAAGATCGGCCCTGAACTTCTGTCCCATTGCATGGGGATGGGTCCCTTATGGAATCACAGAATCATAGAATTGTCTAGGTTGGAAGGGACCTTTGAGATCATCTAGTCCAAATGACAACCGGACTCTGATAAAAAACATACAACTCATTACTAAACCATGTCACTAAGCCCTATGTCAACTCGTCTTTTAAATACCCCCAGGGATGGTGCCTCAACCACCTCCCTGGCGAGCCCATTCCAATGCTTGAGAAACCTTTCAGTGTAAAACGTTTTCCTGATATCCAATCTGAACCTCCCTGAGGGCAACTAGGGCAACTTGAAGCCCTTTCCTCTTGTCCTATCACCTGTGACTTGGGAGAAGAAACCAACCCCCACCTCTCTACAACCTCCTTTCCGGTAGTTGTAGAGAGAGATAGTCTCCCCTCAGCCTCCTTTTCTCTCGGCTGAACAACCCCAGCTCCTTCAGCCTCTCTTCATCAGGCTTATTCCTCAGAGCCCTCACCAGTTTTGTTGCCCTTCTCTGGACCCGCTTCAGCACCTCAATGTCTGTTTTTTGTTTTTGTTTTTGTTTTTCCTGTGGTAAGGGGCCCAAAACTGGGCACAGAACTCGAGATGGGGCCTCACCAGTGCCAAGTACAGGGGGACGATCACCTCTTGACTCCTACTCACCACATTGTTCCTGATATAGGCCAGGATGCTGCTGGCCATCTTGGCCACCTGGGCACACTGCTGGCTCATGTTCAACTGGTTGTCGACCAACACCCCCAGGTCCTTTTCTGCTTGGAAGCTTTCCAGCCACTCTTCCCCAAGCCTGTAGTGCTGCATGAGGTTGTGGTGACCCAAGTGCAGAGCCTGGCACTTGACCTTATTGAACCTTATGTTATTGGTCTCAGCCCATGGATCCAGCCTGTCCAGATCCCTCTGCAAAGCCTTTCTACCCTCAGACAAATTAACACTCCCACCTAGTTTGGTGTCTTCTGCATACTTACTGAAGGTGCACTCAATCACCTCATCCAGATCATCACTAAAGATATGAAACAAAACTGGCCCCAAACCTGAGCCCTGAAAACCCTGAAACCCTGAAAATTGCCCACTGATCACACTTCTGCCCACAACCTTCTGACCACTGGGATGTCCATTTTCCCCCTACACAGTGCCAGACAAGGGGAGCCAAAGCAAGTTTTGACTGAAAATACTTCTTTTAAGTGAAAACACCACCCTGAGGCTCTGCTGAAGCAGTCCCTCCTTCTAGCATAGGATTCAGCCCACAAACTCATTTTCTATACAGATATTCCTCTCCATTCTCTTGAAATCCAGGATTTCTTTCCTGACTACATCACCCAAAGGCTTCTTATTTCACATGAAACCCAATAAACACCCTACCCCATCTCACTGTCTACCTTTTCCCCTCCCCCAAACACCCAAAATAGCAAATACAGCTTGCTTTTATACTACTTCCTCTCCCAACAGACCTTGCTTTCTCTATGTATCTGGACTACAACTCCCAGACTTCCCTTAAGCTTAGAGTAACAAACTTGGAAAGGTCTTGTTCCTCTACCTCATCCCATTCTGCATTTCTCCTGAAGAACATTGCCATAAAACAGCCATTTTCCTGGCTCCTGGAGGAGGCACACTGAGGACATCCTCCATAATCCTTCCTCCCAGTTCAGCTCACTGCTGTGGTCCCTTCTGATGCTGAAGCACAACAGTCGAAGCTAAGCCTGCTGTGTGCTCCTCCTCATGGACAGGAACTCGGTTTTGATCCCAGTTTAACTGAG
Source organism: Jacana jacana (assembly GCA_013400555.1). NCBI lineage: Eukaryota > Metazoa > Chordata > Aves > Charadriiformes > Jacanidae > Jacana > Jacana jacana. Next base: position 281,337 of record VZTM01041353.1, on the reverse strand, counting down.
AAGATACCTAATGCCCATTAATGTGATGAATTCATTCATTACTGTATGGAATAAGCTTTATGAGTGAAGAGGCTCCTGTGCCTTATCAGCTGAGAGTCTGAGGGATGCATCAGCCAAAATGCGTCACGTCTCACCAGGGGTCAATCCCACGTCCTGCTCGTGTGCCTGCGGTTCAAAAGGAAGAAAGAAAAATTGAAGGAAGTTCAGGAAAGCACCACATTTATAATGGCTTGAGAAACCTCATTCATGACCAGAGGTTTGGTCGGGTTTGTTCAAAAGGAGGATAAGAGATGAGTGGGTCATGGGTTGACACCAATTACACTGTGAAGACTTTTCTGGGGGTTCATAGCTCATCAGTGTAGCTGGGAAAAGGCACAGTGAATGGCAATGGTGGGAAGCTGTAGCTGCCTGAATTCCCAAGTTCACCCTTTTTTCAACAGTGAGGGTGTTTTACCAGCTGGACAACTTACAATTGGATCCTCTCCCAGTCTTTAAACTGAGCCCATCTGTGTTTTTAAGTACTAAGTTTAACCCCAGAAATTATGATCTGGACAGAAAAAATTAAGTTGTTAGCCACATTCTGAAAATGCACATAACAATCCTTGGGAGAACATAATGAACCTATGCACCTTTCAGAAACAAACTCCAGGATGTTTTTAAATATGCTTGTGCTAGGCCTAGCGTGATGTAGCAGCAGCTGAAGGTCATAGGCACTGTATAAATAGAAAGGAGATTTTATTGTGACATGTCCATCCGGAGCTGTTGCTCTTGGGTATGCCATCTGGGATGCGAACAGGAGCCTGTGCATTCCTACAATGATAAAGAAAAAGAGATCCTTGTCCTTGCAAGGAGCATAAGATGATACTGTGTGTGGGATAAGTGATGAAGTTGTAACTTTGCTCCTAATTTTACCAATTCTCAAGAAAAATCAGATGTGTCATGGTGACCTTTGGAATGCAAAATCCTCCTGTGGGGATAAAATCATATGCCTAACCAGGGAGAAGGAATATTTTCACCCATAAAGAGCATTTTCTATCTGTTGGAGATGGCTTATAATGACTGTGGTTCTATTTTGGGTACCTCAATGTCCCCATCAGTAGGGGTGATAGGGGCTCTCTAATGTCCTTTAATATGTGCTGGTAGGATTTTATACTGGTGTCTGACAATGGGAGATGGCCAAAACCCTGCTTCATGTAATTTCTTTGTGCCATCCATCAGCTCTTCATACCTAGCCATTTGTCTTCCTCATGTACCTGGGTGATAAAGTCTTCAGGGTCTGGAGCTGTGGACGCTGCACCTTTGGTCCATGACAAAACAACAGCTTTGGGTGGTTGCCAGCAACAACCAGGAATGGTCACTTCAGCTACAATCTATGGGTGTCCTGAAAGAAGGGGAGCACAGGGAGAAATTGGGGAGTGAATGAAAGAAATATTTAGCAAAACCAGAGGGGATGAAATGGTGAAATACAGGAGCTTGATCCAAGCAACCAGGCTGAACACACAGTGGAGATCTTCGCTGGTGCAGTGCAATTGCTGGTGCTCCTGAAGCAACAGATGAAAGCAGCTGTGAAGAGAAGACAAGACCTTCACTTTCATTGCTTAGCATCAAAGATAACTCATGGTATTTACTTAATGAAAACAATTTGAGAGAGACACAGGCTGTAAATCTTCAGATGTCATTGCTGGACGAGAACCAAAGAGCCTCTCAGCTCTGTCTGTGCAAGGTCCCAGCTTATCTAATGGGGGTGTCTGCTTCACTGCTGAAGGTAACAATGTCATGTCCTTCCCGTAGTGGGATGAACCCCAGTGAGACCCAGGACTGGGTTAGGGACCAGAGAGTTGTGTGTGCCTCGTGAGGACCGTTTTTGTGGTCCTGACCCTGACTCTGTGGAGACCTGACCCTCACTTGGATGCAGGTCCTCTGACATCTGCTCAATGCTACCTTCTCCTCTTCCTCCATGATCCCACCCTTACCCAAAACCATAGTTTGCACTATGAATACAGATCAGGAGCAGCATTGTGTCCCCCCACACCTCTTTTGCTAGATACAGGTTATGTGCACCAGTTTGATCAGGAAAGTGTGGGTAACTCCCCAGATTGCTATTGCCTCCTACTCTGGTCTGGAAGGAACTTGCTGGTCTGTGTGGCATGATGAGGAAGACCTGGAGGTGGGTGATACTGTAGGCACAGCAGGGTAGTCAGGAGCTTCAGTAGCACAGGTATTGCTAGATGTACTCCAGATGTACACGCTTGCTTGGGTAATTTGTCTTTTTTTCTCTCTAGAGTTACTTTTAGCAGGTGACCAGGCTGGGGTCTGTCTCATAAAACACTGAAGCACTAGCAGTGGCCTGTTGGAAACCCATAGGCGTAAAAGGAGGAGGGTTCCAGGGTTCTGGAGGGAGTGACTGTTTCTTCCCCTCCTTGAGGGACAACTTGGTGCGTGGCATTATAACCGCAGAGAGGAAAATCTTTGCTCTTTTGCTATGATTGCTGATATGGTATTGGATTGTGCGATGGGTTACACCTATTGATCACAGCAGGCTAAAAAAGAAACAACCCATAAATAACTCCTGACATCCCCAGCTGTGCCAGAAATCCTGAACAAAGGACTCTTGGGAAAGCTGTTGTTGGTATTTCTCTGTCCCTCTCCTCTGCAAAGTGCTCGGGACAAGTTTGGTTTAAGCCAGATGACTGAGCTCACTAAATGTTTTCGCAGGTATTTTCTTAGCAGAATTTAATCATTCCTTAGTCCAGCCCATCCTGGAAGAGCACCACCAGCCACACTGGGATGGGGCATTGCTACTGATGTTCAGCCCTGTGCTGTTCCCATGTCTGCACTTGCTAATGCCGAAACTGATACATGGGCAGGTGGTTAAGACAAGGCAATGTCTCTGCTGTTTGTGCACTGAAGCTAGTAATTTTTTGTGTTGAATCTGGCCTTAGAATTCAAGAAACTGCGTGAATTTGGTAGAAAGATTTGTATTAAGTGCATGACAAGGAGGTTAAGGGGGGTTTGGTTTTGGATTGTGCCGTCTTAAAAGAAACTCAGCCCCAGATGGTGACAGAGTGCAGAAGCAAAGCATGGTCCTTGCAGAGCACCAGGGACCCATCCAGAGCTTCCACCAGGATGCAGCAATGGGAAGGGTCGATAGGATGTAAGAGATGCCATGAGAAACAGTGATGCCTGCCATGCTGAGGGGTGCAAAGTACAGGAAAGGGACAGACAGACATACAGCAAGAGCAGGTGAGTCAGCCTCCCACACAGCCCAGCTTGCTGCTGACCAGGGCCAGGGCACGAGGAGGGGCAGGTAATCACCTCTGTAAAGCACTTAATGATGCTCCACAGGATCCCACGTGCTCTCTGTGGACTGAGAGGGACACATGAAAAGAGAGGATGGCTAGGCACCATGCCTCTCCTCCCCCCATCTCTTTCTTCTTTCTTCTCTCCCTCCTCCTCTTTCTTGTTTTTACGCTACAGAAAAAAAAGTGTTCCCCACATAATGATGATTTGGCCAACACATCAAGTCAAGCATGATAAATTTCATTTTCGAGCTGGGGTCAGGCGGTAAATTGCCTTAATGCTGCTGGCACAGAGATCGCTGTACTGAGAAGCTCTTGCAAATGAGGTCCCCCTGGCATTGCTCAGACCTAGCCTTTCTGCAGAAGCAATGCCTCGGGTTGTTTGAGGGCTGGGGGGCCCAGCTACAAGCAAAAGGGGCTTTGAGAGCAGCACCACACTTGTAACTCATGACCTAGGGGCACTTTCCACCTTGTAAGGGGCCACGGCTACACGCTTCCTTCATCTATGAGTTATCTCTGCTGCCAAAGGGTCTGCAACGTGGCACAGGGCACACACTGGGCACTGCATTTCTATGGAAGGAAGGGGAAGGCAGAAAATTACTTTGCTAGGGCAAGTGAGGTCCAAAGGGAATGAGGAGTTGCAGGTTCCTTTCAGGGAGCAGGTCTGGTGCTGAGAAGGCTCCAGGAGACACTCAGGCCCTGATATGAACCCAAGAAATAAATCCATCCCATTGCAGAGAGATGGAGTCAGCCAGGGAGGGGAAGGTTTATTTAGAGAAACAACCGTGGGCTGTCTGCCCACATCAGGCTTTTAGCTGATGATCTGCACGTGCTGTATTTGGGGGCGGCTGGGGGAAGGAGTCCACTATTATAAGCCTTACAGCATCTCTACCAAACCCCGCTGACGGCTGTGGAGGGCCTGATCCAGCAGGATCTTGCTTCTAGAGTCACCTTCTCTGACCTTGGCCAAATCAGAGACAACAACCCATTGCAGGCCACTGATGGCAAACACCAGCAATCCTTGAGAAATGGGATCCTTTGAAGGATTAGCCAAGATTTCAAATGTGCCCAAAAATTTGCATATGCCCTAATCATCCTCTACCAGGGCAGGCAGGGAAAATATGGGAAAAGACTAAAGGGAGGGATGGTCTGGAGGGGGTGGAGATGTGTGGATTCACCCACTCCTGAGCAGGATGCAGTCAGGAGCACCAATGATCCTTGGGATTAATGGTGATCCGGGCACTGAAACCATTCCTTTCACGCTTCTCTTTCTTCCAGCCATGGCCAGCACCTGACAGCAATGTGAATCAGCACGGGATAATCTATCTCTTTCCTTCTCCATTTCTGCCTCCGTTAAACATCCCCTGCTCTGGGGAAGGTTCTGTCTGCAGTAATTAAGGTGAATGGATCTCCTGTAGCAAAGGGCACTTCCTGGCTCGTTAACACAGTGGAGGACTCAGAAAGGGCATCTCTTCCTTATCCTGGAGGACACGGAGAAAACACTGCTGAGTATCCCAGGAGGACCTGCTGCTGTGGGATGCCAGGCATTCAAATGTGTGGATGGAGATATGTGGCCAACATGCTCAGAGGTTTTGGGGTCCTAGGCTCAGCTGTGCTCTGGGGTCAACCAGATCTGATAGCATCAGAGCAGTGGGGAAGCTTTGGTGCAAGCCTGTGCTTGCACAGGGAACGGAACTCTTTGTCCTCATTATCGCAGGGACTGAGACCTTCCTCTGTGGGTTAGTTTGATTTATCTTGTTGCAGCTCAAGTGTACTTTGCCATCCCAGCCAGCTGCAGCTCCTCTCAGCATCTTGTGGGGTGGGTGTCTGCCAGCTGGGCTGGAGCAGGAAGGGCTGAGTGGCTGTAGGGAATAAAAACATACCCAGCAGGGTCAAAAAGATGTGCTGCATCAGGACTGGAGGCTGTGGGGCCAGGAGCCCACTTGAACACATGAGCCTTCCCTGGACAACATCATTTTTGAAACAGCTCAGAATATGATGGCCATTCTTTGCCCTTGTTCCTCCCTCACCCATGCACACTCTGGTACTTGCAAAACCCATCCCAGTTCATGCAGAAACAGGGAGTTTTGCTCTCAGAGGGATAAGGCCGTTACAGTGGGGTGGCTCAATGGCTCTGGGAGGTGCTTCTCCTTTCTCCTCTCTGACTTGCAGCTGTAGGAGACAGAGGAAGAATGGTGAGGGACCTGCCAGCCTTGCCCCACCAGGCTCTCTTGAACCCAGTAAGAAAGCCTTGAAAATACATTAACTTCATGGGCTAGTTTGCTCCAGCCTTTTCTTCTCATATGAGAGTAGAGGTGCTTTTCCTACCCTTAGTTTACCTGCAGGAGGTGACAGAAGGGAAAGAGACCCTCCCTCATTTGCAGTGTTTGCCTTGAAAACACATGCCCTGGTGCAGAATCAGGCATGGAACAGGCAGGGCTGGTGCTGTGTGGCTGTTCCTTTGTTCATCCCTTGGGCCCCAGCATGAACAGCAGCACCACCAAAAAGCATTGCTCAACCAGACCTTGCAGGCTCCCTGCTCTGCCTGCCATCTTGCACTGCCTCCTTGCTCACACAGCGCCGTTTGGCCAATGCTGCTCGTCCTCCGTCTTTTTTCTTGCCTCTCTCTGCAAGGATGCTCTGTGATGTACCCTGGGTAAACCTCCCAGGAGCCAGCTGGGATAGAGTGGGGGAAGTCCAAGGTCATTAGTGCAAGGAGCAATGGGGTCAAGAGGGCTTTCATGCTTCAGTGTCTTAACTGAAATGGCTTTCCCATCCTCCCCACCTCCCCATGCCCACCAACTTGTTCAGAGTCTGTCAAGGGCACCCAGCGAATGGCTCTCCTGGCCTGGTGCTGTGCACTCTGCATCCCCAATGAACCACTCACATCCGTTTAATTAAATGTCAAGATATGCAGGGTTTTTTTAAAACCCTGCGCTCAGAAAGATTCATGGAGAGCTGTTACTGTGTAGTGAGGAGGTAGGGAGGGGGGAAAGCTTCAGGTAGGAAAACTGCAGAGAAATAAGAGACACATGGGATCAGGGCACTGTCTTAAATTTACCTTGGCTGTGGTCAGACCTGAACTGTGCTTCCCACCTCATCAGACTATGAAAACCGATGAATGCCATCATGTCTCTTGAATGCAGAAGAAAACCCATCTCCGAGATTTTTCATGTGATAAAACTGTTAAGTCCCCTAGATGAGCTTGGAAAGCAGCACAGTTTTATGGCCAGCCTACATCTGCTGGAATACTGTTTATTTGCAAATATCTACTAAACCCTCCATGTTTGAGGTGCAGCTCCTTCACCTCAGAAGTGATGGCCAGTCCTGGGGAATCACCTCCAAGGGAAGCCAGATCCCTGGCATCAGTGTGGGATGTCCTGAAGGGCCAAAACTGTTTCCATGCGGCAAAGGGCTGCCTGGCATGAACCTTTAGAGATCTGGATAGATGCTACCATCCTTTGTTTCTTCTCCATACCAAGTCCTCTGAAGCCACCTCCTTTCCTTTGTGCCTCCTCATTAAAGATATCCTGTAATAGGTGCAGTGACTAATGTGGAAAGATGCCCAATGTACTTTCTGGCAGCTGATGGAGGGCTGGACGCCGAGTGCTGGCACTCCTAAATGAAGTGTTCAGGTGTTTCAGTACAATTTGTCTTCCCAGGGAGATTTGGAGGTGAAGCAGGAGAAGAGGCAGCACAGTGGGAAGCAGCAAGCAAGATGGAGGGCTGGAGGCAGGACACATTCACTGCCTTCATCTTCCCATGGTCCAGTGCCAACTGTAAATGTACACAGCTCTTACCCCATGCCACCACCTTGGGTCAGCTTCATCTGCTCTCTGGCTCACTGCTTCAGCCTTAGACCCTGCCAGAGTTGGGGTTGCTCCTGGTAAAAACTTGATAAACAAATCTCAACATAAATCTTGCAGTGATGACACGGGGATTTTGGAGTTGACCTGCTAGAAAGTAATGCATTTTATCAGCTTTTGGGGATCCCACGACACAAGCAAACTTGGAAGGCAGAGAAATTTAGTGTTCCAAAATAACCATAATTTCTCCAGGAAAGAAAGCACTTTAGCAGGGCTTCTCAGATGGCCATATGAACAGGCAGCTGACTTCAGCCCTAGGCTCCCCTCCGTCTCCCTAGGCTACTGTGGGAACTGACACACTCCACATGCATGTAGTTCAAAACTCAGGTGAGGTGATTTCTACTAGATCCCACCCTGTCCACCCCAGCACTCCAAGCATAACCCAGAGATCCCAGTGTGAACCTGAGGATGGAAGACTATCTGTAGTGTACAGCAACGGATGCATTCTCCATGTTAGATCACAGCTCCAGGGTTGCAATGCTGGTGCTTTCCACTCTCCCTCCCATAGCTCTGGAATTCACAGTTGCTTTTCAGTTTTGATGCCTGTAATGGAGTGGCGGAGGAGGCAGGAGATCAGTCTGATCAGTCGCTGCACTGAAGTAAGGAGAATGATGCCTCTGTCTGGAGAGAAGACCCATGGCACAGGGAAAAGCAGACTGGAGAGAAGCACATCCAAGTTTTGGTGAAACCCTTCAAAATTTCTCTGCTTTAAAGCACAGATAAAAGTTTCATATTTTAGAAACTGCTTGGGTAGTATGACAGAAAGACCTGGGAAGTTGACTGGCTTCCAATATGAGTGTGTTGATCTCACACTGGTGGAAAGCCATGAGCTTCCCAAGCTCAGCGGTGCTCACCTTCACCGTTGCAGGATGCTAAGCCATGTGTGGCCTTGATGAAGCTGCTCCTTCTCACCAGTACATTTTGGGGGCCTTGACTGTCTGGGAGGCATCACACTATGGTTCCTCTGGTGGGATCTCATTATGTGATGAGCTGAACATCTGGATTAAAATAGATCAAATAGGCACTAAATCCTAAATAAGCCTGAGAGCTCAGCAGCAGCCATATGCTTCCAACTGACAAGCTCAAAAAAAAATCTCTCCTTGCCATTAGCTCACACTACATGCAGTGTTTTATCCTCCCCCAGCATTCAGATCAAACCTTCCTGCTCTTTCTCCCCAGCCATCCCTGCTCTGGCCATCTTCTGAACCAGTAGCCTGAGGCTTTTCTTAGGCAGGGATGTCTGAGAGCACACATGACATCTGAGCTCTGTCAACTAGAAAATGGGTGGGCATTTACCCCACCGTGCAAAGGATTTTGTGACAATAATTAAAGATATATTACTAATAATAATCAATCAAAGGGAGTTGAAAAAGAAAGAAACCCAGAGCTCTGTTGTTTAGTGTCTATGCTTGGCTCAGACAGGGGTCAGCTAGCAAAAATCCTGTAACAGCACAGTAAAAATTACTCTTTTGTTGCCTGTATCCCTTTGAGGTCAAGAGGAACACAGAGGTCTAATGGCTCTGAAAGCAGTTTCTTCTTAGTGGGGGGAACATGGAGGTTGGGATGGATCTAAGGGCACTGCAGATGAGAGAGGATGCAGGACCTGGAGAGATGTTACTCTTCCCTGTGCATCACCCAGGCTGTCTCTGCATTGGCTATATAGCCTGCTGGGGCTGCTCCATGAAGGAGAGGACAACCTGTGACTGGTCTCAGCTCCATTGAGGCTGGGTATAGCTGGCTCTGCTGATGCCACATCTGGGTACAAGCATCACTTCAGGGAGGACTCAGAGATATAACTTTTCAACACTGCTTTTATAGCACGGTAGTGCAGAAAATAAGGTACAGCCATTGCCTTTAGGTCACAGGCTTTTCTTAACTTAGCAAGACAAGGGCTAAGGTCTTGTGAGGCCTTGGCAGGCTTGTCTTGGCCTGAGCTTTTTTTAGCCAGTTTTAGCTGTAACAGCGTGTTGCCCAATGGTCAGACGAGCATTGCTGGTTGTGACAGCCAATCTGCCCAGCGGACGGGTGATGAGCATCTAGCTTTAGCCAAGCTTTTTGCAATTGCATGGTTTTGCCCTGAGAACATTCTACCAGTCAATAAAGGTCTAAAAAAGAAAAGATATCCTTGCATAACCTCATCTGCCAACCAGCAAGACTGAAGTGCCAGCAGCAGGTTTCTTGATGAGGTATGAAAATAGCACCAGTGACCCCCAGCACCAACTAGGGAAACCCTCAGTACCTCCAGCAAAAAACCTGGGGTGCTGGTAACTTGCTACGGCAGCTTGAAGGAGGACTGGACATGGCACCAGAGATGGCCAGAAGTCTATGCATCACAATCATAATTGTATTATTAGTGGGAATTAGCAGTAATTGAATAATTTGAACACTACATGTTGGTCTCATTGCAACAAAGCTAACAAAAATGTCTTGCTTTATTCTTAATGAGACTAATGCTAAACTCCCTGCTCTGTGCGTAAGAGCTATTCCCTTTTTGCCTGCCACTAGATTTTGAGTGTAATACTTCAATGATAATAATATGGAAATGGCATCATCTGCTGTACACGGAAAACTGGGACAGCCTATGACCTAGGTTCGCTGGAGAAAGTCTTCTTCTCTGCTTCATTTCTCCTCCCAGAACCCAGTTTGAGGGAGAGAATGGTGGTGGCTGAGATTTGGGTTGGATCAACCATTTATTTTTTATTATTAATGAGATTAAATGGGAGCATGAGGCTGTCCTGCTGGTGTCCCCTTCCCTCCATCAACCATGGGCATAGTGGTGCCAGGACATGACTGAAGGTGAAGGACACACATGACAGCCTCTGTTCGCTGGGATCAAATCTTGCTGGGGAAGGCTGGAGGGCCTAATTTGGGCTCACTTCTACCTCTTGGTGGAGGGAAGGGTGAGATATTCACCTTTAGAATGCACAGCCCACAGGAACCAGCTCTCCATTTGCAGAGACATCTCCCCAGCCTGCCCCAGCTTCCCATTTTTTGGCAGAAAAATGTTTTTCTTTTTTGCTGCAGAAGGGGCTGGTTGTGCTGTGATAATGCAAGGTCCACATGCTCCTTTTTCCTTCTGGGTGAGATCTCATGATTTTACAGGCTGTTCTCCATATTCTTTCAGAGGGGAAGCAAGGGGGCAGGAGAGGAAATGACATACCCCAGGAGGAGAATTGCTAACTGGGGAGCACCCGCCGGCTTTGTTTCAGCTGACAAACGCCTTCCTTCCCCCTGCTCTGTTAGCCTTTCTTCTTGCATCCTGGGACAGGTCTGAATTTCAGCTGAGGGAAAGTGCTGGGGGAAGGAGCCGGATGGTGGGGGAAGGGATGCTCTCCCTGCACGGCCTCTCCCGCCTCCGGTCCTGTCTGCTTGTGGCCGATCCCTCTGCAGCACAGGGTGATGGTGATGTGGAGCGACACTTGACTGTGAGGAGCAGGGAGATGGCAGCCCCCTGCCAGCCGCTCCTCCTCCCACAGCACTGGGGCTGAGCCGACATCGCCCCGGGGAGCTGCTACTGTGGTGCCAGTCAGCACCCAGCTCCCCATGGCCAGACCTCCAGCTTGGAATGAGGCCTTTTGAGGGGTCCTAGAGATCTGGGGTGTGATGAAGGAGGTGTTAAATGGCACCTGGTGTGGCAGGGTTAGAAAAACACCCCTGGTCACTTGCTGGTGACAAATCACTCCTTGGATGGGGCTGTGTGGTGTTGGAGGGTAGGAGCATTTCTGGGACAGGGCCTCACATGAGTTGCAGACTTGGGTGATGGGCCGGAGGAGATATATGCAATAGCTGATGGTGAATGGTCCCTGGCTTCACCTCCTCATGGCTCAAATGCAAACAAGACCATCCTTTCTCCACCCCTAGCCTCCCTTCTCTTTATCCTCAGCCTCTCCATCTTCATCCCCAGTCTCCCCTTTTCCATACCCAGCCTCCTGGCTCCTTCTGCTTGCCCTGTGTTTGAGAAAAGCATGTTGTTCTGCTGCCATGGGTTTGACTTGACTCCATAAAACCTAGCCTTACAGGACACTGAGCTCTGTGTCATGGGGCTGAGCTCAGGAGCAACCTTCTACTTCAAAACCTGGAGCCAGGAGGAGAAAGAAGGGAGTCTCCATGTCTCCCATTCATACCCAAGTTCAGGGGAGGGGTGGGACCTGAAAACACTGTCTGCAGAATACAGGCCTGATTTCTCACCCCCAGATCAAAAAGACACAGGGCAGGGGACATGACCTAGTTTTTGATGGCAGCACTTAATATTTCCCCTGCAAGGCAAGCCAACCCAGTTTCCTTTCCTTGTCTCTTCTCGGCCAAGCAGCCAGGCTGGGCTGGCCTGCTGCCTTCCTAGGGCTTAAGAGCTCATCGGCATGGGATGGAGGGGAAAATGTGACTGTGCAGCCTCATCAGGCACCCAGATGTGCTGCTGATTCATCGACTAATTGCATAAGCCCCAGGAGCGGGATGTACTTGCAGCCGCTTGCTCCAGCAGGAGCTGTGTGGGGAAGCATCTGTTTCCTACTTGTGTACCAGCCCAGGGGTAGCGTGGAGGGATCACCCTCCACATGGGAGAGAAGAAAGACCACCCATTGCCTAAGGTACAACGTGGACTAGGGTATAAGGCTCAGGATGGAGTGTAGCACCTAAAAACCACAGCAGCAAGAAGTGAAGGACCTGGAAAAGACATCACCATCATGCTACGGCTAGTGGGAACTAGGTGAGCAGATCTATAGCACTCAAAAAAGGCAACCAAAGGTGGCCAATCAAGTTCTCCCATCTCCCAGTTCAAAACCCAGAGGGGCGTTTTGTCAGTCTGAATGATCCAGTGGCCCTCGCAAAGGGACAAGGGACAAATCTCTATGGGATGCTTCATGCACTTATTCATGTAATCGTGTGGATATAATTTGATTATTCCTTCCTAGATGTTTAGCATCACAAAGGGAAAAGCTGCCTTCAAGCCGAGCACTTGGAACTACCACTATGAGACTGATCTAGGGAAAAAAAAAGGTCAGAAACTGGGCTGGAGAGTCTGTAGCACGGTTTATGGCATTAAAAATATCCTGTCTCAGACCATTACTGGCTCCAAAATTCCTGGCTGTGCCTGTGGCAGGAGTAAAACAGACTGCCAAGTGCACATGAGAGGTCTTCTGTTTCCTTGCAACAGTCCAGGTGTCACAAAGATCACAAAAGCCTTTTAAAATTTCCTTCGACAGATTCACTTGCCTTGGCCTGAGGTTCTGGAGCTCCCCTTGGTTCACCTCATGCCTTGTCAAACAGGGAGACATTGTACATGGAAAGACTCAGGCAGCTCCTGGCACAGTTTTTCCAGATGTGGTGATCAACCTGAACCACCATGAGGGTGTGGAAAGCCTTACCGATGCACCCATTCCCCCAGGTCCATGAAGAGGAGTGTGGGGCACTGATAATTTAATTGGTGTAGCCTGGATGTGAAATATTTTCCCAACATCAAATATGTTGTGCCCTTCTGAAGTAGATGCAAAGCCCCGACACTATTTTTGGCCCAGGGCATATGGAAATTCATTTGCTTTCCTGGAAGACATGCGCATCAATCAAAACCACCAGGACAGTCTTTTGCCAGGGCTACAAATTAATCCTGTGGAGTGAAGAGGTCCCAGCAAGACCCCCAAACTCCTGATCTGGCTCAGCAAGAGCAAATCATGAGTGACAGCTGGGATTTTAGGGAGTGGGGACTTCAACGGAAAATTTCGTAGCAGATGTGTGTGTGCATCTATTGAGTGTGTATGCACACATAGAACACAACAGAGGTTTGGGAGAACAACATTGTACGAGAACAGCATATGTCATTGTTTATCAAAATAACACTAGCAAGATGAGAATATTTGGGTGCTATATATTAGAAAACAGCCGTTACCTTATAAAAGGCTTCATCGCTGTCTCCTGTGCACCCATTTTCACACTCAGCCTGAGCTGCCAAATGCTTCTGTCTGCAAGTTTGGGCTTTTGACTTTTGCAGGCTGCCTTTTATGAGGATGAACAAGACCATGGCCAACCCTTTGAGGAGGCCACCTGGCCATCTCATGGGCCAGCAAGTCCCAAATCCGGCTCACCAAGCAGGGGAGAAGGCATACAAACATTGAAACTGGACCTAGCAAGAGGGGAAGAAGAGGGGAAAATAATGGTCTTCAGCACTGGAGCTGGTGAGTGGGAACATGAAGGGGGGGCTGGAGCCAGCCACATCTTTCTGGTCTGCTAGAGGGAGGGAATAGACTTCTTCTTGCAAGGGGGAGTGAAGGAAACAGCTCAGTGAGTCATCCAGGACCCAGAGCAGTGTTTGTCTAAGCTGGGGGTTTAGCAGGATTATAAGCGGCTTTAGGAACAGCGAACGCGGGAGTAGCACACACAAAAAAGTCAGGGAGGAAAAACAAACAGTGTCAGTGGTTATATAAGGGATCAGAGAGTTGCTGAAGTGTCAGCTGGCTGCTGCCTGCTCCCTGGGGTCTTCAACCATCCCGATAACACATGGACGGTCTTTTGCTTGATCGTTATAACTTCTCATTAGGAATTTTAGGGGAAGATTCAGAGAGGAGTGAAAGCAGGTTCAAACATACATGATAGCTCCTGCTGGAGGGACAGCAGAGGAGGGTTTGAATGAAGCTGCAAAACTAAGAGTGTCTGGAGAGTGGACGAGGAATAGCTCTTCACTGGCCCCTCTCTCGGGGTATCAGAGCCAGGGATCAAATGAATCACCAAGTGATGCTAGTGTGGGGCAGGTGCAGACAGAAAAGGGAACTGCTTCCCACCATGCATACAGTTAAACTGGGGAATTATTATTGCAAATGCAAAATATTTACATGGATCCCAAAACTTCAGCACCTGATCATTCCAAAAAGGCTCTTTCAGTGGAAGATCCCACCTCTGCCTTAGAAGGTGTTTGAATTTGAAATTGTTGGAGGCTGGGAGGGAATTGCTCCATGTTTGCTTGATTATTCTTTTTTTCTCCTCTTCCTTGCTCTCAGAGGTAGGATACTGTGCTAGATGGACTATTAGCTGGATGGGCCATAGGATGGATGGTCTTTAGGATAAACATGCAATTGGTCTGCCCCAGTTTGTCCATTCTTGTGTTGTAGGACACAGAAGTCATGTGGTCAATATCTACCTGCTATATTGAGATTTGAACCCTTTTTTGAGTAAAGTTACCCCAGGGTCTTCCTAACTCACATGTCCAGGGTTTTGCCCACCTGTGTCATTCTCACCTGCTCCTTCCAGGAAAAAGCATTACCCATGGATCTGCCAGATCTGGAGGAGAAACAGGGAGACAGTCCTGGGAGAGGACTGTCTCAAGGACATCCCAGAGGCTGGTTGCAGGGCTTGGGGCAGTGCTGTCCCTCCTTAGCAATGCACCCACAGGGCACCAGGTCCACTGAGGCTGGAGCCTGGAGAGAAACAGCAGGTCAACTCAAGCACACCCACAGCAAATACCGATGCAATATTAGCAAAGTTCACTGAAGGGAACCAGAACAACATGTGCTGCAGCCTGTCTCGCAGAGACCCACTCCAAGAAAGACGCCCGGAGCCTGCCCTCTGTGCTTACTGCTCTTTTTTCCGTACTTGTACTTAAGAGATTGATTCCTCTGGCTGGAAAGTTTGTGCAACCCTCATCCACGGGTGTTGCATCACACCGCTGTTTGATTTGGCCAGCAAAGCAGAACAGCAATAAGTGTCCTGACTTCATCTGGATTGCATGCCTCACATTGACACCCATAAATAGAAGTGGGTTGGAGACGGGTAAGGACATTTGCATGGAAACCCAGCACAGCTGGACCAGTAAAAAACCTTTGGCTCTCTTGTGCTGGGCCCACCCCTGGGCTGCAAGTGCTGCCTCGCATTTAGAGAGTAGCTAGTTATAAAGAGAGGTGATAAATAAGAGCTGAGGTATGGGGTTCTTTCGTTCTCTTGCTCAGGAGCCTTCCTTCCTAAAAGGGAAACGTGACTCTAGGAGGTCTGACAGCAAGAAATCAAGCAGCCAGCACCTTTTATAGGATGTATAGAGACTTGACCATGTGTGGTCGGTAGAAAGTCTATAGGGCCGTGAAAACAGAAAATCAATTGTAATGCTTTAGATGTGAAAGGTTACCTTAACTTCCCTTTTGGGGCCATCTCAGTATGTGTCATGACATAAATGTAAACATTTATCAGATCCTGATATGCTCTGTTCTGTGCCTCAGTTTCCCCTGCTCGAGAGTAGGGCAGACATATACTCAGTGTGTGCTGAAAAATGTGCAGGAACAGCTTTGATGGAAAGGGATGGAGTTTGCTCCACAAGAAGAAAAATAAATACTTGGGAGGAGACATTTTCTTTCCACATGGAGTTTCAGTGTTTCATTAAAGCAGAGCCAAAAAACCCTCTTTCAGACAAGTCCATGAAGAAAGATTTCCACTTCTCCAGCTAAACGGGAAGGTTTGTGTCCTAAAGCTGACTAAGACCCCCTGTTACTGCTGATGGTCTCTCTGGAGGAGGGGATGCCTCTGACCACCTTACCACCCATCTTAGCAATATTTACTTGCAGGGGATCGTCCAGCCATACCCAAGAACCAGCAGAACAAATTGTAAAGTAAATACAAGTAAAATAATAATAGATATTAGATATCTAGATTAGATACCAGAAATAAATTCATACTGTGATTAGATATCAGAAAGAATTTCATACTGATTAGATACCAGAAAGATATTCTTCACTGTGAGGGTGGTGGGACACTGGAACAGGTTGCCTGGAAAAGTTATGGATGCTTCACCCCTGAAAGTGTTGAAGGTCAGGCTGGATGGGGCTTTGAGCAACCCGCTCTAGTGGGAGGTGTCCCTGCCCATGGCAGGAACTTGATGGACTGGAACTCAATGACCTTTAATGTCTCTTCCAACTCTAACCATTCTATGATTCTATAATATCTGTTGATGATACTAAAAGACCTGCTTGGCTAATTATGTTCTCCAGGTGGCCACTTCTTTGCCCGCTGTTGCTGCTCCTGTCTTAACATCTAATGCTGCCCAACTTCTACCAGTTGCTCATGTTAATGCCCTCAAACAGCTGTTTTCTTCCCATGGAGAAGATAAGTTGTATCTGTGCTGCTGTCATGTCCACTCTCTGCGTGGGAGCACCTTTTTGGAAGAGGCTGATAAATTGTCACCTGCCTGCTTGCTGGGTGGAGGGAATGGACATTTTTTCCCTGATGGAAATAGAGTATTCATCCAAAGCTATCAAACTCCTGACTGAGCTACTCTTTCCCATCCACTCCCAGCATGCACCAACCTCGAGAAAAAATGGGATGATACTGTCAAAAAGCTACTGTTGATCAGCTTTTTTTGGTTAAGTATCAGTTTCAGCTTATTTGATAAGGGTGGATCTATGCCTTCTCTGCAGTGTCCCAGGCCTCTTGAAGACATCCAGATCTGTTTCATTTCCAACCCACCAGCTGCTTTGGAGTGCCCCATGAAATACGGTGTCATTCCTCACCCTCTTTTCCTGCTTTGTTACTGGATCCTGTTTTCATGTGGAAGTTTCTCATGACCTTCTGGATGCTCCCGTGTTCTTGGCTTCAGTGCCTGGTGGGGATGAGTCAAATGGTTCCTGCCTTTTGTTTCCTGGATGGAGGAAGGATCAGGAGTGGGAATCAGGTCCTGCTTTGTGGAACACAGACTTATCCTCCCAAAAAAGGACCTCAGAGGAGTGAGTCAAGTAGCAGCAGTCAGCTCTTGAGTGGTGGGAGGAAACAGAGGAGAGGGTCCAGGCAGGTAGGTTGAGGAGTGGATGCTTCCATGGCCAGTTTTCATCCTTCCCAGAGCCTGTTGAGGAGGGTTTTTATTAATGCTAAGAGGAGCTTGGCTGCGTGCGTGTGGAGCTGGCACCCATCTGCTAACACCTGGTCTCAGATGAAATCATAGTCCTGCCGTGGGGGGTGGGGGGAGGCTGATTCACTTTGTCACGAGTCTTAATTAGACATAACATGCGGTCTGATTAGCGCTCATGTTTGGGAGCAAACATTCGGCTGGTTAGTGGCCCATAAAGGAACGGCGGATGGAGGGAGAGGAAGGCTACCATCCATCCTTGCCTGCAGGGCCAAAACCAGCCTGGATGGTGTGGCTGAATCTGAGTAGCACCAGTCATGGACCATGAAATCTGCTGGGATGTCTGACACTTCTCCTGGCCTCATTTCCATGCCTTTCATGCACATCCTGACTCATCTTCTTTTCTTCCCATCCCATTCTATTCCATTCCACTACACTGAAGGGGTTTGGCTGCAGCCAGGAGAAGTTCTGGGAGCTCATTTGTTCATGCCCTGGGTGTTGGTGGACCCTGGCTCCCTGCCACAAACCAAAGAGTGAAGTTGTTCAGGGGTTGTTTAGCTGCTGGCTGAAGACAGTGTTTTGCTTTCAGTTATTTTTCGCCTGGTTCCACAAGGAAACCAGGTTTTGCTCTCCATGGCATTGGTGCCTGGCCACAGCCAGAGTTGGGTGCCTAGAGCACAACCTTTCCTTGGGGGCTTGGCTGGGGATGAGGGAGAAAAGCTGAAGTGCTGAGTGATCACTGTTTTCCAAGGGGCTCCTTGGCCTCATCTTCACAGTTATGATCACTGCAGAAAGAGGTTTCCCAGAAAAGCTATTTAGGTTCAAAATCAAAATCGTTATCATAAAAGAAATATGAAGGTTTTGTCCAACAGCATCAGCTCATCCTAAAATTAATTGTAGTCAATATCCTCTACAACTGTATTAAAAAAAAAACCTTTATATTTTGACACTTGGGGGAGGGGAGGGGGGGAAGGGGTGGATTCTTTCTCTTTTTTTGAATGAAAGGCTTCCCTGCAGTACTCAGCAGGCATTGCAGCTGGCTCTGTTCATTCATATCCCCACTGGCTTCCAAAATATGCAGATGCAAACAAGCCCGTCTCGATCCGGCAGAGACGGGAACTGCTGCAGCCTGATCAGACGACAGCATCCGTCAGCCGGCGAAATAGTCAGGGGGTTCACTGTATGACCCCAATATGCCCTCACTTCCAGTTAATTATAGCAGCATCACCAGCTGGGAGCATGCTCCTGGCCACGTGGGCTGCTCCCTTCCCAGATGCATGGGGAAACCGCAGCCGCCCCGAGTCCCTCAGACTGCAAATAGCCGCTGCCGGAGGGAGCAGAGCATCATACCCTGGCACACAGAACATGGGGAGATGGGCAGACCACTGGTTTCTATGACAACCAGTTCAGGTGCCACTGATGGAAGGGATGCAGGTGGGGATGCCTCCTGGGGCAAGGGACCAGAAGATGGGGATGTTGCATCGCTATAGATTTGCATTTTGTGGTGCAGCGGGGAGATGGCAGCTCTCGTGCTTGAAATCTCTTCTGGCAAATGTCAAAGCGAAGCTGGGAATAGTCTTACACAGCTTGTTTTGTTTGGCTAATCTCAGCAAGTGAGCTCACGTCTCCTGCAAACCTAAGGAGATTGTGTGACAGCAGCTGGCAGTGCTGGGGGTATGAAGATGGATGGGCATGGAGGGATGCGCTGTCTCTTTTTTGCTGGGAAGACCCCATTGCTTCCCTGGTCCTGGTGGGACTACATGACCTTTCCCCATTGCCAGCTCCAGCTTGCTGATCCACGCAGCCTTAAGGAGTCTCCAGCTTCTGCTGGGACTGCGACTCTTAATAGGCTGCCTGAATCTGGGCCAAAATGTTTTCCTAGCTGCTAAAAAACCCAGACACTCTCTCGGGACGGTGGAGCGGGAGGAAGAGTAAAGCAGAGATGATTAAAGACTCGAGCACAGCCTTTGTTTTAAATGTGCCTGGTTTCTTCTGAGGTCCTCCTCTTCCCCCTTGGCTTCCCTCAGATCTGCCCTGCTGGCATCCCATCTTGACCAGCTGGCAAACGCATTGAAGGATCCTTCCTCTACCTGAGGGATCTCTTAGACTTTGTGCTGACATTCCCATCCCAATGGACTCTAATTTTTCAGGGTCCCTGTCCTCTGTATGTTTCTATAGAAATTTTCTATAGTTTCTATTTAAAGCTGTTGGCAGAGGAAAGAGTCATGGGAGCCCGGCTGTAACTACTCCACTCAGTGTAGGCTTTTTCCTCACATAAGGTATATATCCATCTTAAGAACATGCTAGCCTCAACACCCAGAGTTGGAGTGGAGGGGTCCGGTTTCCAGTAGCCAGTGTAAATTCCTGCAGAGGAAGAAAAACTCCTTGTGCGCCTTTCTTCTGGCCTGAGCTCAGTACAGATGCTGTCAAACTCAAAATCTGATGTTCTCTGATGAGCTGCAGATAACTCTGTCTACTGATTGTGAGAGTGAAAGAACTCCTTGCATGAGTGAAGTCCTCTGGAAAAGGTATTTCTGCCTTAATTGCATGTTTCTGCTGTGTCTGACTGAGATCGGTGTCTGGACTAGACTGGGGTCTGGACTTGGAAGGAAGGTTTGAGAAGTGCAGGTTGGTGGTGAACCCTACTTCCTATGGTCTACAAGGGATGAAGCCCTTGGTCATTGCTATAGATGATCCCTTGGTACATGAAATGTGGAGTGGCCCACCCCATTCCCATTACAGAACTTCATGAGATTTTTAGGCATGTGTTTCTGCATTGACACTTTTTCTTTTCTACCCTTTCACACAAAGACAAGACCAAACAGGCTGAGGGAATGCTTCAGAAACACTTCCAATATCCAAGGCTCTCTTTGCTCCAAAAGGCTTGGATGGAGAGATGCCTGGGTTGCAAAAACAGGATCTTGTTTCTGCTGCACTGACATGGAGATTGGTTGTGCAGCTCATCATAGCTTAGAAATGAAGCTCAGCCACTGGTCATTTCTTACGCTGCTTTGTACAACAATGTGGACTATTACTTTTCCTCACATAAGCAACCTTCTGGCAGAGGCTATCAACAGTGCAAGCACTGCTGGTGCTTTCTGCTATCTGCATAAGCAGTTCACTTTGCATTCAAGCTTTATATTTACCCACACCATACTGGTATGCTAGGGAATGGTGGTTCTCTAGGATGTCTGCATATGTGAATAAAGTTCTGCTAACTCAGTGTGAATCTTTTCTGCCAGTCAGGCAAGAAATTACAGCAGGGAAAATTAAGAAAGAAAAGAGAATGAAGACTTGCAGCATCTCAGGGGGATGACCAAACAGACCAGGTCTGGCCTATGCCAGGTGCTTTCCATATCATGAGGTCTCCGAGATGAGATGTGATCCTGTGGTCAGACACAGGTGTGGAAACTGGCTTCAATTCTTAGCTCATCCATTCCCCATGACAGAGGACGACATAGTGTTTTCCACTGGACAATGGGTCCCATGGATGATGAGGATGTGCTTGACATGTCATGGTTGACAGGCACCCTCCCATTTCAGCTCAGCCCAGGGCTGGTCTCCAGCTCAACTATAGCCATGACTATGTCTGTCCATGGACCCTTGGGCCCTGAACTGAAGGTTGACTTCATGGCTTGGCCTCAGACCTGCCTCATCATCGCCAACTTGCCTGATGATCTGGCCTCTTGGTTGAGCATGGCTGTGATTCATGGACCTTTCCTGCTCACCTTGCTTGGGTGCAGTGGAGCTGGGCACTAGCTGCTGAGGTCCCTGCCCTTCAAAGTCCCTGCCCTGCCACTGTGTCATCCCATTTGGCTTGTGGCACTCCATCCCTTGGGGATGTGCCCTGGCACAGAGCACATCACACAGTGTTGAGCAGATAAAAGCTGTAGCCCATCCAAGCTGTTAAAATTATAAAATGAAATATCAGAATCTGCCCAATACTTGAAAAGAAGCCTTTTGAATAAGACGTGGGTGTAATCCTTATAGAAAAGAAACCTGAAACTATACATGAGTAGGAGCCATCTGGCAGATACCTAAGGATCCTGATGGCCCGATGTTGTGGGGTTTTTTTCTACAGAGCAGTATTTGCTGTGTCAGTCTGTAGCTGGGACTTGAAACCACAGCAGTTCATCAGCCAGAGTCAGGGTTGGAACAACACAAGAGAAATGCCTAGTTATGCTGTGTCAGGTCCTAGCAGGGTGACACAAACATGGTCAGCACCTCTTGCTGGAGCTACAGTCCCAAAGGGAAAGATCTAGCAACTTGAAAGCTGGTCCTGGGAAAGGACCAGTTCCTGCTTTCTGTTGGAAGGAGAAGGATGAACCAGCTCCAGGCTCAGCTTACAAGTCTACAAACAACACGGAGAACAAATTATAGTTGGTGGTTTATCCTCAGGAGCACTGAGGGGACTAACTAGCATTTGAAAAGGAGCTTTGAGAGCGTCAGATTGAGTGGCCAAATGCAAAGTAGTAAGACAGCAAGGCAGTTGTGAAAGCTTACTACAAATCCCTTTCCAAACATCTCCTTTGCTCTCCTTGAACAACTCTTTGAGCTGTGCCCTGACTCCAAAGATCAACGGCACATTTCTGCCAAAGACCCCTTCCCTGTAGCCTTTCGGAGCTGATCTGAGCTGGGTCCCAAGAGCTTTGCTGCATGACCTGCCCATAATTCACCCCTCGAGTGAGCGGCATTAGCCACAGATGGCAGGACAAGTCCCCAGCAGTGACTCAACATTACACGGTGCCTAATTGCAAAAAATTCAGCGTGCAAATAAACGGCAACAGCCATAACAATTTTTCTGCTGTAGGAGCTAGATTTTTTAACATGCATATTAGTGCATGCTAATTAGCTCCCACTGCTCTCCTGCCACAAGCCTGGAGATGGATTATACCACATGTGATAAGCAGCTTAGTTTGGGTGGTAGCACATTGGAAAGCAGGGAGCTGAGAGGGAGCAGCCAGCTCTCTACATGTTGAAGATCAACTGTTTCTGAGCAGTGGGAAGGAGTCAAAGCTCACGGAAGTTTCCCTGCTCTGGCTGCTCTCCGCTGATGCCCGTTAGACATTGTTGATGCTGCTGTAAACATTTTGCTGCCAGTGTTGCCATTTTACCTCCTTGGCACAACTAGGTTCTGTGCAAGTTTTTCAGCAGCTTTTCCCTCCTCCTAAAAGAAGAGAGTAAAAGAAAACTCAGTAACCTTGGGTAATTCAGCTGCAGTAACCCTGGTTGTCACCTCAATTATTCCGCTGCGATGCTGGGCAAGGAGCAAAGTGGCAGGCAGCCTCTTTCCGCCTATCCCCAGCCTAGGGAAGCCGGGAGACGGGCTATTTGGTGGGAAGCAATGGTTTTCCCTAACCTTGTGGTCGTCCTCCAAGCTCTGGGGATGCTTCACTCCCGTTGCCATAGAAATGCCGCACGGGGGGATGAGAGATCTGCTGCTGCCATCTCCTGGAGGAGGCGTGGATTGCGCGGGGTGGTGAGGAAGAGTACAAGTAGCTGGGGAGATGTTTCAGGCAGGGCTCAGCTCAAATCCAGGCATGTCAGGCCCAGGTACATTGGCACCGTGCCATTTGGACCCCAGCAGCACTCACCTCTTACATGCCAGAAGCTTGCAGAGCATCACCCAAAATCAGCAGGCTGCTGAACAAACCATTAAACAATTCAAATGGCCATGAACCCAAATCATGCCCACATTTGCCCATGTAGTATTTTGGCCCCAGTTTCTTCCTTGTTTAGCTTCACCCTAGGGAGCTTTGGGCACATCTTCTGGACTGTGCCATCTGGGAGGACTCAGAAGGATTGGTGAGGTCAGCTCAAAGATGGAGAACGGCTTGGAGGTGACTGCTCTTGGAAGAGAAAGCCCTGAACAGATTAGTCCTGCTCTTAACGCACTGATGGAAGTAGCAGCAAGGAAATACATCAAGTAGCATGGGGTGATAAGGGTGAATCAGGCAGGTGGGAAGGCATGGGTGTGAGGTTTGGCTGCATGCACAGAGGCAACACAGACAAGAAACGTGGGACGTGTTGGAAGCTGCAGATGATGGCTGTTTCTCAGTGTTACGACCAAGAGCTGTAGCTTTTCTGCAGATCTCATTGTACTCTCATCTTTCTTGTAAGCAGGCAGCCCACAGAGATCAGAGACCCCAGAACACAGGGCAGAGCAGCTGCTTCTTTCCAGATGGAAACCTTGGGCTGTGGAAGGCTCCCTTGTACTGAAGGTGGGGTGAATGGAGTTAAATTCAGTTGGTGGCCAGTGATGAGTGGTGTCCCCCAGAGCTTGGTACTGGGACTGGTTCTCAGCAATATCTGTATCAATGATTTGGACAAGGGGGCTGAGTGAACCCTCAGTAAAGTTTGCAGAGAACACTAAACTAGGTGGGAGTGACAACTTGCTTGAGGGCAGAAGGCTTTGCAGAGGGCTCTATACAGACTGGATCCATGGGCTGAGGCCAATAACATGAGGTTGAATAAGGTCAAGTACCAGGCTCTGCACTTGGGTCACCACAACCTCATGCAGCACTACAGGCTTGGGGAAGAGTGGCTGGAAAGCTTCCAAGCAGAAAAGGACCTGGGGGTGTTGGTCGACAACCGGTTGAACATGAGCCAGCAGTGTGCCCAGGTGACCAAGAAGGCCAACAGCATCCTGGCCTATATCAGGAACAGCGTGGTGAGTAGGAGTCAAGAGGTGATCGTCCCCCTGTACTTGGCACTGGTGAGGTCCCATCTTGAGTTCTGTGCCCAGTTTTGGGCCCCTTACCACAGGAAAAAAAACCAAAAAAACCAGACATTGAGGTGCTGAAGCGGGTCCAGAGAAGGGCAACAAAACTGGTGAGGGCTCTGAGGAATAAGCCTGATGAAGAGAGGCTGAAGGAGCTGGGGTTGTTCAGCCGAGAGAAAAGGAGGCTGAGGGGAGACTATCTCTCTCTACAACTACCGGAAAGGAGGTTGTAGAGAGGTGGGGGTTGGTTTCTTCTCCCAAGTCACAGGTGATAGAACAAGAGGAAAGGGCTTCAAATTGCCCTCAGGGAGGTTCAGATTGGATATCAGGAAAAAGTTTTACACTGAAAGGTTTCTCAAGCATTGGAATGGGCTCGCCAGGGAGGTGGTTGAGGCACCATCCCTGGGGGTATTTAAAAGATGAGTTGACATAGGGCTTAGTGACATGGTTTAGTAATGAGTTGTATGTTTTTTATCAGAGTCCGGTTGTCATTTGGACTAGATGATCTCAAAGGTCCCTTCCAACCTAGGCTATTCTATGATTCTATGAGTCACGGGCAGGGCTGTTAAATGGCAGGGATCCAATATCAGCCACTGTGGAGTGGCTGATGGGAGGCACAGTCTGGATTCCTGTAGCCAGATGTTAAGGGGACAAAATGTCAGGACATGAGACATGGCAATGGTTGGGCTAATGGCCAAAATCATTGCAGTATTAAATGTTTTTAAATGGAGGTAACCTGACTCTGAGCTGGGTCATCATCATCTGGGGAAGTGTGTTCTCAGGAGCTGCTATGCGCCTTTGGGGTGTCCTTGTCCTACCCCGGGGTTGACTATGCACAGGAATCAATGAGAGATGTTTGGCTCATCCCTGCTGCCAGCTCAACTCAGCTTCAGCTTCAGTGTCACCTCCTGCAGTCCCTTCTGCAATGGCTGCCTCATCCACAGTCCCCCTCCTTGCTCAGAGTCTTCCCTCCATGAGTCCCATTGCTTGTTCTCCACCATCTGAATCCTGCCCTCCCCAGGGAGCTCACACAAAGTGTGAAAAGCTCCCATAAGACAGTTCTGAGGACTATCTTGCTAGCAGGAGGATGGAAGCAGATAATAAGTCACAAAAATGTTCCATAGCTCTTCTGGTGTGGGAGACCATCCAAAGGTTCCAGCACAACCAGGACACCTGTGTCCTGCACCGTGCAGTGCAAGCGTGACTGCGGTACCCATGCTCCTCATTCCAGATTCCCTTGCCAGGCTGAAATGAGGCCACTGCTCTGCTCTGTCCCCTGACCTTAATTTGATGCTGGCAGAAATTTTCCTTTGAGACAAACTAGAAATCTCTGCCAACTGCAGTGACCCTGGATCCACCTGACCAGGAGGTGTTTTAGAAGGAGATGACAGTCCCTCTTACAGTCCACATCTAAGTTGTCTCTGAACATACAATGTGATCCTTTCTGCAACAATTTTGGTCCTGCTTTTAGGTAATCTTAACCAAATTTCAGACCACTAAAATGGTAGCAAGAGAAATTGTAGGCTTCTGCTGCCAGACAACATCCCACAGTGCAGGTCTGCGTAGGACCTGTAGGTTTTAGAAACAACCATATCAGCTGGGTAAATCTGTGTTGATAATGCCCAAAGCTCAGGTTAGAACAGTGTCCATTCTCCATCCTCCAGAGCAGCCAGTCATGCATCTTGGCTGCCACCTCTGCATCAACCTTTTGCCTGAAGAAGTCTCTGAATTCACCCGATGCCCTCTTTACATTGGCACAAGAGTCAAGGAGAGGTTGTATACATCAAAATTGGCTGGCTAGGAGTGCAATGCGCAGCTGGGCTGGGTGTCCATAGCCCAGGGAGGAGGGTTTGGATCCCATCTTCTGTGCACTTCAGTTATCCATCTCTCTGTGTAAGATGCATCAGGACACCAGGGCACAGGCTCGGGTGGCTCCAGCCTTTGAGAGGTTGGGAGCATGATTCCTATCCACAAGGAGCCATGCCCAGAGAGTCTGAGCCCTGGTGCAGCATCAGGTCATCAGCCAGTGGCCAAACTCAGATATCTCCTGGGAAACTGGAAGGTTCCCACCACCAGTTTCTCTACTGGATCATTTGAGCTGGACACCCTACACCCCTCCCACAGATTCCACTGCTCTGGGAGCCCTTCCATGGCTTCCCCAGAGCACAGGCTTATATGCTTCAGGGGCTGAGCTGTCTTCAGGCATAGCCGCCACTGGAGGTACTGGGGCTGGGTGAGATCCAGGGTCCCTGTGATGGGTGGACATGACTCCTGTGTCACAAAGCGGGATGCTGTGAGAGCAGGAGGCTTCCCTAGAGTGGAGACAGTGGCTGGGGAGCAGTTTAGACTCTTCCATTGCCACTGATGAGACAACTTCAAGGCCCTGAAACCACCTGGGGATGATGGCACCTGGCCAAGATGCTCCACAGCCCACTGCCTCCTGAGTTATGCCACTTAATTAATTTTCCTCTCTGGACTGATAAGTTTTGGGTTTGCCTCCACCCCTGAGAACCCGTGCGATGCCTTGGGAGAGGGCGAGGATTCACACCCGGCTGCACAGCAAAAACCCGTCTGGCGCCTTTGGCTTTTGAGTGCTCGCTCTCACCCTGTGGTTCGCCTGCTGCAGCCGTGATTTCCAGCTCTCCCCGAGGAATACCAGGGCTGGGGTTTCATTGGGGTAGATGGGAACTAAACCACATAAGATGGGCAACACCTTCCTTCAGAGAGAAAACGCCCCTTTTGTGTAGGTGATAAAAGAGAGGAAAAAAAATGTTTCCCATGTCCAGAGTTACCTGCCAAAATATGTAGGACAGTTGTGACTACTGTGCAGATTCATGCCAGTCACTTGCTTTTTATGAAGGCAAGGAGGACAACAGTGAAGCCAGCAAAGATGCCAAGGAAACCACTTCTATCAACAAATGAAATAAGCTTTGTGTACAAGGGAATGACTTGTGATGCCCAAGGAGAAAAGAAAGAGAAAAAAGAACACAGGGCGGAATAAACACCAACCACAATTGCTTCACGTACCCAAATGAAGAACAGGTCCCACAGAGATCCTCTGGTTCCTCCTTGGGCCCCTCCTTTCTGAAATAGTGTGGTGCTGTTGGCCAGCACTTTGCAGAACAGCTGGCCTGGGTGGTCCATGTTTTGCACAAGGCTGGGGAGGTATCCTGCCTTCAGAGCCTCCACTGAACACTTTGCTCTGAATGGATTGATTTCTCTAACCTGCATCCATCCTGTCTCAGCACATTCACTCACTATGCCACTGTGGTTTCTGCAATTCCCTTGCTCTCTATTTCAAGCAAGGCTCTGGCAGCCCTAGTTGTGCCATTTTCTTCCCAGGCTCTCCTAGTTCCCTCCAAACCTCATGGCCATGACCCCTGTGTTTGCTCCTAGCAGGCAGCACTTTAGTCTCTATTTTGATCTCTCCCATTGACAACCAGTGGCATTTTCTCAAATAGATCTACTGCTGCACAAATGCTCCACCTGGTACTGGTGTGGACGTCTGGTCCTTTCTCTCTTGTTTCTGCATTAGCTGAGCTGTGATTTCTCACCCTTTTCTGTGCATCCTCCATTTCCTTTTTGGCCTTTGGTCTCTGACTATCATCCTCTTTTCCAGCGAGGCCTGCTGCTCACTTCATTTTACTTCATCTTCTCAACCTTTTTTCTCCTCCTCCAGCTGGCCTTCACAATCACAGAATTGTCAGAGTTGGAAGGGACCTCTAGAGATCATCTAGTCCAACTCCCCGGCTAAAGCAGGGTTGCCTACAGCACACTACTCGGGACTGCATCTCTTTCAGGCTGCCTTCTCTTTCTTCTTCCCCCAGACCCATACTTCTGGGTTCACTGCTCTTCAGACGTCCTGCTCAGCAGACACCCACAGTTTCTCAGTCACATGTGTGTCTTCTACTATCTTCCACCTTGCCCTCAAAGCCTCTCTTGCAGAGTTCTTCAGTGTCCTATTTCCTCAAAACCTCATTAACATTGTCTTCATTTTGCTGCCTGCAGCTCACATTCCATGGATCTTTTCTTTTGTAAACTCTATCATTTGAGACCTTTTATCATTTGTTCAGTATTAACATACAACCCCGAATCATACCTTTTGGTGAGAAAATAATGGAAACTCTTTATTTATCAGGGAATCCATTGGTCCCTGGGCTGGACAGGGGAAACAGTTGGACAGGCAAAACTTGTTGGACCTCTGGAAGAGTCAATAAGACAATTGCACATACATATACATATACATGCATTTAAGGTGGGATATTTCCAGGGTGCTCAGAGACAGGAGCTGCGAGGCTGCAGTCTGCAGAAGCAACTGGCAGAGATGGCTTGTGTATGCAAACCATATGGGCTGAGGCACTTCAGACTTCCTGTGCACATGTGGCCAGCTGTACAGATGGCCTCAGGCTACACGAAGGGGCATCAAGCTCAGTGCCTGGTTCTCCTGGAGAGGTTTCCTTGCATTCGGTGCCTCTGATGCTTCCGTTAGAGCCAATGCACAGAATCAGCACCTTGATCCAACTCCTATTATTTTGTCTACCCTTCTTTGTCCCTGCAGTGCAGTATTAGAAGTTTTCACCTAAAGGCAAATCAAACATGCCGGGAATTGCCCCCCACACCAGCTCCCCCTCATCCTTCACTGATGGGCTCTCAACGCCTCCCCTTCTGCTCCTAAGATTTTCAGGCAACCAAAAGTTAAAATCATAGAATGGTTAGAGTTGGAAGACACCTTAAAGATCATGGAGTTCCAACCCCCTTGCCACGGGCAGGGATACCTCCCACTAGACCAGGTGGGAGGGTTGGGATAAACTGTTTCATCACCTGGAAATGGCTGAGCAGGACTTTGGTGAGGATATTTGAGGTAGTGGTTGTTCCCCAGACCACCATGAGCTGACACTGAAGGTCCTGGAGGGAAAGCCAAATGCAGGATGAATCCTAAACAGATGTTTCTACAGCAATATGAATGCTCGTCTGCATCTGACCATCCAAGACCTGCATGAGATCCTACCTACATCAAGGACAGTTCTGGTCATTCAGAGAAGTGATGCATATGTCCTAACTTCACCCTCAGATATCACAGTTCTGGTTCATCTGTCCAGCTGCACAGCAAAATCAGTTGACTTGAAAAAGGCACATTCCTGCTGGACTCTAATAATAAGGCACCTGATTAGGTTACTGGGCCAGATCCTCAGCTGAGCAGTCCTAAGCATAGCCTAGCAGGCTTCCAGGTACGGTCTGTCTCCAGAACTGACTCTTCCCTGGAGCTCCTCTTAGGGGCTGGTTTTCTTTGCAGTCTCCCCTATTGATGGGGCAAGCCATGCCAGTTGTTCAACAGTTTTGGGTGCAGTCAGCAGAGGCTTGTTTGTCCTAGCATGATGTGCAAGCCCAGCATTTTTGAGAACATCAGACAGCTGTGCAGGCACTTTCAGAAGCAGATAAGCTACACTGGGGGTGGGGGTTACCTGCCATCAGAAAGGGAAGCGCAGATTTTTGACTCAAAAGGCAAATTAATTGGGTTATGGGTCAACAAATAAATCTGGAGTTCTTCCTGTCTCACCACCAAACCAGCCTGCCCTGTAATGAGAAGCCTTCTGAAGGGTGAAGGCGGCAAAAATAAATCTGGACCAGGTGGGCTGAAAAGGGCTGGGGCACCACTGCTGTGGGGCCTTGTCCCCGACCAGCTGAGGACCCTCCAGAAAATGGTTCCAAAAAGCCGTTTAGCTGCTGCCACTCTGCATTTCACCGTGTAAACAGATAGGAATGACTTGTCCCCAGGGACAGAAAAATGTCACATTTGATGAATACAGATGTAGCCAGAGAGATCATCACATGTTCCTTTGTCTTCAGGGCAGGAAGGGGATTTCTTTCCTTTGTTTTACTTGACTTTCACTTCTTTATTTTTTTTTTTTTTCCTTTTTAATATCAGAGAAGATGAAAAGAATTAAGGTCCCATCCCTCCAGTGCTGCGGGCACAAAACGTCCCTGGACATCAGCTCCTTAGCGGGGACCCCTGCTTTCAAGCCACAGCTTGGGATCAATGCTCTCAGTTTGCTTTTGGGGGTAAAGAAAATATCCGGGAATCCAGAACGTGGTTGTTCCCGTGCAGAGGGGAATATTGCAGCTTCCTGATTCACTGCCATCTTCTGATATTTAGCAATTTCCTAAAAGGATCAACACACAATGTCAATTAAAAAAAACAGCAACCAAACGACAACAACCCCCCCTGCCCCGAATCTGTTCCTAGTATCCATAGTTACGGAGGAAAGCTGGAAACCATGAGTCTAATGGGCTCTGAAACTCCTAACACAAACAAATAAAATCAAAACTTGTGGCATTTGTTGCTTCTTTTACATTTTTACAACCCGCAAACGCTTCACAATAAACCGTGTCCTTCCCTCCTGACGCCTGCAGAAGCAGCTGGAGTTCTCCTCCACTAGATCTCGCCTTGCCTGAGATGGAGACAAGGTTTTCAATCTAGGGTATTTTTTTTTTTTATTTTTGGCCTTTGCCTTCGGGTGGAATGGCAAAATTAGGACAAGCTCGCTCCGATGAGCGGGGAACCGCTATTGTTATTCCTACCACGTCGAAGGGGAGTACCTGGGAGCCGCTGCACTACTTCAGAGAGGAAACCCACGGCGATTAACGCTGCGTAACGCACGGGGAGGTTTAAGAGAAAAACACAGATTTTGCTTTTTTTTTTAATTTTTAAAGCCAAATGATAGGGGGGCATTCCAGCTTTTTAAATATGATAAAAGTAGACGGGACAAAGCGGGAGGAAGCGAAACATCGACACCACCCTGCCTGTAAGGAAGAGGGGTAGCGGGAGTAGGCGTCCTTTGCCCAAAGCTAACTTTGATGAGGGATCTGCATCATCGTGCCCATCCCTGAGCCCAGAGCCCTGGCAGAGCTAAGCCCAGCCCCGCTCCAGCTCCACCTCACGAGCCACAAACAGCTGACACTTCCGAAAATACTCAGAACACCCAAAATCTACAGTGCACCCCAGTGTTTTGCTGTTTTACTGCATTTACTGTTTTGCCAATATTTTACCGCTGATTGTGCCAGTCGTGACAGAGGGCACCACGCTGACACAGATGAAGGTGGTGGCTGGGTTTTGTGTACAATTTTCTGTAAGCCCATGGGCAGGACTGGTGCTCTGGAGGAGTCAGGGCTAGATTTAAATACTGGAGAAGGAGGAGAGGACCTCAGGCGCTGATGGACAATTCCACCTTTCTGCCCGCATCCTGAGCTTCCATCCTCACCCAGGACACACTGGGGACACCTTCCATCTCAGCCATGGCCAGGATACCTGGGGGCATCCCCTAATTTAGTACCAGCAGTGAGAGCCACCTTCCCATTAAGTGTGTCTTCTCATTGGATATACGGAATGTAAGTTGACCTGCTGGAGAGTAGCTCCCAGGAGAAAGACCTGGGAGTCCTGGTGGACAACAGGATGACCATGAGGCAGCAATCTGTCCTTGCGGCCAAGAAGACATCAAGGGTGCATCAAGAAGAGTGTGGCTAGCAGGTTCATGGAGGTTATACTGCCCCTCTACTCTGCCCTGGTGAGGCCCCATCTGGAGTACTGTGTCCAGTTCTGGGCTCCCCAGTTCAAGGATAAGGAACTGCTGGAGGGAGTACAGCAAAAGGCTACAAAGATGATTAGGGTCCCAGGGCATCCAAGACAAGAGGTAACAGGCATGAACTTGTACATAAGAAATTCCATCTAAACCCGAGGAGGAACTTTGTCACTTTGAGGGTGGCAGAGCACTGGGACAGGCTGCCCAGAGAGGTGGTGGAGTCTCTGTCAACATTCAAAACCAGCCTGGACATGTTCCTGCTCTAGGAGGACCTGCTCTGGCGGGGCAGTTGGACTAGATGATCTCCAGAGGTCTCTTCCAACCCCATATTGTTCTGTGATTCTGTGAGTTATCATGAGATTTATGAATTCTTTCAGTGAAATATTTTTTGGGGCATAGTCCTTCTTCCCCTTCCACTTCCACAGAAAAAAAAACCCACAAACACCAATTTAATTTATAAACCATCCAAACAAATAGCCTAAAGTCATTGCATTCACACTTTTAAACTGTCGTCTTCTCGGACTCTGAGCGGGTTCCCAGAAAACAGCATAATGCTTTTTAATGGAAAAACCAGCTGCAATTTGGTAGCGGTGGCAGTTCCCCAAGGCACAGACCTGCACAGAACCCATGGGCCAGAGCACCAGCCCCCATCTCTCCTTACCCCTTGGCAGGCTCAAGCTCTGCAGTGATCGAAGAAGCCTCACCACGTGAATCAAGGCAGAGCAGTTTCCTTCTGCGTGGGTTTTCCTAACAGCCTACACACAGATTTTTGTTACTTGCATTTACCCCCCCCCTACTTTTTGATACAGCTGTTAAGTGGCTGGTCTCCCGGCTCACAGGCACTGAACATCATACAGCACCCAAACCCAACTGCCTTACCCAAACCCCGTGTTATGAGGGAAACACGTTTTTGTGAGTGCTGAGATGATGCCATTGGGTGCAAAGAAGAGGAATGGGGAAAAAATGGTGGAAGTGGATGGGGGAGGGTTACAACAGACAGACCAGCTGCTGGCACAGCTACACTGTCACACCTTATCCTGGCTGAGGGTACAGCTGAGACCGTAACATGGTCAAACCAGATGACATTAGCTCTTCTGAAGACCATCACCAGACCTGTGCTCCAGTCTCCATCCAGCAATTCCACAGTTTTAGGAACAGCACAGATCAGACAGGGGCTGGTATGAAGTGGAGTGTGGGGAATCCCTAGTAGGGAATTGCGGATAAAGGCAAGCGCAGACCCCTGGGCCCTAATATTAGGTATGAGCTCAGTACCAGGAGGGACTCACAGGTTAAATCTAGTCTTCCACAAAGACAGGTGACTTTGCAGAAAGATCCATAGAGCTTGCTGGGTGACCCGTATCTCACATGAAAGGGCTGGTTCTGGCTACCTTGCCCACCACACATGCTTCACTGCACGTGGAAACACTCCTTCAGAGCTCACATCAGGAGCTCAGGCACGTGGCAGTTCTGAGGCACCTGTTATCGTGAAAACCCTCCAAGGGACCACAAATTTGGCTCCCAATAAATACTTTGCTCTCATGTTTTTCTGCTGAGCACCTCCTCTAAACTGCAGCTTTCAACACTCTTTCTGTGAGCTGTCAGTGAATCACACACAACCGCTTCGGCTTTGGCTCAGCCCTGTGAAGCTCCACTAATGAACCGCTTTCAGTCACTGCACTAGTACCGGACACAAATCTCCTCTGAGCTAGGAGCGAGGTGTGTAACAGGGGCCTGCACACACCGTTCCTGGCAGACGGGTAAAGGGGCAGGGCAGTTTCCTGGCGCAGTTGTAATAGCACAGCAGAAGCAAGCTTGCACTGCGCAGCAAACGTGGTGCTATTTGCTACATCCACAGAAATTCAGTGTCCTTGGGAGTGATTTCAGTGGACTTAACAGAGTACCTCTGGTCTTTGACTGGCACTCCAGAGGCTACAGCATTGCTGGCTGGCTTCTTTATCTCAGAAAATCCTTTAACACACTGGAACAAAACCCAAACCTCTAATACAAATCTCTGCAATTCTTTCAATACAGTTTGTTTATTACAAGAATAGTTTAGGGCAGAACAAAATAATCAGGGCAAAAAAAAAATCAAGTTTTGAATAATTAGGAGACTTTACAAGCCTCCAATCTCAAGTAATGTTTCTGCTGGTTATTGCTGTGGAACACAGTAACCCATTTCCACAGCAATATGTGGTGCTGCGCTGTAACTCAGCACTCCTGCAGAGCACCACATTCAGCCACGCTCACAGCACAGAGAGTAAGAAGGAAATATGCTTCCTCCTGTTGTTTTATTGCTATCTCTCCTCACTGATAATGCAGCTTTTAGTCTACCCAAGTGACATCTAAATCGGGCTGAGCCAGAACCAGCCCCTCTCACCCTCCCCCATGACTGGGTATCCACACAGATTCTGTTGATTTCAGAAAGAAGAATTAGCAAATCATCAATTAGGCTATTAGAAAAATAAATATTCTTATGCAGGAAATATACTGATCCCTACAATTAATCTATTAATAAGCATTTACTTTTAACATTAATTGCATGACTCACAGTGCCTGATTTTTTTATTTGAAAAGCAAACAACAAAAAACCCAACCATCCAAAACCCAAAGGCCACGGGGCGGGGGTGTCTGAGGCCTTGAGACACACTGAGCTGGCTCTTACTTCAAAGGATGAATCACCAGAATCTGGTTGGTATCAACAGAATTGGCCTGCACTATGAATGAGGCGAGAGAGCCTTTCCCTGGAGACATTTCTGTCTCTTGGCTACAGAAAAATAAGGCAGCTTAGCTGTGAGCAAACTTTTTGCATGATATAAACCAAGCAAAACATGTTTCTGTAGCAAAGGTGTTCTGAAGAAAGGCCTGGTAGTTCTCACGACACAGCAAGCACTCTTTCTAGAGTTTCAGTACACACCTCAGTAAGAACACAGGCCCACAGGCAGTGTTTTCTTTTTCCTCTAGCCTTCCAGTGTTTATAGAGAAAACAAAATCTGCAAGCCTCACCCTACACACCCATTATTCTGGGCTGTATACACCACTGCCACAGTCAGTCAGCTCCGTAAGCACACAGCAAGTCTGGAGAATCCCAAATACAATAAAAATCAATATATTTGATAAGGACAACAGAATCTGGAAACATTAAAAAGTCTGGGTGTAGTCGTGTGAGACTGCCAAGATAAAGTAACCGTGTAAAAATTAGTGACGTTCCTGAGGTACAGGTGCAGCAGAGTGTTTTAGTCCCAGGTTCTTGGCCAGCCTCTGCTGTACAAGACTGTCCTATTTTACCTGAGCTCTAACAGCAATACTTTTTATCAAGTCTTGCAGCTGACGCTGAAAAAGAACATCCTATCTTCAAGTACTGTGAACGGACCAGAGGGGTTCTTGTTTGTTATTAATTATGTAGTTTATTCATTAAAAGGTTAAACTGCTGCTGGATTTTTCTCATGCCACAGTTGGAGCAACAGCTTGGCTCTCAGGCTGGAGGTTGATGAGAGAATTGCTTGCTTGGGCCAGCTCTGCAATGGATACTCGTCCTCTTTGTTTGATATACTGAGCCACAGCAGCCATCTCCTCTGGAGTGATGTAGATGAACTTTCCTCTGTCATCAATCACACCTGCAGGGGGAAAGAAAGGACCTTGAAGTCAGCACTTTGGTCCCTCTCACTTCCCGACAGACATCAGTCACTTCTTTGGGAAGGGATGTTCAAACTGCTGAGGCCGCGTTTCACGGGGCAGAGAGCGGGCAGAACAATGCACTGGCAGGCAAGCTTTTCTCTCTCCTCTACTGTTGGGTCTTTGGGCAGGGCTATGACAATAGCTGAGTGCCTTGGTAGGAGTAATTTTGTTCAGCAGTCACACATCCCTTTCGCTGTACACAGCTAGCAGGTAGTACCACAGCAGCTACTTCACGGATATAGTTTCAGCGCTGATGTTCTGGGCCCAGGCAGCTGGTGGAGAAAGGCAGAGCAGCTCAGGAGGTGATTCAGAAGCCCCGTGGGGCCCAGCTCAGCCTTTCCAACTTACCCTCTGAAAGGGAATGAAGCTCAATTTCCATGTTTCAGTTGCTCCATCAAGAGCAAGAACAGACCTCTCTGTTCTTAACATATTACAGGACCAAATGCATGGCAGAGAGCCTCACTGGCAAGCCTCTTAGGCCACAGAACCAGCCAGGACAGCACACATCCTCATGCTTTGATTCAGACCACTTTTAGGTCCCTCAGTGGGTACATGGGGAGCACCATTTAAGATAGCTGTTTCCCGGCCGTGACCACAGTATCAGGTCAGTCAATGTTTGCACTGGCACCTGCCTCCTGCTTCACTCCTGGAAAGAAAAAGATTGCCCAGCAATAAAAGGGCTAGCTCTCTGTCTGAACAAGTCTATGTGCTCAGTCTCTGCTTACGTTCCAACTGTGACTGCACGGGTACATGGCTAGGAACAAGCACTTCACTTACTACAGCGTCCTGGAGTGCTCTGGGATGTTTGCTTCTCCCATAGCGTGCCATACCCTGGTACTGGCTTTAGCCACAGCATCTTAGAGACAGACTTGTAAACTATCCCAAAACCACCCAGGTGATTAATTCAGATTTCAGAAGACATTGTCTGCAGCTGGCTGCTCAGCAAAAGGTCTTCAGCAGGGCTGAATCAACAAGCAGAATCTTGTGCTGGTTCCTGAACTGCTGGAGATGTTCACCCCCCACCTCTGTATAATGGATAACAGGAGCAATCACATCCCATAGTGCCTTAAACCAGTAGCTTCATGGCAACTGAAGCAGGGATAATGGATATTTTTATCTATTTACGAAGGCCTGCTAGGATCTTCTACAGTTTAAAATAGAAATTATACTGGAAGTCTCTCTCTACCATATTTAAAGCATTTTCTGCACCATCTATTCACCAGCTAAAATAAAGTCCCCTTTATGTTTTGACTGTCACCTGTTAGAGTGCCATCTGCCATCAGGTCCTGGATTCTGTTAATTGCATCCTGTTGAGAAAGGAAAAAGGAATAACAAACTGATCAAGAGGAAAGCAAAAAATATTTTGCATGTTCAGAAAAACCACAGATGGAGGCTTACATTTAATTCCTCTGTGCTAAGACTTCAGTGAAGGATATACATCAGTAGTTCCACACAGACAGGCGCAGTGAGCCCTTTGGTCTTAGAAGGCTGAAGTGAGCTTCTGCATTTTGGGGTGTTCAAATAACTTCCTCGGCCCCAAAAGAGACTTTTATTGCTAAACTGGCTGTTGATTTTATGGAAGGGGCGCTGGTTATAAGCATATTCCCAGGGAAAGGCTGTAATCATGTCAATGCAACACACCAGTTCCATGAAGTACACTTGAGGTACTTCTCCCAGAACCTGCCTACACTTAATAGATTCCAGAGCTTTTTATATTTTTTTTTCCATGCTACATTTAAGAGGAAATCTCTTTTTCCAACCCAAAGAACAACTTACTGAATTTGTTGCTGGCTTAACTCTATAGTTACTCTAAGTATGCAGTTCCACTACACCTTAAGCTAATATCTAAGCCCTTGTTTCCACAGTTCTGCCTCTCTCTTCTCTTTCTTCTATTTATGTGACTGCAGAAGCAAATTATAGTTTAGATTTCAAGCAGATAAATTCCATTAACTGGCTCACTGCATGCTTAAATGAAGCTCTGCTTTAAGAGAGAGGCAGAGGCACAGCAGTCTGGACTTACAGCAGTGTAAGTTGCTGTGAAGGGGCACCCCCAGATCAGATTAGGTGGAACAACAGAGAACAATGGCCACTTAGAAATACAGGTCCAATGAGCTCAAATGAAAATAAACGAAGCCACAACTATTCTTCTTAGTCAAACCATAAAATATTTGAATAACAGAATTGGTACAGAAGGAAGGAAAAAAACCCTATAAAGGTATCACAGCACGAGCTCGCTTTCCCAGGCTTATACGGTGCCGAGAGGGACGATTTTCTGAAGCACTGCATCGGGAGATACAAATCCTTAAATGTTTTAAGAATGTACAAGCAATTGGAGCAAAACAGCTCATCTATTGATTGTCTGCAAACATCACAACATTGGCCAATTATGTAGGCAGTGTCTGAATTTGCTTCTAGCTCTGCTTTTGATCCTAAGTACGCTGCACCAATGACTAGATTTGCAAACACTACAGGATCCATTAGCCAAGAGGCAGCTGTGCGAGAGGCAGACTGAGCACTTTCAACTGAAACAATCTTGTAAACCCACAACCCTTCACTGGCTGCCACTTTGATGAATGGCCACACTTTTAAGGCTGACTTTGCTGATCTTCACCAAAACCCAAGCATTTTCAGTAATGCTGAGATGCAGAGACATTACCCTTATTTACCCGCTTTCTCTCCCATCCTTTTAAACTCATTGCTTGTACTTGCACCCCAAAAGTTAGTACTTACCTGTGTCCTTAAACCCAAATGGGAAGCCAAGTCTTCCAGCTGGATTACTTTTGTTTTCTATGGAAACAAACAAGAGTTAAAAGCAGCTGATGAATTAGAAGGTTTGCATATTAATTTTCCTTTCAAATAAATAATAATTTAAATTCTTTTTAAATTAATTTAAAAGGAGAACCTGTCATTCTAACTTCTCTTAGTAAACACTCTTCTGCGATGAAAAACTCTACTTTAAGTTACGTAAGTCAACCTGCTCTGTGGAAAGACTAATGCTCTGACCCATTTAAGTGAAGATTCAAATATACTTGCCTGTGTTCATCCTGAGCCTTTTCTTACGTTAGGGAGACAGGATGAGCACGAGCACAATAACCTGCCATGGCTTGGTCTGCCTGCTATCCCAGTTTCTCAGCTGCTACCTCTGACGTCCAGTATGCTTTAGCAAAATCCCTTTTTGCTTAAGAGGTGTTTCAAAGTACATTTTAAAGTGATCACTGGCATACATCAGTGCATAAAAAAAGATCCAGACAAGACTGGCAGCATTAAGTGCTTCAGTCTGTTTTACTAATGTCATGTGTGTTAATGCCCTGATAATCTCCCACAGCAAGTGAACTCCTCACTAAAACTGTCAGTGTTGGAAGCATTCTGCAACCACACTCCTGCACAGGTTGGATCAACCACGACCATCTCTGAGAATAAAGGCAGAGGCAGGAAACTGCAAATTTTCCTTTTGCTTTTGACAGAGACTCTTACTGCAGCCTCTCTCAGTCAGGCCAGAGTCACAACTGCTCACATCTGGTTTTAATGCTTCTCTGTAGCTCTAGAGAATTACAGAGAAAACACCTGGCACACTTGTCTGGAGGTGCTCGGTTCCTGTTTTCTTATCTGCAGAAGTTTTAGAAATTTATCTGTTTAAATGAAGCAAAAGGATGCACTGTTTGTAAAGAGCCTAGAAAATATAAAGCTTTTGGAATCTGTGTATTTAACATTCTGGACTACGTTTCTGAGAGCCATATGTGTATGGCCACAAGAGCCACATTTATATTATTAGATATGATACTTCAAGTGTTAAAGGCATTTGGTTTTGATCTTGAGAGAACACTGGAAGGGCACTGAAACAGATGACTCTTTTTCAATAATAAAATTAGACAAAAAAAGCCACACCCAGACTCAGTAGTTGTGAAGTTCGATGCAGCCAAGCTAGAGANACAAGAAAAACAGGATTTAAACCTTCATCTAAAGATATTCACCCTCAATGACCACGTTGACTGGAAGCTTTTCAAGATGGAACCTGCTGTGAATAAGATCCCAAAGGGTGGAGTGGAATGAGGATGCACTCCCCCCACACTCTGAAATATAATGACATTGTGAGGTCCCAAGTCAGCAAAGCTCTTCACCACATGCTTCATGCTTTGGAGGCATGGCTAACTTTCAGAGGGCAACAGAGCAACGTATACACATCTACACTTTATAGAATTAGTGTAAGGTACGATTCTGCAGCTCCTCAGCAAGGGATGAACATAGAGCAAGCGTACCCAGGATTAAGATGAGAATGATTTTTTTTCCTTGTCTTGTAAGCATCATTTTTAAGAAAGCACAGGAAGGGGTAAAGCCTCCAAGTCCTTTGCTATCCCTTTCAAATGTAGTTTGCAGTTTTAATTCACTGGCTGTAATTCGGACACGTTTAATGATATGCTGTCAAGTCAGGTGAGAAGAGTGTGATAGACAAAGTGCAGTCACCTATTTCCTTGGGCCAACAGAGCTAGTGCCCCACAGCAAGAGAACTGCTCAGCCACTCTTTCACCTCTGCCCACTTAATTATTAATTCTTTTCCTGAAGTGCTCAGAGAGCTCACAGAGCTGGCTTGTAAGGTGTGTTGTGCAGCTACAGCAGTGCTAAGTAAAACCATAAGACTCCTATTAAGAATTGGATATTCCCCTTCTCCGGGAGCAGAGCAATTGAGTTTGTCTGTAACTTCAGGACTGCGCACTGTTAGAAGTAAACTCACAGGATGACAACTGCAGCAGGCACAATGCTACAGCCTGAGGTGTAAAAGTGGTGACATTCCAGCAGATGGGTTAAACTGATTGCAGGGCTACCACGAAAACCCCAAAGGAAGGGCGATGCTCAGCTTTGAGAAAAGCAGAATTGGGGGGCA
Organism: Jacana jacana; assembly: GCA_013400555.1. Classification (NCBI taxonomy): domain Eukaryota; kingdom Metazoa; phylum Chordata; class Aves; order Charadriiformes; family Jacanidae; genus Jacana; species Jacana jacana. Next base: position 241,509 of record VZTM01041353.1, on the reverse strand, counting down.
TCAAACTTTTTGGTACCTTCAAGAATAATCCCATTAAAAATTCCATGAGGCAGAGCTGGAGAGAAGAGGCTGCATTTTCTTTCTAACACCCTTTAAGAAATGAAGCAAGTGGTGAGCTACTTCCAGCTGGTTATACCAGTAAAGTTATTTAACAGAAGAGATTATTTTTTTAAAAATGCCAATTCTCATTTAATTTACACATTTTTCAGACAGCTACTAGCAGCTTAGCACTGCTTTTTGATGTAAGTCAACATTTTCTGTGAACAGTAGATGAGGGCAATACGTAATCTATATATTAAGCATACTTTCAAGATTAAAAATAATAATAAAACTTGTGAAAGAAAGCAATGCCCCAGTTCTGCAACTCAGTTCTACATAGGAAATCAGGTGTTGAAGCACTCCTGAATTAGGTTTTTAGCCTGTGCTTTATTTCTCTGACGTCAAGTAGAGGTGACTAATATAAAAGAACACATATGTGCTTACACACTGAACTGAGAGTTTGTGACTAATCTGTTCCATCCATCACAACCACAAGGGCAATGTGAAGAATCAGGCCCTACTGTGTTATCCCTTGAAAATTCTCCTGTTTTTACTGGAAGATACCAAGGGACACGGAAATATCCCACCGTTCTACCTACTGTTAGCTTAGGGCAGCTTGTTTATCAATAAAGAACAGCACATTTTCCTTAAGACACAGCTTGGCAGTATCTTGAAAATGTTCCATGGGAATGGGTGCACGGGGATCACACCGTACCATGGAGTTCACTTCCGCAGCTGGTAATAGGAACAGAGGGTGGTCTTAACAGACACAGCCATTTCAAAGCCCCCTCCCTTTCAAAGAAATCTCTCTGGCTTCCATGGAAAACAGAATATTGAAATCGGTGCACGGCTTCAAATCGAGAAGCGCCATCTATAGACTCATCATCACTCGATGGTTTTACTTAGGCTCTTCAAACATGTTACCCGTGCTTTTCCAGTCTACTCAGATGTTCCATCTGCTTTTGGTGCTGCTTCTGATCAAAGTGGACTGGCTTTTGCCCGGATTTGGTTACTGAACGAGGTTCTGTTTTCATTTGGGCTGCAGCAATGATGGCAAGTCCCGACTCCCAAGTGCTATGAGCTTAGACATTTCCCAATTACCCTGAGATCACGTTGATCAGAAAGCGTGAGAGATTTAAATCTAGCAGCCTCTTTCACTGTGGCCTGATGGCAAAGGGATACACCACCAAAAGTGGCAGTGGCTCAGGAGGTAGAGAGCAGCACAGCGAAAGGTGTAACTTTGCAGGAACTCTAGAACGATCGAGCCACTGCTGAGACTTGCACACATTTGACTTAATCACTCAAATTAATTTGTTGAGCAGAGTTATTTTCAAGACAAATTTACTTGTAACTCTGGATTTTTGTTGGGGTAATGGGTGTGCAGAACTGGTCCAGGGTGTGAGATTCTGCATGAACAAAATGATTAGGACTTCACTAAGTATACAAGTCATTTGCTTTACTAATAAGCTTTTCACACACATGCCACACATTGTCAGGTAAGAGTCCAGTTTCCAGTAAAGGAGGAAAGGGATTCATTAGGACAAAAGATTTGCATAGCATTGTTAGAGTAAGAGTAGGAAAATGCATTTGACCTTTGATATACCAATAGTGGAGAAGGAAGCGTTTGTCCTTACAGATCAAAAGCAGAAATTCTCATAAGCAGACCACACATTTTAAATAACCAACCATACAATATGATGAAAGGGAGACTAAGAAGTAGTTTTCTCCTTAAATATTCCTTCAAAGCATTCAGACAACATTGCAAATTGCATGGACAAGAACAAGAAAAGAATTGATGTGAAAAATTGGATTGACTTTTACAATGCCAGTGTTTGGGACACAAACACACCCTGCACAGCAAGCCACATGCTGGTAGGGGACGTAGAGACTGTTTTCTAGAACAGTAGCTGATGTTCGCAAACATAAAGCCTGAGAGTCCCAAGTCCCAATCAACAGGAAACTTTGAAGTTCATAAACTCTGAGGGTGATGCACAAGGTGCAGAGTTTATAACACCTATTCCTATGAAAGGGGGTAAAATCTACAGTCCTGTCCAAAAAAGCCAGGAGACAGCTGCAATTGCAAACCATTTTAACAATGCTGGACATGCTCATGCATGGTTAAAGTAAATAACACAGAACAGATCTAAGGAATCGCTTTTGTTACTTCCTTAATATTTAAGGAGATCAGAGAGGAAGTAAAGATTTCCCTTCTTTCTGCAACTCGACTCTTTGACAAAGGTATTTTAAACAACCTAACAAGTATAGAAGGAGGAGAAAGAAGCCCAATGGCAGCTTACCTTAATGTATTCAAGAAATTCCATTAGAAAGCTGCGAGACTGGATACAGCAAAGAAAACAATTATTATTTTAAACTCATGAACATTAAACACATTGCAAACTTGCTGGCTACAAATACTATAGAGAAGCGTTTAGCTTGCATGCTTTTCAAGTTTTAAACACACACAGAGGGAACATTTTTGAACTGGAAAATAAAAATACAGATTTAATATTAACTAGGAATTTATGAGAATAATTTTCTAAGACAGGATATAGCTCAAGTACAATATGTGTGTAAGTGTTTTCTGGAAGGAAATCTTTGAATCTTTTCTTCACATCATACATTCCCAGGAATACCCACATCCGTGTGTGCTCGCACATCAGGTATTAAGTTACACGCATACACCAAGGACATTTTGTACAGAGTGCTTTCAGAGACAGCTCATGCAGATGTTCCAGCATAGCACACAGCTGCACAACACATGTGGAAGCTCAAGCTGTTTTGAAAGCTATGCACCTGAAATCCAGCATTCCAACAGAAGTGACTCAATTTTCAAAGGCAATGCAAACAACATGCATTTAAGTTAACAGGAGATCAGGTTACTCTGCGACCCTGGAAATCAATCAACCATAATTAACTGCTTAAGCCAGGTCTCAGGACCTTAATTTTCACCATGAGTTTCAGCACACCAGCCTTAACAACCCCAGGCCAAGTAAGTTATTGTAAAATGATACTAAAATGCTTCAATGCATTGTCCACCACAAGGCGGAAGGGTGGCTTGCCATTTCTGCAGCGCTGGTGTCTCCAGATAACTAAGTACCTGTGATGGCTTCTGAAGATGACTTTCAAATCGCCTACTATTAATGTACTATCTCCCCATCCCTACCAAAGATATCTTATATTGAAATCCAGGGATCATCAACTGCCTGCTAGCTCTTTTGAAGAGGGACACCCTTCTCTGTTCCCACGTACAGAAATATTAGTTTTTCTTTGACAGGCAACTGTAGGAGCACAGACAACACAGCATATTCTAGCTTTAAGGGGAGCCTAAAGTAGAACAATTTCATGTTTTATCTGTAACCTGATCTTCTAACAGGACAGCACACATTTTTGAAGGAGCTTTCAACAGAAAGTATGCATTTCGCTGCCCTCTGCATCTTCGGAAATTCCCCATCACCAGATGCAATTTCTCTTGGTGCTAATCCAGCACGATGGTGGAATTTCTCTTAAAGGAAAGAGGTCCACAGTGAGAACTGGTGACTAATGTCAAGCAATATTAACTCATTTCAGGCTCCTCAGCCCAAAGCCACTCTCAGTCACGCTAAGGGCAAACACAACAGGGTTGCTTCAGCAGAGGAGCAAATGTCCACATGGCCCTGGAAAAAATATTTACCACGAAATGCATCGGACAGCTCAAGTTTGGCAGCTACACCCCAAGAGCAATTTCAGCATTTCATAGGAATTAAAATTAGTCTAACAGGTTTCAACAGACAGAATAAGAACGATGCCTCCCACGACAGTGGAACTTGTGCAAGTTTGCTGTGATATTTTGTCAAGTATCACATTTTAACCACTATCCCCAGCAGCGTGTCTGCAGGCAGCCACAGGAGGAGCACGCTAGAATGTTATGTGGCATTTGAAATACCACCAACTGTAGCAATCATTTGCAAGACTGAATGCACAGCTTTCCAGCGCACGACCCACAAACACCTAGGTTGTATCCTGTGAATTCTCTCAAAAGAAGCCTTTTAAGACAAGAGCTTGCTTTTTCATTTGATTTCACAGCAGCAACTTTGGTCTAGAAAATAAAACCAAACCCAAGCAAATCCTCTCAAAATACGTGGGCATTACCAAACTGCATATTTAGCCTTGCTTTCATCTGGCCCACTCTATAAGGGTGGGGCAGAGCAGATGACAGTAAGGGAGTATGAGACTTGCAGGATGAGTTTTATTTCAGTCCTTGCATTAAAGGAGGGCAGAACTCATTTCTCGTGACAGGCATTTGCCTCAGTACTCCAAACTGGTTTGTAGGAGACTGGAACTAGGGACTGTAGCATTCCCCAGGAAATACTCCAGGTTAACACATACCACATACACAATCTAGCTTTTAGAAGCCAAAACTTTTGGCTGACTCTTATTTTCAAGTTCATTTTGCACAAAGCAGAATGCAGTAAGGGCGACCGAAGTCTAACAAAGGTAAAGGAAACTGCATTGATAGCCTGACATACATACATACCTCTTCCTCTGTCATTGATTCTTCAACCCCTTCCTCTTCAACCACAAAACTCTCCTTCAGCTTCAGGTACTCTTCATACTCCCTCTTCTCCTCTTCTTCCTTTGCCTTCCTCTTTTCCTCTTCCTGGACAGAAAAGATGACAAGTGGTCAGTTTGCTCCTCCCCCGACCAGGTTTAGTTTTAAGTAGCATCCTCTTCATCTGCAGTCTGGTTTTACAGACAGCAGATAAAAGGTTTCTAAAACGAGTCTAAGTTCTCCAACGATGGTTTCATTAATTTCACAAGTCACCCTTAAGGTAGTAACAACCTTGCATGGTAGTGTAAGCTTGCTCACAATACACCTAGGCTGGTTCTTAACAGATTTGACATGGGAGAAAAATCACTCTTATATAGCAACCTGCTTTCTTAATTTGCATGAATATGTTTCTTCTGCAGATGCCGTGACAGGAAGTCCCTGCCCCTAACTGTACTTTGATGCAGCATCCACATTTTCAGTAACTGGCCCCAATTCTGCTCTGACATGCACTAGTGTTCATTAGGAGTGATCCTCTCCTCCAAGAATACTGGACTTACACCGCTGTCCATCTGAAGCTGTTCCATAAAAGTTTCAAAATCTCCTTTTTATGACACACAAGCAGCTATGCCTACATGGCACGTGAAGAACTGCATAAAGTATTTTAGGCATAGGAGACAAGGTACGATTGTATTAAAAAGGTTTTTTTACACATTTGATTATTAACCAAAAGCTACAGGCTCTGCTTTTAGTTATTTGCAATAAAAATACTTTCAGTTACCTACCCTGAAAGCAATGCTGAAGTCTTAAAAAACTCCAAAAGTAATATTGACCCAGAAAACTCCAAGACTAACGTCAGTGAAACAGTGATGCATACTGGCTCATGTAGAATACTCACACGTTCAACACAGCAAAACTGCGAATAAAAGTTTTGAAATGTGATAGATTACTTTAAAAATGTTTCAAAAAGGTGTTTCCTGAAAGCTCATAAATTTGCAGCTTTCCATGATTTTCTTTTAAGATTTGTTTTGCTCTTCGCCAAAACTTCACACAAAAGAAAGATGTTTCCTTACACACCCATTTCTTCTGCAGAGAAATTTATGTTTGTACACCATGCAGTACAACACATTTCCAATTTGACTGTCCTCTGGTTGCTATCACATCACAAAGGCTTGATTAAAACTGAGAAGGGCGAGTCCTTCAAATTTCAATTACAATCTCCGGGCGTTCCTTTACTATTATCAAGGAATTGATCTCTTAAAGAACAAATATATTGATTTCTAAATGTTTGCCATGCTATATCTTCGACACTCATATGGCAATTGCTTCCTTAAATAGCTGGAAAGCAACCACTTGAACCACTAAAACAGGAAGTGACAGGAACAGGTAATTAAGTCTATTGAAAAATGTCGATAGACAAAGATGCCACATATGCCAAAACCAGCAAAATACTAGAAATGGGGATGGGAGAGTTGCCCTTCAAAAAAAAACAACCTGAGAAAGTGTATTTGGTCCCAACTGTGTTTAATCAAACGCCCAGAAAGTAATGAGAAGGAATGCGATCAACGTGCGAGAACAGGGCTGAAATGATTTTACTGTAGGTGCAAAATCAAAACCATTTTTCAGCTGCTATCTCATGAACCAACTACAGATCTAAGGAAGCTCTTGAGACAAAACAAGACCATTTTCTGGGTCATTCATCACCGTAATGAATATTAGCAAAAGTCCAACAGCAGATTTTTTTTTCCTTATAAGCACTACAGATGCCAAGAACAACAAAACTGTATCTTGTTTAGAAGAGACGGCAATCATTCTTTTTCTTGTAAGTGCATTAAATTTAACCATGATCCCAGAAATACAAGAATAAGGTTCTCCCCTATGTCTGCTACAGAGGTTGCAATTCAACAGGATTTGAAATGAGAGAGAGAAAAAAAATAATTAACAAAAAAAAAATAATCACAAAACCTGAAAATTGCTTTGGTAAATTTCTAGGTGGATCTAAATCAATCAATCAATCAATCAATAAATCAGAAGACAACCTCCCACTTACAACTGAGAACAACAAAAACTATGAAGTATTTTCCCACTTCTGGAAAGTCTAACAAGAAATGAACAAGACTCATTCCTGACTTCCTTACCTACTTGAAGAGCAGTACCTTCAATTTTAGTAAAGCATACCTGCATGTTACCACCAGTACTTCCATTTCCGACACACACAGAAAAGCATCTCTGCTGCGAGACTGGCAAAGCTCAGCTAACAATTCCTCTTTTGCAGTCTCCTTAAAACCCAGTATGAGTTTATTTTCCAAATCCTAAATTTTGATGCTATGATCAGAAGAACATTTCTAAATGGTCTAGGCCACTGCTTTAGTAGCTTAAGCATGTCAGCCTTTAAAGCCTCATGACTTCTGGTAGCAGTAGCCTCCTCCATAACACCAACTATTTCCAGAAGCTTTTTCATCTAATAACTAAAAATCCCAGCCACTTCCTGCACAGTCTTACATACTTGACTACCTAAATTCACCTGGGATTCAATCTGCAGAAAAAGAAGGATTTAGCCAAACTGTAAACTGATTGAAAGCCAATAGGAGAGATGCTTTTTGGACAACTGCACTGGGAGAAGCAAGCAGCAACAGCAGCAGCAGATGAGCAGGGGGAGCTCTAGTGAAGCCAGGCTGTTTGTTAACACTTGGTCTCAGCTATTTTTTTCACCGTCATGCCAACACTCTTCTTTCACATGCCCGAGTCAGGCAGCAGCTGCATGGTAGGTGCAGGGTCAAATTTAGGCAGATTGCATTCCCACAAAAACCAGTCTATCTGTATGCGTAACCCACACACAGAGACACTTTCAGGACCCTAGGGACCAGTACGTGGCACTCAGCTCAAACAGAAATGTAAAGAACCCCACATCTTTGTCAGTCAGGTTTCTTTGCCTCCCCCCGTTCTGATCTCATTAACTGCTCCGGAGTTAAGCGGTGAAGCATGTGGCTCAGAGGAGAGATGATGGCTGTGCCACCTCCCTTCAAGGATGGGTGGGGTGGTGGGGAAATCCCAGCATCATGGAAATTTGGTAACTGCAGATGCTCACCTTCAGCTGTGAGCTTTTTTGGGTTTTTTTTCTTTTCAAAGCAGGTTTGCTTCTCTCCACCTAAATGTTACCCAAACTGGGGGCTTCCTACAGTGTAAACATTTCTTTTTTTATCAGTTCACTATATGCACGTGAAACACACTCTCCCACTCTGGTCATGTCTTTATGGGGGAAAAAAAAAATTCAACCATTCAAACCTTTCCTTCTTCTCTCTTTTTTTTTTCTGACAAAATGTCCACTGTGAGTCTCATGTACCACCTTGTATAGCACAGACCCAAGCGCTTCCACAACTCCATGAAGCATGTAGATCTCCATCCCTCTGGGAGACACTTTCCAGCACCCTTACCCCTTCCTATTCTGGACCTGGTCAGTACTGACTTCCCATTGCACCCAGTCCTTCCAGTGCTCTCCAGGGTCCCCCTGGCTCACCTGCCCACCGAGGACCTGGATTTGTTGTGAGGTTCCTTTTAGTTTATTACCTTCTGTCTGCCTCTTCCCTTGATCACAATGATTATTTTCATGACATCAAAAACACTGATTGTGCCAACTGCAAAAGACCCCAGTCTTTTACCAGGTGAAACCCATAGTGACTTGAAAACTCTGTTAGACTTACAGCTGGAAGCAGACCTTGACTCTTATGATCACAAAGCCCTCTGGAGTCCTGAGAACTGCTTGAGTAACTGCACTGTTTCGACTAGCTGACAGATTACAACCTTTGAAGGTTTATTGTGCATCACTATTTTTAGCAAAGGGTGAGGACCCTTACAATACTGTCCAGCAAGAAGATAATGAACTACTGTTTCTACCTTTCAACGCAGTAACCCGTGTAAGGTGACACTGGGATTATGTGATATGGGCCTATGGAGTAAGAAGCTTTTCTGCAAGCTTTGTCTAAGCAGCTTTCCCTGAGAGGAAACTGCTAGTTGTGTGCTGTGCCAACTCCCCTCCAAATCAGGTAAGAACAAACTTGCTGACAAGCAAATCGTTCATAGGCAGCTTATTTGACCGCTAAGTGGAATAGATCCCATTGCTAGTGAGGAAGGTAGACCAAACACTGGACTGCCTTCAACCACCACCTGCTATTAGTTGTGCCTTCTTTGTGACTGTTTCCTTGACATGCAGAATGAAGAAAAGCATTCTGGTTCCTATGGCAAATGCTTTGAGGTTTGAGGTTTGTGGATCAAAGAAACTCTCCTTGTAGAACAACCAGTTTTTGTGCTATTAGTGCAGGTTCACAGGAATCAAAAAGGGACTTTACAGTAAATAATTTAATATAGAGCAGATGGATCTCTAGGATTCCTTCCCGCTCCTCATTCCAGCCCCCACCCCCCAAATTTTGTTTAGACACAAAATAAAAAAAATACCATTAGAAAGACAGGACAGAGTAAGTGTTCTTACCAGTCTTCATCCCCTCAAAATCCAAGCAGAATGAGTTCTCTGAAAGCTTTTCAACTTTTTCTTTCTTAGGAGAAATTAATTTTCAGGAAAGTATACACACTTCAAAGCTGATGCTTAAACTGAAACCACACAGTAGCCTACATAAGCCTCCTTAAATGCATTGTTTATGTATCAATAGTGGCTATAAATGCCAGACAGATAACGAAAAGCTCTGCTGAGAAGCACTCTTACATGATCAAAATATCATCTCAAAGAGCCAAAACCTTAGGCTCTCACTTCTCAAAAGCCTCAACAAGGCCCTTTGGGATCATTAGCTGATCCTCCACTTCTAGAGCTCCTAAGATCCAGACCATTTTTATTTAGGCTCTTAAATGCAAAACTGTATGCCTAAACGAAATTGCCCAAGCTTAGAAACTTCGGGCACTGCTGTGCTTGAGCAATACAGATCTCATTTTAATGTAACGTTGAACAAATAGCAGTCCCCACTACTCCTGCGGCCTTTTGTTTCACAACAGCTTCCATCTTGCTTGCTGGAAGACTGGTAGTTCTACTGAATCAAGCTATGTTTCCAGAGCAGTCCACTCTGCAAAGGATTTGCAGGCAACACACCCTGGTCAACACAGCATTTTAGTATAGAAAAGTGAATGCTGTGAGCCCTGCAACCACGCAGGCAGCTTCCTTGGCAATGGTGAAGCTATTGCTGAAGGAGTAAAATTTACAAAAATCCCTGTGCACAGGAAAAAAAGAAAAGAAAGGAAAAAAAAGCTCTTGTGGGAGCAATTTTCAAGACTCTGTGTGAAGGCACTGTTTTGCAACATCAGAGGAAGTTCGCTCTCATTGATAAGGTGGCAGTTGGTAAACCAACTCACCACTAAAAAACTCCAAGAGTGAAAGGGAAATCCCCAGGGTAAAGCAGAGCTGAAGCAAATGCCAATTATAAAGGAGCTTCCTCACATGCACAGCCAATCAGGTCATCAGAGCACTGGAAAGGAAACTTGAATTTAAAAATATATTATCTGGTTTGCAACACTGGAGTCAAAGGGCAACCACATTTTATTTATATGTACATACAAATATATTTAGATAGAACCAGGGGGTTATTTTTCTCAGGTATATGCAAGATTTGGGCCCTCACAACTCCCTTGAAGGCACAGTTCCCAGTTGTAGAACAGCACTGTGGAAAGTTGCCCAAAAGTAATTATAGAGATTGATCAGTTTTCCTATAAAACAAAGTGGGGTTTCAACCGACTCAAGAATTCATTACTTCCACCAGAGCCCAAATCTCAAACTACTTGAGCAGGGTGTGTGTGTGAAAGCGTTACTTGTCCCCATCAGAGACCAACACTGGAATTTCTAGATTTGCATGCTGCAACATGACTTTATATTCTTCAGATCTGCTTGACTTCCCCCGTGATCTAACTTTTAGATGGTATTTAATGGCACACACAGCGCTCTTGACTAGGATTCTGCTATTAGCTTAAGGCTGTAGCTGACACATTGCAAGGAAACTCTCCTTTACACAAAGACTCTCTCAGTGTTCGCAGAAGTTAGCACAATTTTGGTAGCACTACTTAGGAGAGAGATTGGGAAGAAAAAACAAAAGGTTCAAGTGAAATTTAGCTAACAAAGCTGGTTGTGCCTGTTTGGAGACTTGCCACTGACACTATACCTGCAGAAATACTCTGAAGTACTGGAAAATGAAGGGGGGGGGAAAAATGAAGCTATCTGGCAATGGCAATATTCCTCAGACAAATTTTAGTGATAAACTAAATTTCTCATGCCTATGGGATTATATAAACTACAGACATGTCAGTAATCAAACTGCCTCCAAAAACCATACAAACAGCTGCCCTCTGGCTTTTCTCTCATGACTGTCAATCACTACTGGATCTACTTTTCCTAACTTTACCTTTCCATCTCCTAATTTATATGCTGGAATACTATTACCACATGCATAGCCCACAAGGGCTTACTTGTGACAAAACGTTACTTGTGGAAATGAGGAATCTTTCCTGTAGAAGAATGTGTAAGTGACATTTTTTCCTATGTACTCTATATAAACAGTAAATCCCATGATCCCTTTATGGTTTATAGGGGCCTGGAAGAGAGAGGCAGCGTATCTTTTACATTATATAATCAGTCTGTAACACGACTTGAAAGATAAGATGTTCTGATCATGAAGACAGGCTATGCTTACATGCACCAGTAATCAACTATCTATTAATTCAATTTGTTTCCCCTCCTATCAATCAGTCAGGACTAAAACACTGAAGTCTTGTTATTATCATGCTCCCTGTAATACTGCTTTGTTTGCTGACTGAAGCAGAAACTCGAGCAACACTGCCTTAAACACGTGTAAGTCTTGAATTGTTCTGTTTCCTGTTCAAGACAGATGAAGCCCCAAAGCCATAGTTTATATTCCTATTTTTCACTGAGTCCCGTGAAATGAAGGAAGTGTTTCAGTGCAGTCTTTACTAAGAAAACTGAAAATTAAAGTAAAAACAAGTAAGATTTTCCTCATTCAACCAAAATAAGTTACTCAGCCTTAAACTGAACAGACATGGGCTAAAAAAAAAAAAAAAAAGTCAAATAGGTTAATAAGCACTTTCTGTATGAAAAGTCATCTAGTTAGAACTTCACCCTTATTTTCTACTCAACTTTTCAACCATGCTTGACTGGTCCTGATTTGCCAGCTGTACTGCTAAACCCCAGCCAAACCTGCAGGCAATCAACAGAGTAAGATCTTTGTTCTGAGCTACAGCTTCTTTTGACAAGGTTGGCCAAGCTCAACAGCAATTTGCTTAGCAATTCACCTGCTGAGCTGCCACCACTCTGGAAGAAATTGAAATTCTGTTCATTAGCCTCTTCTAAAGGAAGTGACTTTTATACAATGCTAACTAGTATCCAGCAAGTGTGCCCTCCTAATCCTTCCCAGACTACTGCGGTCATTTGGTTCATTTCAACCAACTCTTTGGCGTTTCAAGGACATTGAATTTTAGAAAATTCCTAGAATCTTAGAAAAAAAGATAAATATCAGGTATCTGTGTGTAGACAAAGCACTTAAAAGAATACACCACTAGAGGAAGACTGCCATTACATTTATCTGTTATGCCAAGCTCCATGGCATACAAGGATGGGCAACAGACGTGCTTTAGAGGCAGCCAGAGCTCATCTTACCTCCTTCTGAGCTGCAAGTATGAGGAAGAGAAGTTTTCAGCACTTGAGAGAAAACCAGAGTGGTCATAGGGACCACAAGGCATTAGCTGGTGCTACTGAAGTGCGTGGGCAGGGGAAAAGCAGACATGAATCCACAGGAAGCCAGGGCTGATAGTTCTGTTGTTAGCAAACAGCTTGGCCCAGTAGCCCAGACTAGCTGAGATCAGTTATCCAGTCTCAGGGTTCATGCTTTGACATGACTAAGGTACTTCTGTATTTCTACACCTTTCTCAGAAGGGCAGCTGTGGAATAATTGGTCTCTTGGAAGTTTATCCAAATTACTTTACAAGTCAAAGTTTTGGTCCATGCTCTGTATCCTGATGTTGTAATACTGTCATTCTCCTCATCCATTTCAATTTCTGAAATTCAGAAGCCTTCAACTGATGAAAAGGAAACAAAACAGAGTTCAGAAGACAAAAGTAAATGTACATTCTACAAAAGATCCATGGATACAATCTGTGTGCATAATGCATAGAAAAAAAAATGCAATTGCTTTATCTTGCCTTTATACCTCCAAAGGAGGAAAGGAAAAATTGTCTTTTCCTCCTTTTAAGTGTTATCAGCAACAGACCCCAGTTATGCAGCCTGCACTTAGAACAAATTAGAATAAATCTGCTCGTTAGAAACCAGAGACACAAATTTCCATGCCAATTTAAGCATCCCAGAAAATTAATGCTGAAAGCTGGGAGCTACGCTCCCCTGGGACAGCAATTAGTAAGCATGGGATTGTGCAGAACACTTTGGTCCTTGCCTCCAGAAGCATGTTGCAAAGCTACCACACAACTTGCTCAAGCGTCAGAGAGCATAAAACTCATTCCTAGTTCTTAGCCAGTAGCACTGATGCCCAGAATACACAAAGCAGCTTTGAAAGAAGTTTTCCTCCCTCACTGATGAAAGTATTGAAGAAAAGCATTTCAATTACATGGTCCACGTTTGTCTGGGTCACCCCTGCCAACACACATTTGTATGCCTAGATTAGAAATTTTTAATTGTGAAACACATGTAAATTTGTATAATTAAACTAGTATAATTTTACACAATAGCTGTACAATTGTTGCTGATGTCTTTCACTTTCTGCCCTGCTGGTTGCAGTTGTCAGGCAGGCAGCTCAGAAGAGCACAATGTGGGGCTCAGTGAAGTTGCAAAATCTCCTTCCTTATGAGACACTCAAAGCCAGGCTGGTCAAGGTCCTGAGCAACTTGCTCTAACTGGGCAAGGTTTGAGCAGGAGGATAGACCAGATGGTCTACACAGTTCCCTACCAACTTGTATTATTTTATGATTCTGTGATAACTGAAATTCTCTTGTCATACTCCAAGCAAGAAATCCCCCAAATTTCTCTCGCTACTAGATACAACTCCTTCCTTCGTATACCTGCACTTAAATAGCTACTGGATGAACTAACAGCCAACTTAATCAGGTATGTTCGTCAACATAACAAACTGACCAAACAATCTGTCACTATGGCATACAGCAGCAGCAGATACACTACCAGGAGATTGGGTTTCATTTTGCCCTAGACTCAACCGTGGGTGGGTGATTGCTGCTACGTGTCTGTATTGATGTTTGGAGCAGTTTTCACTTCTGCCAAGCACTTAGGGGAACAAAGCTGGGATCTACATTTTCAATAACTGAGTATTACTGTAATTCAAAGAAAATGGAGAAAAAAAAAGACCCAAACAAATTAAAGATGTATGCAATAGTAAAGCCAAAGGGATTTCTGCTGATCACAGAATTTACATAGAAACAATCTCAAAGACAAACCTGGTTCAAAATTTCCATCTATAAATACAACTAATCCCACCTGTCGTTCTTCCTCGAGACGTATTCTCTCCTCCTCTTTCCGCCTTTCCTCCTCTCTTTTTGACTCAAGTTTTTTCCGTTCTTCTCGTTCTGCTTCTTCAGCCTAAAAAAGAAAAAAAAAAAAGATTCAAACCAAGCCTTAGTATTCCTGAATATACTTTTTTTTTTTCATTTCATATTGTGATACCATGGGGGTGTGTGTATGTGTGTGTTCTTATTATCTTCCTAGATGCATGTTCGGAAACAGTAAAGAGAGTAATAAAAATAAAAAGGCATTATCATTTAACTGCCCCCCTCAACCTTCAGCATTGTGGTAAGTGTAGAAACCATCCTCCTCACTTGCATTATCTGTATCTCAGTAAGGGTTTACGGTTTGTAGGTAAATATAAGCTTCTTACCGTAGTGATATTAGGTAATGGCATTCCATTTCTCCTCAATGGAATCTTAGGAGAGTTTAAAAAGGAAAGGGGAATATAAAATCTGTAAACCTAAGTACATTCAAGTTTATCATTAACTTGTGAAGATTCTCTTAAAGAAAAAGCTGTACTGGTCTCCTCAAATAATTTCATTATTTGCTTTTAAACCAAACCTTGCAAAGAGATTGAGGCAAAACAGGGGGAGAAACGGGCATATAGTGTATTTTTTAGAGATTTATTTTAAGTTGGTCTTCAGTATATTTAAATTTGAAAATATATTAGAAGAACAGACATTCAAACTGGGGACTTCTGGCTTTGAATGTTTCAGAGAAAAATACCTGAGGAATTTCTGTCTACATGGGAAAATAAAAATCAGCATGTTTTAAAATGAAACAAGATTCTTCACCAACCGATGCTTATCTAACTTCACTCAACTTTGCTCAAATTTTCCACAAAAAAAGGGCGAATAAAATAGAATATGGAAAGTAATGACAAATGGTTAAAGCACAGATTGAGAAAAGGATGGTAATGGAAGTTTATATGTAACACAATCATGAAGTTTATTACCAAACACCCTATCTACAGGGCACAGCAGTACAATGTAAAACAGAAATGGGATTTAAATCTCAGGTGACAACGAAAGTCTCAAGATGGGATTTCACTGGGTTTGTCTGGACCCTCTACATATTAGAAATGCTAGTAGTTTCATAAACTGTCTTTCTGTAAAATGTACACTCCACACTCTGTTATGCAAAGGATGTTTAAGTTTTATCCACTCCTTGCAGCCTCACCTTCCAAGTTCCAGAAAAATACAGAGTTTGCAAAAAACATGTAGAACAATTAAAAGGGATTAATGTAGAACCTGCTGCCATTCATGAGCACAGTTCAGAAAGTAAGGTTCAGAAAACTTGTTGTTTCCCTGGAATTAACAGCAAAATGCTGGTCAAAAATGAAAAAAAGGCAACAGTATTTAAGTGTTTACTTAGTACTATAGAACTAAGAGAAATAGTAAATAAAAGTTACTTAGTACTAATAGAAAAAAACTCAGTGTCTTCAACCTGTACACGTAGTCTCTCTTTAAGGGCCAAACTTCAGCCAAAACCTCACCTCAATCCCTAAAAATAATAAAAATGGTTAAACATACATAAACCCATTCAAAATTTCTGCCCTATGAGAGCACATGAAACACTACTCAGAACTGCTTACAGTTTTGGGTATAGACCCAGTGTTACAACAATGCGATGTGGGCTTCAGTGTATTTTTAAGGAGACAGTAGTAACATTAAGCTGCAAGCCAGTGGAAACCTCCAATAAAAAGTATTCAAGTGTTAAACTCCTCTCTCCTCTCACAAGAATGCCAGAGAACCTCATGGAAAGAAAACAAGACACAATTTTCCATGGCCCTCTTGGGGTACAACATAAAGAGCTGAATTTACATTCTTAAAACAAAAACACAGCAGTTGTGATGATACTGCCTTTCCCTTTCTGGGGTGTCTATCAACACCAGTTCTTTGCTGAGCACTGCTATTCAGGGTCTGCTCCGGTCTCTGTACGTGGCAGGAAATGCTTACCTCTCTCTGTGCTTTTCTGGCTTGTTTCTCTTCTAATTTCCTCTGCTTCTTTGCTCCAATTTTCCCAGACACCTGAAATTCTGGCACCTCTTCAGCATCATCTTCCTCTGCAACATTGTGTAAATGACAAATTTTAAATAATCTGTATAAAGTCCCTTTAAGAAACTTTACTGCTTCCTAGGAAAGCAGCAGCAGATGAAACGGACACACATACATTTCAGACAAGACCTATTAGATGGAAAAAGACACACAACCCTCCCCGTCCCCCCTCCGGGACTGCCAAAGCCACAGTGTAGAAATAGCAAGGCAAACACACTCAAGTGAAGGCAGAGGTAAGCATTCACTCAATCTATAGAAGGAAGGCTTTTCATTTCCTGCTTTCCACAATTACAAAGACAAACATTCTCTTATATGGAAAACCTGATAATGGTTGTGACGATATAACTGCTTAACACTGACCTGCAGATTTTCCTCCCAGTTACCTTTAAGTTTAGCACAACAGACATCATTTAAAAAGTAGGATTCGGAGAACTCAACAACTGCTTCTACCCTGATGTAACTAACCTTTAATGGAGGAAGAAAAAAAAAACAAATCCCTGCAATGCAAATCTTAGGCCTGACAGCAATAGAACTACATGAAAATAGTTCTCAGTTGTAAGACAACTGGTTGTTTATAAAGGTGACTTCTGCAACTATAAAATACAAATGTGTCATGCTCAAAATGACGTGCAAACACAATATAGTTTTGCTTACTCAGGGGGCTAAGTAAGACTAAACAGCTTTTAAAGATTGCCATTTCCTGCCCTCTTACCCTGGACCAACGTCTTATGAACATCTGGCTACTTTATTTGCTAATCTAAATTAGCAAGATCTTTATCACATAGATCCCTTTTCTGGGAAAGTAATTCACACTTTGTGCATCCGCAGCGCTGTTATGCTTGATGCTGACTTTAGATCCACACACTTGAATCTGGATGGGTAATCTGAAGAACAGCACAGCCAGCTCCTACAATTTTCCTGACATGCAGTGTTTATACAGGGAGGGAGATGGAGAGAATTGTGCAGGGGAAGTTCTCTCAGTTAACTTTTAGCCCTTGTCACTGGGCAGGGGAGAACCAATTTCCCACTCCTTGGTTTCTAAGCCACAGCTAACATGAAAAAAAAAAAAAAAAAGCCCATCATGAAGGCCAATCACATCCTGGGCTGCATCAAAAGATGCATTGCCAGCAAATCCAGGGGTGATTCTGCCACTTTGCTCTGCTCTCACCTGGAGTGCTGTGTGCAGCCCTCGGTATAGGAAGGACATGGACCTGATGGAGCAGGTCCAGAGGAGGCCCAGGAAAATGATCAGGGTGTTGGAACACCTTTGCTGTGAGGACAGACTGAGGGAGCTGGGGTTGTTCAGCCTGGAGAAGAGGAGGCTCCAAAAATACCTAATAGCAACCTTCCAGTACCTGAAGGTGGCCTACAGGAAGGCTGGGGAGGGTCTGTTTCCAAAGGTCTGCAATGATGTCTGATAGCCAGTTTCATGAGAGCCTGCAGCCGTTGTACCTGGAGCTGACTCTACTGTGGCAATCACCAGAATTGGTTTGCTAGTGCTGCAGCAGGATATTTTCTGCAGGGAACTCCCTCCATAGAGTCTGGTCCCCTTTTTTGGGAACCCAAAAAAAGCTGCTGCTAAAGGAGCACATGGATGAACACGATACACCATTCTTTTATATGTAAAAGTAGGTTTGAAACACCCTTGTTTTACGAATTCCAATCTGTAGTATGGTACTATCGTTAAGCCACCAAGACATGTAATCAGAAACAAATATCACTAAGAGCTGTGTAGGTGGCTCTCTAACTGTTTTCAGGACATGGAAGTTAATGGGAGGCAGGCTTGCTGAATTGGGCTTCAGAGAAGTTCTGGTATCTGATTATCAAGATGATCAAAAGGGGTTCCCCCTTCCTACACTACAAACAAAGAGAGCAACAGGGGACAGTCAGACTTGACACAGTTGCTTCTACAATTTTGCTGAAGCTTAAAATAACTTTATTTTTCAAATACCAGGCCAATGGGACTTCCAAACACAATGGATGAAGCAACCCAGCATTAGCAGCTATTACTCCAAAATTGACAGTTCAATACTGGTATTATTCTCTAGAAAATTATTTCTAGAAAACATCAAAAGTATAAACACCATCTATGACACTATTCAACCTGAGGCTCTGAGTGCTTCTCAGATTTCATTTATATTAAGAGTACCTGAGCCAGAAGTGAGGCAGAAGTCTAGAAAGGCTCTTTTAAAGCCTTTTTCTAGTACTGGATCAAACATGCCTTTGTTCTGTAGCATTTGCTTTCCCCCTGTTTGAAGCATCTGATGTGATGATCCCCTAAGTACCACTTCCTCCACGCTTTATCTAGTGCACAGTCACATCCAACAAAAGACAGAGACAGCGATGCAGACACAGCCAATGATTCAGCTGAGCATTAAGAATCAACAGTGCACTAAACCTGGGTGCAATTAGTATGTGCTAAATAAACCTGAACATGCTGACAAGAATAAAAGCACATGGTAAAAGGATCTGCTGAATCAATTGGTTATTACAGCAGAATAGCTGCACCGATTTTTCCCCCCCGCATAAAGAAGCTATCATTTCAGCAGTTTTCAACAATCAGTTTTTACATACTCATAGTTGTCAACACTAGCAGACCTCATGGGGGATCAGTCCATGGGAACATGCACTCCATCTGCCTCTCTACTTCAGATGTGATGTAAGACATTCAGTTAATTGTGCTCACTTGTTGTGAAAGCAGTTTATTACCAGCCAAAGCACCAGGGTCAGCGAGCCTGCAAGCATATTAGGTTGAGAAGCCTAACATCAGACATCATCATGCAGCTGAAGCTGAAAACATGTATTTGTTTGAAGGCTGATGTTCTCTGGTGCTCTCTGTGCAGTTTATCTGATGCTTTAAAACATGGCAGTGCTGGTATGTACATAGGGTTATGACAGGAAAGGGAGAGAAACTTAGCACTCTGAACTTGACGCAAGCAGTTCTTCCACTCTTGACTTTCCCTGACAACTCACAGTACCACAGGACATGGAAGTCTTGTTCCCACTTCACAATATGGTGACTATGGATAAAGAACACCAGACCTCAAGGCACATGGCACCCTCTTCACCTGAACTGCCTGGATGTCACATAATGGGACTGCTTTCAACTATAGTCACAACCCTACCATCATGTTCTGGTCCATCTTTACAAAGTTCAGCATAACTATACCAACATTTCCAGAGCTTACAAACCATTCCCACCAGCCTCCAGCTCCAAAAGGCAGAAAGCAGAAATACTCTGACTCACAGTGATGCTTTCACACCACTTTACATATTATACTTTATATAACCACGGGTTTTGCTCAGATAGACAGCTGAGAGATGGCTTCGGGGAACCTTAGCTTTTCCTTTTGACCACACTGAAAGGCAGGACACCAGGAATCAGTCAATAGCCACCCAGAGGTTTGAAACTTTTCAAATTTACAGAGTACCTCTTAGAAATACTTCCCAATACCATTAGAAAGTGTGCTGGAATGCAGATGTTCTCGTTCAGGACAGGAATTTACCAGCTACTGTGTATAGGACAGGCAAAAACATCCAAGTGAAACAAGCCAATCACTTGTTTTAGTTGCCTTTGTCATCTGTGTCAAAGGGTCTATCTTGCTTCCTATCAAATTTTTGAAGCGAAGTAAATGGATTCCCATCCACAAAAAAGGATGCAATGTAGGATAAAATGTAGGATAGGAAAAAAGGATAATGCAATGTAGGATAGGAAAAAAGGATAGCCTGTACATGTGGCTACACACAAGAAGCCCTTTGGACACAGCTAGCTGTTTTATTTACTATTTATGCAGCACTTAACAAAAGGAATAAGAGAAAGGGGAGTAAGATGACAGGCAAACCAAACAGTTATTAACACTGAATAGATGTATGACACCAGTCACTGAAAAGAAATGGCTCTGCCATATGGAAAGGTGTGGGCATCTACCAGTAACACAGTTCTACCGTGGCAGAGACCTAACAATTTTAACTTTTTTTTTTTCCCTTTAAATGTGGTAGGTATCCTGTTTAGGAACCAACCAAGACATCGGTTAATTAATCTGAAGCCACAAAATCAGCCTACACTTAGGACAGAAAAAGGTCATCAAACAAAGGACATTAGCCCTTTTGAAAAGGAGTAAAATTACTTGAAGTTTTTTTCTAAAATAAAGCCATGTGGTATAACTGAGAAACCACACGCCTACCTCTTCCACACACCATCTGTGCTTGAACTGTCTCAAGGGCAGGCACACGTTGTGGATACTTTGATAACACTAAATTCACTATCTATAGTAGCAACTCAAAATTAACTTTTGTTTTACTAGTTAGGATATTAGGATTCAAAGTTTAACTACACTAGAAAGGTTTTCCTAACAATTAAGCATTACAACTATTTCAACTAATCCATCCATTATCACAGCTTTATTACCAGCTCTTTACCAAGAACAGCACGGGGCCACATCAGTGTTTCTAAGTTTACACATTTTCCAGATCTTTTGGTACACCAGAATATGGGGAGATGGAACATCACATGCGAGGTAGAGAGTCTGCTTCGAAAAAGTGCTGCTTCTTTTGAGAAACTTCAGCACAAACATTCTTAACTTATGCACATTATGTAACCATCACTGAATGGGGATACCAAAATATAATTACTTTTTATACTATTTCCCCCCCAAAACTAGCAGAAAACACTCATGCCAGATATTTTTAGATGCACAGTTTGAAGGCTGGACTTAGATGCTACACTAAGCAATAATGGATATTTTTTGTATGCCCAATTATGTGTTTCTTTTTAATTTCTTAAAACTTTGTTTTGTGCTTTCTCTCTTAGTAGTGATTAACACAAGAGGAAAAACATAAGAACTCCAAGAGGAAAGAAACTAATGATTTAATTTATGCTGGAATCATTAACTTTTTGTTACCGTGTTTTATTTCACAGGCCAGGGCACTCAGACTTTAAAAAACTGTTGGGTTTATCATTACTGATGCTGTGGAAGTAAACTTCATCCAATGTTCACCATACTGGATGCTCCTACACCTGTGCTCAGATGTAAAATGCTAAAAGCTCAGAGAAAAGACATGTAGAAGTTGTGATATTTAATCTTTTGGAGTTATATGCTGCTGCCAAAAGTAGAGAGCCCATGGTTTGTACCAGTTTGGAATAGATTGCATTGATAAAACCAGGTTATTTCTTTGATGCAGTCCTTTGTTAAAAAAACAACAACCATCATCATCTCATTTTTTGGCAGCACTTTTTGCAAGAAGTCAGAGAGGTCAATTGTTTGTAGGATGTGGAAGTGAGCATCTTGCAAAACTAAACCCTTGAAAACATTCCCTAGGAATGTCCTGGGCAGCTTAAGCTCTCCTGGCATGACCTTCTTGTTTTGCCTTGTTTCTTCATCTAAATTAGCCTCACCCACAACGCCCATCAAAGCCTTCTACCCAGAGGGTTGCCCAGTGGTCTTTGTTCAGCATGGTGGTTTGGAGATTGCTATCAATTCTTAGAGAAGTCTGTTTCTACTTTTTTTAGTCTACCCTAAATCATGGTATGGTTACACCCACCAGATTCAGCCAACAAAAATGACACCCCATCAAATCAACAGCAGCAAGTTTTGGTCTAAGCTACCACTCCAAGTGACAGAAAACCTGGACTGCAAAGTCTGTGTCCTACTCACCAACTGACAGAGCAACCCTGGAAAAGGCACTTTGCCTGTGCCTGCCTCTGTCGCCCTGCAAACTCTGTATCGTGTGCTGGGGCAGGCAGGGTTTCTCATTACATGTTTGTACAAAGTCACTTTTGGAAATAATGTATAACAGATCTTCAAGCAAACAGACATTTGCCTCAGATCCTTATTTTTCCCACAGCAGGATCAAGATGACCCAACCGTATTTGCTGTTACAAATTCATCCCCACAAGTTTCTTATCACTCAGTAAGAAATTACAATACTACATCTTTTATGCAAACATCAGATTGGCCGGGCCACTTTGCACTCCAAGAAGCCAAAAAATGTAGTGTCAAGAAAAATACCTATTTCACTGCAGAGGTTTGTTTTTCTGTTTGTTTGTTTTTTCCAGTGTTCAAGGCACAATGAGCAGGTTTGGAAGGGCAAGCTCAGCTACAGAACTGGTTAACTGCTTTTTCTGCATGTGACCAGCAACCAAATAAAAGCTCTCAAAACATTTTTACACCTACTCGAAGGTGACCAAAGTCCAAGTGGATGCACTCAGAGCATCAGTCAGGCAAAAAACAAGGAAGCAAAAGACACCCTTGTCAGTCAGTAAGTACATGGGATTTGAAATTGGAGGATGGCTAATGCTGTTTATTCACACCACCCAATGCCACTTACAATCTTCAACTCAACTCCAGTTTATCCCCTTTACCCAGCTTCCTTACAGTGCTTAGCTTGGCCCCGTCTGCCCTAAATGATTAATGGCTGAAATCCATACACATTTTTTGCCTTGCAGCGAGTTTATTTTCATCTTGGCTGTAGCTAGACCCACAAAGCCACTTCTGTCTGGGTTCAATTTAAATGAAGATACAACAGAGCTAATTAAGTCTGCTAGCTGGGGTATCAGAAGCAACCTCACAACATGAATACAGAACTCTCCTTCCAGACTCTTGTTCCACATAGAAAGACACAGGCACCCTGCTATGATATGCAGAGCAGATCTCCTCTGAGGCACACAAACTTTAACAACAGTCACCTAGATTGCCCAACACCGCATGAAAGACAGCAGTGTTAGGACTAGAATTATGTTGGGCCATAGAAGCCAACCAAATCCATTTTTCTAAAGCCAGCCTGGAAGTCACACTGGTAGAACACAGATCATGGGTCCTAGCCATTTTCAGACTTACTCTGCCACCAATGAAAAATATCTCCCCAGCAATCTTTGGTCATCAGAGGATATTAATAGATGTTGATATTCTCATAACAGATGACCTCCTTTGAGTACTCAACTAACCACTGAAAAACATTACTCAGGCAAACCGACCCAGTGTAGGCAGCTGGCTAGTGGGCCTGTCCCCACAGTACAGCACAGCCCACATGGAACCCATGAATAAAGAACCTACCTACATGACGTGGGTTGCAGTTCTGGTAGGAAAGTTGAGGCATTTAGTGCTTCACCCTGTGTTTTCTGTCTGTGCCAATCTGCAAGTAATCTGTCTTACTCCATCCCACTGAGCTAAAGACAGAATTATAACCTAGTTTAGCTCCACTGGCAATGGGTGGAGATTTGTATATTCAAAATAATAATCCAGTATCTTCACCTGTATGAAATAATTCCTTATCCAGAGTTGTGAGTAAATAAGATTAAGATTTCAACTACAGAAGGGACAATTAACAGTTATCAAGGTTCTGATCCTAGTGTGACAATTTGTTTTGGATTTTTTCCCCCCCATTACTCTGCAAAAGATTTGAATGTTATCACAATACAACAGCACAGGCAGCAGAAACCGTGGGCTACTATTTCACCCTTGAAGCTTTCTTTCTCATTCTGGAATTGAAATCTGATTGTTAGATGGAAAACAGAAAACCCTCATGCTAACCACAGCTCCAAAGCCTGCAAATGTTGCTTCGAGATAATTTCCTAGAGTCAGCAAAACTGGCTCCCAACAGCAGAATACTCGGGTTGTAACAGCAGTTCCTACACTACTCCACTTCTGTGTCTGCAAGGGTAACACAGATACGGCCAGGGGATCCTCATGCCCTTCCCAAGTTCAGAGCTAGAGATCTTGTTGCAGCAATGGGTTGGTGCTATGCCTGCACTGACCTGTGGCAGAAGTCAGAGTGACACAGAGCAGGATCAGGTAGCTTTGCCTAAAGTTAAACACAGTCCCAGAGTGGAAATTCCACAGAGAACAGAAACTTACGAGTAAAACATTTTAGTAAATTTAATTATATTTTAACAACAACAACAAAAAATCCACTTCAGTCACAGATGGTCAGAAGCCTTCTAAAGCAACATTTCCAAGTCAAGACTGAAGAACCAGACTGGCTTGTTTTCAGTGTTTCTGTCTACACTGCCTAATAACTTTGCTCTTTAGTCCTGGATGCCCCAACTAGTCCTGTGTTGCCTGGCACTGTACATCACTGCATGCATTCCGGACTCTCTTTCCATGCAAGTTAACTCATTTTTGTAGCACAAAACTCTGCTGTGGGGATAACCTGCTATTTCAACAGGTTCAAATAGAGGCACTGAACTGCTCTATACTGCAATGACATAGAGATGAAAGCACACAGCCGTGCACAAGGGAGACAAATCCAACAGGAGATTCGAGGTCTATGCCACACACCCACAAAGTGAGCTTCGAAACATGTAACATCCTTCTCTAGGAGAAAAAAACCTCCAAACCCCACACTAATTCATGTAGTATCAGAGCCAGGCTAAGGGCTTTGCAGCACAGACACAGCCAGTCCGTAACAGAGAGGGGCTAATCCCAAGTATTACGGTCACCAGTCATTCCACACCTCAACACTGGAGAGCTAGAGACAGGTGCTTCTCTCCATAGCTGTATGGCTGAAGTCTATGCTCAGTCTCCAAAGGCTTTGGTGTTTTTGTTACAGTGGTGCTTAGGCCCTTGGAAATACCATCCCAGAATACAAATAAAAGCACACAAAGAAGCACAAAACAGAAGCAAAGAGCAATAAGTTGTTTTAATTTGAAAAACAAATTTAAAAAAAAAAACAAACAACAAACAAATAAAGCAGGGACGTGATTTCAAAGAAAACTTCATGCAAGAGCCACAGCACTCGCATCTGATGTACAGTAAGCTGCAAAAGAATTATTTATAAAGCCAAATGACACAGATTCTTCTGTTGCTAAAGTGACTAAGATAAGAAATTTGCTTTGATGCTTCACTGTCAACCTTTGGAGCTCAAACTTTTGCTATCTGGAGTTTAAAGTGAAAGATTTTTAGCTTCCATTTTTTTTCCAGGATGTTATCACATGATAAGGAATAATCAAAGTTGAAAAGTTCAGACCTCTCAATTTTACATTTGTGAAACTGTTGAACATAATTAGCTTAAATGGCAGGTTCACCTGCCAGTGTGAGAAAGACACTTTCTACAAACTGGAGACAAGCAAAGCTCACAAAGTGCAATTAGCCACTACTCAAGGCACCACAGAGATGTGCGCTTACTGTTTCTCACCTACTGCAGGCCAGAAAGTCACACTGCTCTCCACTGCAAACTCAAGTGAAGCAAAGCCTGCTTTCATCAATACTTCAGCAGAAACCCTGAACACTTAACCCACAGTCTGAAAGTAAAATCCAGTTAGGTGAATCATGGTGATATAATCTCTTTAGTAATAAAGATAATAAGATGTGAAGTTTCACCAGCAAAGGGAGCGAGGCTTGTGGGGTGTAGAAAGATGTTATTTATCACCATATTCAGCCTACAACCACACCAGAGTAGTATAGGTACTAACAGCAGATCCAGCACAGGAACAGAGGACTTATCAGCAACCTGCTGGTAGTAAGACAAAATACTGCAATCCGTGGTGATCTCCAGCTAATTGGCTTGATTCCAACCACCACCTGCCTGGCTTCTCAGAAAGAAAACTTCAAATTTTGAAGAGATTACTTTGGGAAGCAATGCTTTTCACTGATGTGCAAGAAACCAACTGTTTACTACAGCTCATTATTCTAGTGCAAGGTGAGGATTCTGTTTACACAGACTTAACCTGCGAGGCTAAGGGGGCAATACAAAAGGCAGCTTCTATGAAGTAAGGGAAGAATATGTTGTGATGCACTCTTGGCACAACAAACTGCCTCAATTCACCACAGATGGAGGTAGACACTTCAGTTAAAGATAAGTGGTATTTAGAGACAAGTTACGAAGTATGGAGAGAAGGCAGACAGTCAAATAGGTTAAATTCACAGGCAACAAGAGTGAATAACTTTCTTCAGGAGCCAACTGCACTCCTTCATCAACATTAACGTGTACTCTTAAGATCCATTTCAGAGTTTCCAAAATGAAGTGAACCAAATGTTACCTTCCACCCAGTCTTCCACCTGCTGTGCTCTTCTCTGGGCCATCATCCGGTTCCCCATGTTCCTCCGGCGTCTTGGCATCCCATCTCCCCGCTCTTCAGCATGGGGCCGAGGCCTGGCCACTGCTGCTGCCACCACATTTTGCTGGTGTTCCACATCAGCTGCAGAAGGGAAACATAACTGGTGAGAGACTAGTTCGCCATCTCTGCTTGCTGCGGTTGTCCTTTTGCTAGTCAGCTGTTGCAATCAGAAGTGCAATGCTGCTGCTGTTGTCCAAAAGAGAGAATGCCTCTCCACTCTAGTGTGGTTTTTCTCCCTGCATGGCAGAAGATTCGTGCAAGTTGCCTTGCAGGATCATACACTGGAACCTTCTTATCTGAGCAGTGCTCTGCGCAATGGAAATTTTATCCTGACAGTAGCGTCTTTTACAATACCACATAGATCATCACAAAGGGAAAGCTATAGCTATGTGATGCTTTTGTTATTTGATCTGACAAAACTCACACAACTCCCCCCCTGCCCCAAATCACCACACCACAAAACAAACACCCCTCTTCCAAAGTGCTCAAAACATATTGTTACTTAATCTAATAATTTAATCTAATGGTAATCTATTTTTCCCTTCCACCAGAAAAAAACTCCCTTTATCTGGCAGGACTAGGAGTCTACTCATTTCCAGTTACCAGAAGGTAAGGACCCAGAAGTACCTTTTTTTTCCCCCCCTTCTAAAGTATTCAGATTTTTTTAATTTTTATTTTGTACTAGTGTAACTTAGAAGTAGATTAATTTGAATTCAAGCCCCAGAGCACGTATGTTTCAGAATGGAATATGTAAATCGTTATACCTGCAGCAAAACCTGAATAGCATATAAGGATGACAAATTACAGGCATCAATACGTACAGGGTAACTTCGATCTCCCACACCGATTTAAACCGCAGGTTTCCCAACACACACATGTAGGGGAAGACAGAACAGCAAAGATCACCGCAGCTCTCACTGCCATCCTCTCTGCACATGCTGTAGTTACTAATTAAGATCTGACAAGTGAGGACTACTACAAAAGAGGAACAGCTGGGAGACAGCATGGGGGCAATCAACTGACCAGTGTGCTCATTTCAGAAACTCTCCATAGAAAACCCTCCCCGAGGTTTTTCTTTGCCACCTCCATGATCCTGTTGCTACCATCTAGGGTAGTCATGCTGAAACAATCAGACAATGGTAAAATATCATCAGCCTTAATAGCTGCTTTGCATATTCCATTGATAAGCATAACTGGTATTTCTGTACGTTGTTACTTGCTCATTCCTGCAAAGTATTAAATACTGCCCCTTAAATCAGGTAAATATTCAAATGGTGCCACAAAATGTCACAGAACTGTTCATTACTTAAACTTAGGACACTTCTTTTGTACTTTGCTGGATTATAGTGTCCCAGCAGAAGCACAAAACGCTTTCCACAGTCCGCCAAGCCTCCAGCATCCTCTGATCCAAACAATGCCTTTTCCAAAAAATCTACTATTAGCATATCTAGGATCAGAAAATAAGATTCATTATGACTACATCTACACGATGATCAAAGGTTTGCATGCAGCTCATCTCAGTATACCTCAACTAACTTCAAAGCAGCTACCTTTGGTACTGATAACAATATAGCTGCAGCAGCACTGAGCTCAGCACAGGCTGCAAAGCAGAGTAATTTGTGGAAGTATTAGGGCAGCAAAGCCACTAGCAGTTCAGGATTGCTGCAACAATTATGTTAGCAGTCTGTGTGTCCGTCCCCCCCCAAACTCCAGCACTAACACACAGCTTGACATTTGGAATTGAGTCACTGTACTATCACACTGCTGTCACACTCTTGGTTTTCATCCACTCCTTTTATCTGTGGATCAAACCAGGTCTATAATAAATTACAGAGTGTACGCTCCAGGGATCCAATCACTTTGCCCAGTCTTATTTATAGCATAATACTGCTTATTTTGAATGCTACAAACATGCTACAGGAAAGCATTATATCGCAAAGACAGAGCAGCAGATCACCTATTGAGACACTACTAAATGCCAGAAATACTTAGTCTGCAAAAAGACTTTCTATACAAATGCATCATTTCTCCTAGTAAGTTCTTGAAAAACACTGCAAGTCAAAAGTTAGCACCCCTTTCACCTGAAAGCTGAGGTGTGTCTATCTTGCTAACTTCCAAAGGGGGCCCTGCACAGCACATCAGCTGGGCAGTTCTAGTGCTCATTCATACTGGGGCTTGGTTTTGGTTCCCGTTGTCCTGTGAAACAAAGACTGTTTTGCATTTTGTGAAAGACAATTCTATTTATAAGCCTGTATATTCATTTCAAACCGAGACATTTTTTAACCCTCCCAGGGACAAACACGTGAATCAAGATATCCTGCTTTCTCAATTTAATTCTCTACAGGAGATGCAGTAACTCCTCAAAATGGACCAGTGCTAACAGGGCTCAGAAAGAACCCCACCAGATCTGATCCATATCATTGTCAAACACACAAGGCAGTTGTTGATGACACTCTGAACAGATCTCCAAAACATTCAGACAAACAACTGGGGCCACCTAGATACTATGGGCTGTTTAGTAGGAAATATATGCTTTAATACAGCTTTTTTCTTCTCCCCTCCCCTGTAACTTCTATTTGCAAAGCATTCAGCTGGACAGTCATGTGAAAAACGTGAATGTTAGTCCTTGCACTACTTCCCATCCTTCATGAGGGGGAGAAAGTAAGGATCCTTTACTCTGCCTGTAACACACTTATACCTGGATGGCTTTTCAGGGGTCAATGATTTGTCTACGTGGCTCAAGACACATCATTTATTCCAGTATCCATAAATCCAGATGTGCTCATCATAAATTGACTAGAGCTGTATGGAGGGGTGTGACTGGTGGTTTCAATGAATACAGAGGATACACTTAAAACCCTCTTGCTTTTACTCTTGGAACTGGATTGACTGTCATATTTGAAGTCAAGAATAACCTTCCAGAGGGTCTGGCCCTGTGGTTTTTTTCATCTCCTCCTGCAGCACAGGGCGTGGTTTGGCCACTGCACTTATCTGAATACATCTCTTCATTTTCCTGTCACTGCAGATGTCTCAGACATGAGTGTCACCCCAGGCTACCATCTCACACAAAGATTAGTCTCAAAAGGACTAATTAAACTTGATATACAAACATCTGAATGAAACTTAATGACCAACATCATATAGGTGAGACAAGTGACCCAGGAGTTGCTTGGTGGTTTGCAGGATGGCAGGCCAGAATAATTAGATAAAGTCCTTAAATTAACAGGCAGCACAAAAAAAATAAAATAAAAAAATTAAACAGATGTCTGGAAAATGGACACAGGCTTAGTTTGTATTTTAAGCTTTATGTTCTCCAGTTTCTGACTCAGTCTTTCAAAAAAGAGACAATATTTATTTTCTGGAGACAGCAGGTTTACTGTCATGCTGAGAGAGCAGCTCTGCCTCTGCATTTTCAGAAGCATCAGCACAGTGCAGAGGCAGCAGCGGAGATTATTCCATCTGACTTGTCAGTCAGCACACAGCAGCAACTGTGAAACCCAACTGTACTGTCAGAGCTCCTTCCGTGAGAGAAACAGAGCAGAACTCTGCTCTGAAAACAGAACTCTTTCCTAAACTGGATGTGAAACACTACTGTTGTATGAAACACAAAGTATACTATGAAATATTTCAGAGCTCATACTTCTTAGGACCTAGTTTTATGCCCACCCCCCTTACCTTTACAAAGCTTTGCAAATTTCCTCTTGCTCAAAGCAAAGACCTTTTTTTTTTTTTTTGCAAAGAAATCCTTTGCCTATCACAGCAAGCACATTATCATCAGTTATATCAGATAAGCAAGTCCATCAGGTTAACACCTGGGCTGGGATGTTTCGAGGCAGTCCAGCAAGACACAGCTACTAGTTTGTCAGCTCCCAGCGCAGCGAGGGCTCCACCTACTGCACCCTCACACCTTAGTGGTACTTCCCACCACAGCAGCAGCATCTTCTACCTTTACACTAACCTAATCTGTGAAATTCAATGAGAAAGTGAAAAAATGCAACAGGTGGAAGTATGCTTAGCTTCCCTGAGGAGGTGCTTTTACACAGCAGAGCTTATCACATCAGGGCTTGTTCACAAACAGATATGCCAACCACGCATGTTTTTTTTTCCTGTTCTCAGCAGAACAAGTCCAGGCATGATCTTGCTGGAAACACCCTGCTGCTCCAAATGACTTTTCAAAGAAAATACAAATTTATAAGATTTGCCTCTTGCGATCCTTAGCTCCTTTCATTATCTAAAGCAGTCAGGTCTTGAATGCTTTTTCCAAGAGAGTATGAAGAGAAGCTGCTGCCCCAATCCCCAGACATTAACAAGAAAGTGTGAGAGCTACCGCCAGTTCTCCACGTCAGGTGCACCAGTTTCAAGTCCTTTCTACAGGACAACACAGATTTGCTAGCAGGACTGTAGCAGCTTCCATTTTCCACATTAAAAAAGAAAAAAAGAACAGGAAAGCAAATTCCTGTTTAAGACCAAATTGTGCAGATCTTAGATATACCCAGTCTCAATGGTTTTCAATGGTTTTTAAAAATAATTTCTGTTGTACAAAGAGAAAGTCATCCCCATAATCTGGAATTCAGGAAAGGACTTTATATACCGATTTCTGTCATTACAAAGGTAAAAAATTATCTTAAAACCACAATAAAAAAGGCAAGACTAATGTGGAAGTGTCAGAAAGATACCACTGAAAAAGAGGCTTCAAAATTACCAAATTACACTGAATGTAAACTAACTTTAACCAAGCTGCTCAAAAACAGTATTAAAGCTTTTAGAGAATTCAGAACATTTGAAACCAATCTTTGGGATTCCCATTAGTTATAACATTTTATACTTCAAAAGAAAAGAAAAAGAATTCTTCCAAAGCCCCACAGCATTTGATTTGGCTGAGTCATGATATAAGTCAAATTCAGGAAATTATGTGTTTCCAAACAGTTTAATTTCTCTGGGAAATGGATTCACTTTTTTACCAAAACTTTAACTAAGAATCTGACAAAACGTCACCAGTTTCCAAGCTGTTGAGAAAGACTTTTACCAGGTCTGTACAAGAAAAGAGAGAAATGTTTCAGAAAATTCCATTAACAGCAAAAATTGCTTTCAACACAACGTGTTCACCAGCATACGCTCTTGCACTATCACGATCGTGTTTATATTAGCAGGTTTTTTCTGTCTTAAAAAAAAAAATAATTATCAAGGCTACTTCCCTCCTCACAACAACAACAAAAAAACCAACCCAAGCCCAAATCCTGGAATTGGTGGTGTTACATTAACAAAGCTTCAGTGTTTGTCCTGGCTAAACCAGGCTAACCCACAGCTAAACAACCTCCCTTCGTCCACTTTGAAAAACACGTCTGGTAAGTTCACAGCCACATCTGATTTCTTCTCCTAACATGCAGCTCACAATCACACAAGGTCGCTTCTGTCATGGTTTCAGGCTGCCACAACAGCTGGTCAGCAATAAAACAGAGAGGCAGAAGGGCTGGAAGTGCTGTATCATATGCTGCCCGTTCCCAAAACGTGACTGCGCAGCATCGCACCTACACCTGGCATGGCCAGCGAGCCCTCGCAGCGCCGGGCGACGTGGAACAGGAGTAAAAGCGGGCAACTTTTGTGAAATGCCAGTAAAGCACGGTGTCAGAGGCAGCAGAGCGGCCGGCCGGCCGGCCTGCCTTTCAGGTCTGATTGGAACACTTCCCAATGCCCAAGCCCATTGCCCAAGTCTTGCCGGGGAGAAGCCGGGGTGAAGACCGGCCTGTCAGCCCCGCTGGGCCATCACCTCACGCAGCTGATTTCACTCTCCGTTTTGTAGGAGTAGCCTCAAGGGACACCTTCCCTCCACCTCCCCGGCCCGCCAGCGGGAACACAGCCAGACTTCCACCTCCACGGCAAACCCGGCGCCTCTCACCCTGGTAGCGCCTCTGGCCGCGAGCCAGGCAGGGGCCAGCAGCAGCAGGCCTCACGGCCGCCTGGGGCTGCCACTCTGGGGCCTGAGTGGCGACCCCGGCGAGCAGAGGGAAGGGCAGGACACCAGGGATCCTGGGGGAACCCGCGGGACCCCCGCGCCACGACGGCTTCCCTTCAGGGGAAGGCCTAAGGCGAGGAGCCCCCACTCCGGTTTCCATGGAGACGCACCCCCACCCCACCCACCCCGGTCCCCGCCCTTGCCCTGCGCGCCCGGTGCGAGCCGGGGCGGCCTAGGCCGGGAAGCAGCCACCGGAGGGGAGGCCTAGGCGAGCCGTGACCCACCTGCCCTCGCCTGGCCACGGAGGCGGGTGGCGAAGAAAAGGAGGACAGCGAGAAGCACAGCGGCAGCAGCCAGCAGCACCACATCCATCCTGGCCCCGCCCAC
>VZTM01041353.1:16898-208755 GCA_013400555.1 Jacana jacana | reverse complement strand
TGCGCGGCGGGGCCGGGCCGGCGCGACGAGGGGCAACCCGCGCGGGTAGGGGTCCTGAGTGGCGCTGCGCGGCAGTGAGGGGGTGCTGAGGGAGTTTGTGGGGTTCGGCCTGGCCACAGGGTGGGTGCGGGAATGCTGAAGGAGGTCGCGGGGTCCGGCCTGGCTGCAGGGTGGGCGCGGGAATGCTGAAGGAGGTCGCGGGGTCCGGCCTGGCTGCAGGGTGGGCGCGGGACTGCTGAAGGAGGTCGCGGGTCCTGGCTGCCGGTGCGTTCGGGAGGGAAGTTGGGAGGAGGAAATAAGAACTGTGAGGAAAAACCGCCACTGGGCCTGGCTGTGGGAACTGCCGCTGAGGCGTTGCTCGCAGCAGCTTCGCCCAGTGGGCAACTGTGCGTGCAGCTGGTTTGCCCATGCGTGGAGGTCTCCCCACCCGTGCCCCTGTACAGGAGTGCATGCACTGCCTCTGCCACAGCCCCAGGCAGGCCGCGTTGAGCCTGCTGGCCGTCGGAGTGTCCCTGGCAGTGAGGCTTAAGTTACACCTACGGAGCAATCCGTAACTTCTGCCTTTAAGTCAGTGGTATGTAGGTGTGGAATCAAGCTGAAGCCGCCTGGCTCTGCTGTGTGTGAGGCAGCTGAAGAAATAGTATCCTGACATGGCCTGAACCAAGACAGTTTTACACTTGACAAAATCGGAGAGGCTGACCCCGAACTGGCTCCAAACCTGCTGTCTTACAAAGTAATGTGGCTTAATTTGGTGAAAATGTAGGAAACCAAGCTGGCCTGTTTAAAAATCGGGTTAGCATTGATCTCTACAGAGCCAGTGCGGGTGGGTGGGCTCTGGCTGCAGGTTGATAATTGCTTTAAGCTGATCTAATGCTGGTGTGCAGCCAAATGGAGCCTCCTGTCACTTCTCTTTTACTGGTAGCAACGCTCCCTGACCGTGCAATGGGCTGGAGCAGAGAACCAATTAATTTTTTTAATTTTTTTTTTCTGGATTTAGTTTTTAGCCAGATCAGATCATGTATCAGCACAAAATGATACTGCAGGAATTTACAGCTGGGGGTGAAGAACAAAATTCACCCCCTTTGATTTTCCACTGTTAGATCTGATACTATTTGTTGGGCTCGGCCTCAGTCATTCCATGAGTGAGGAGTATTTCAGTTTTTACTTGTTTTGATTTGCTTTGTGGTTGTAAAGTTCTGACCGATTTAGACCTTGGAGGTCCCCATTGTGTGGCTTTTTAAAGCCCTATTTGGTGTTGGGAGGGATTTTTGGGGGAAATGTTTCAACAAACTGAAAATTGAAATTATAGGCTATTGGACATACAGACATAATAAAAAATGCTGTGTTAGCTAATTACTCATTACTTGGAACTGCACAGCTGCCTGTGCACATTCCATAATGAGCCTGAGACAAATTCAGATCTGTCTGCCACAGAAAAGAGCTGCTTCTAAGTCTTAAAAATGTAGAACCAGCATCACAGTGGGAAGTACTCAAAGAGGAACTGAACTGTGGAATGGTTGTTTTATGAAGTTGTTTTATTTTAATACTGATATTTAAAATCTCATTTTATAAATCAATGACAATGCCCCTTTGGTTATGCTTTTTTGCAAACTGTATTGTCTATGGTCTATTTCTGTCTTACCACGTTAGTCTGATACTCACTGTGTGGTTAGGGACCTGCCCTTTCTGGTAACTTTTGAGGCACAAGGGAACTTGCACCTATATGCAATTAGATAAATCAAGAACTGAAGCTTTCCTGGTGGTTATCCTTAGGGTATGCTTCAGACAATGATTATTTTGTATTATGTAATGTTTGCTATTGCTTGTAAAAATAAAAACTGAATGACCTGGGTTTTTCTTCTATGTCTTTGCCTGCAAATTTGACAAATGGCGACTCTAATGAGAGTTAAACCGAAGTTTTTAGTGATTTTATCGGTAGGGTATTTTACTTTCTTAAAATCCGTTCTGATTAGAGATCATACTAAACTTATTAAGAAAAACTGTGCTGTAACGTTTGAATAGTCCTGTATCGAGTCCTGTAATGCTGCTGAGAAAATAGTAAACAGGCACAGGCCAGGTGTGAGGTGCCAGCCAGTGCTCTGCCCTGCGCTCAGTTCATCACTGAAGGAGCGGGAGGCGCTGGGGTGTCCTCCCAAACCTGTCGCTGTTCAGTGATAATCTCAGCGTAACTCAGTCCACAGCTCTCTGGGTGCACAAGTACCCACATCCCGGAGCCACACATGGGCGTGCACCAAGCAAAGCTTGAAAGATGCTTTCAGAAAGAAGCATTATTGCAGTAATTTTCCCTTTTTTTTTTTTTTTATTTTTTTTTATTTTTTTTTTAATTTTTTACCTAATTTGCTGTCATTTGTACTTTGCTTGGTACCAGTGGCTTCAGCAGATTTGGAGGGAGTTGGTGGCTCCCAGATCCTGTTTTGTCATTATGCCACTAATGACGTGTCTGCAGCCAGCATTTACTTGTGCAAGTGGTATTGCTGCGACTTGCTTGCACAGTCCCTGCAGCCTTTAATAAGGAGATAATGTTAATAAAGTGATGTCATCCGTTCTTTTCTGGGCTGCCGAGACAGCAGATGAATTTTTTTCCTGTAGGTGTCACCATTATGCCACATAAAACCAAAGCTCCAGTTACAGTTGAATGACAGTGCATCAGATGCTCAGTTCAGCTTGGTTATGACACGGGGTCTTTTTCAGAAACATTTTACATCCTTTGGGCTGTTTTTTCTCAGATTCCCATTTATATTCTTCCAAGGTTAGATCTGGAAAAGTCCTTCCACTTTCTTTCAGAACTGTAGATTTCCAAGGATTAAGGCTGACTTCCTGCCAAGACACCAGGAAGATGTAGGTGAAGGCTGTGATGAGCAGGGAGTGTTAATTGAATTAAAGGTCTTGGAGCATAACTCATCCCACTCCATCTTTCAAATATCGCACTATGGTGGGCTCATAGTAACCCAGAATTTGCAACCCTGTGAGATGTCCTCAGCCGGCGCCTTCTGATGCAGACAGTCTTGGGGGAGACTATGTGGCTCTTCAAATTATTCTCTATTTTGACGTAAGGTCAAATAGCACATTCCCTCCTCCAGTGCCTCATTGTGTACAGGAATAATATATGCTTGCGTGGGTGATCGTCACCTCTTTGTAAGAGCAATGGGAATGAATCCAGCTGGCAGTGCAGTCCCAGAGGGTTGGATTCAGTGAGTGTCATATACTGATGTCCGGTAACGAGACTCAAAGTAGAGGCAATTCAGCTTCATCTGTGCTAAGAAACTAAGTGCATCCAGGAACTAAATGTATCCTGGGCCCTGTGGCCAGCTGGCACAAAATGCCCTCTTCCACGCTTGTAAATTGCCTTGCTTTCCAGGAGAGGGTGGCTGGATGCAAACCGCCTGCTGGGAGTTGTGTGCTTGGACTGTTGTGTGCATTGAACTGTGCCTGGGAATTATCTAGGAAAATTCAAGTTGGCACCCATGTTTGTGCTGGGGAACTTGCAAACAATTTTCTCACATGATTCCTCTCCCAGTGCCTGGGCATGCCTGAATTTACAATGTGGATGTAATCTTTGTGTGGCAACATCTATTCACGGGGGAAATAATGCAAGCGCTGCCGGCCTGCTCCCTCCCGCTTGGATGCGGACCTCTGGTATTCTTCCAAATGCTCGTCTATTAATGTGTTCATGAACATGCATTTCTGAATCCACCCCTTCTGCGCCTGTGGGCACAAAAGGTGTTCTGCGCCTTCCAGGAAGTACCCTGTGGATTGCCGGGTCAGACTCTGGGAGGCGTCTGAATCGGTGTGCCAGAGTTAAAGAGCTGCAGATGTATTTTAGAATTGCCAGGGGTATGAACTGGTAACCCTACGTGTGGGGTGAACTTCACCTGGTGCCAGGATACACCATGTGGTAGCTCAGCACCTTCCCAAAGCCTTTAAGAGAAGCTCACGAGACTTGTCTTGGTCTGCTGAGACCCTCGTGCTTTGTTCCAGTGCTCTGCTTGGACCACTTGTTTTAAGAGAAATAACAGTGCTTGAGAGAGTTTTTAAACTGGGGCCTGTAAGAAATGGAGGACAAACCTTTGAGCAGGGCCTGTTGTAATAGGAGAAACGGTAATGGTTTTGAACTAAAAGAGGGTAGATACGGACTAGTTGTAAGGAAGAAATGTTTCACAATGAAGGAGCTGAAACACTGGAGCAAGTTTTCCCATCCCTGGAAACATTCAAGGTCAGTCTGGGTGGGGCTCTGATCTAGTTGAAGATGTCCCTGCTCATTGCAGGGGAGCTTGGACTAGATGACCTTTAAAGGCCCCTTCCAACCCAAACTATTCCATGCTAACCAAAACAGTTCTTGATAAGGAGACTGCAGAATCAAGACATCCACACAAACAAGGTGAAAGCAAGAGGGAGGAAAATTAGGTTCTGCTTGCATTGGTCTCGTGTTGTAGAGTCACCGAATTTTAAGCAAAAGGTTCGTTACCAAAGACAGGCCTCTCTTTTTGTTTATAACCATATGCTAACTAAAATGTTGTTGGCTTCCTATTAAACTTCTTACTCTGTGAGAAAATAGTTAATTCCTGTGCTTCTTACTGTGTGAGAAAATAGTCACTGAGCTGATAGTGCTAAGGATGGGATAACAAGTAGTCCACCTCATCAAGGTTCTCTAGCATGTCAAAGTATGTACCCCTGTACCAATTAGGACAGAGCTGTGGCTACTTCAAAGAGCATCCTTATCATCCTCAGGAAGCTGGCAAACTTATAGTGAACTTTTACTGTCCTGAGGTGACTCAATACCTTAAAAGGGTAATGTGAGGAAGGGTATCCCTACCCAAACGATCACTGAGGAACTCGTGCCTGTGAAGAAGTGTTTTGCTGACACTGCAAAATTTAATATGCGTGGGCAAAATTTGGTCAATATATTTTCATTGGTATTGAATATCTAAGCCCAGGTGGTGTTATGTATTAGGTAGGCGGAATAATGAGATCTTTTGTGTATAAATAACGAGTGAATATTCCCAGTGCTAGATCTGTGGATTTCCACCTGGCACCCAATGTCGAATAAAGCAGTATCTCCTCTCTAAACTTCTGCTATTGAGGGTTTTTATTTCAGGTAATGGGGTCAGTCTGTCAGAGCTCTGCCTGCAGAGCGGAACTGCAGCCCTGGATTTCTGTCTCCTGTGTGCTCCCAGGCTGCTGCTGAATGCAAGCTTTGTGATCCTATCTTGTCAGTGCTGTGAGGATGCTAACAGAGCTTTGTTGAAAGTTGTAGGAGAAAGACTGCAGTAGGTGGGATCATACTTATCTCCCCTTATTTTCCTTTTCTTTATGGAATGCAGGTGATTAGTCATCAGCTGTACTGTCATTTGCAAATGGGTTACCATAAACTTGATTCTCTCTGTGTAGCAGTTCCCATTCATTTTTATCTTCCTGCTTTAGAGTCCACAGCATATCAGAAGGTGCTGGAAAGTTTGAAGCCATTACGAGTTTTTTCATACTGTGTTGTGTTTCACTGTAGGCTTTTTTCTGCTCTGAAGATTAGAGTGTTTGGTCTAGTTCAGTCACAGTTGCTTCTGGGGCAGGTATTACTGGCTGAGAGATGCAGGGAGTGAGACTGGGTGATCAGAGCACAGAAGCACAGTTAGGGATCTAAATTTTACAAAAGCAAACTTTAAGGAGTTAGTAAATAGGACCCTGTGGGAAACAGCTCTCAGGGACAAGGGAGGGGAAACGAAGCTGGCAGATCTTTACGGATGCTTCTATAGAGCACAAAAGGTCTCAATCCCCACATGGAGGAAGTTGGGCAAGGAGGGCAAGAGAGCACCATGGTTGAGCCATGACCTGCTCGTCAAATGAAAGAGCAAGATGAGGCTACACAGGAAATGGAAGAAGGGACAGGCATCCTGGGAAGAGTATAGGGACGTTGCCTGCCTGTGTAGGGATGAGGTCAGGAAGGCCAAGGCACAGCTAGAACTGAACTTGGCAAGGGATGTAAAGAAAAACAAGAAAGATTTCTACAGGTACATTAACCAGAAAAGGAAAGTTAAAGAACATGTACCCCCCATGATGAGCAACAGTGGGGAACTTGTATCAACGAACGAGGAGAAGGTAGAAGTTCTCAACAACTTTTTTGCCTTAGGCTTCACTGGAAACCCCTCTCCTCCTAGCTCTCATGTTGATGGCCCACAAGTTGGAGACTGAGATGACAAAGTCCCTCCCACTGTAAGTGAAGACAAGGTACCTGATCAACCGAGGAACCTGAATATTACAAGTCCATGGGACCTGATGAAATACATCCCAGAGTTCTGAAGAAACTGACTGATGTAGTTGCCAAGCCACTTTCCATGATATTTTAAAAGTCGTGGCAGTCAGGTGAAGTCCCTGTGGACTGGAAGAAAGGAAACATCATACACATTTTTAAAAAGGGTAGAGAGGAGGACCCTGGGAACTACCAACCTGTCAGCCTCACCTCCATGCCTGGGGAGATCATGGAGCAGATCCTTCTAGATGCCATGCTTGGGCACATGGAGGACAGGGAGATGATTCAGGACAGCCTGCATGGCTTGCTAGGGGCAAGTCCTGTCTGATTAACCTAGTGGCCTTCTATGATGAGGTGACTGTTGGTAGATAAGAGACAACCTGTGGATGTGATCTATCTGGACTTCTGTAAGGCCTTTGACAAGGTCCCCCCCAACATCATGCTCACCAAATTGGAGAGATATGGATTCGATGGATGGACTGTTCAGCTGATAAGGAACTGGTTGGATGATCACACCCAGGTGTCCCTCAAGGGTCTTTGCTGGGACTGGTACTGTATAACATTGTTAGCAATGATATAGACAGAGGGATTAAGTCCACCATCAGCAAGTTTGCAGATGACACCAAGCTGTGTGGTGGTGTCCATATACCAGAGGGATGGGATGTCATCCAGAGGGACCTGAACAGACTGGAGAGGTGGGCCCAGGTGAATCCCATGAGGTTCAACAAGAGCAAGTGCAGGGTTCTGTACCTGGGCCAGAACAATCCTTACTCTCAATACAGACTAGGGGATGAGGTATTAGAAAGCAGCCCTGAGGAAAGAACTTGGGGTTGCTGATGGATGAGAAGCTGGCCATGAGCAGGCAGTGTGCACTTGCAGCCCAGAAGGCCCATCGCATCCTGGGCTGCATCAAAAAGTGCGTTGCCAGCAGATCCAGAGAGGTGATTCTGCCACTTTGCTCTGCTCTGGTGAGACCTCACCTGGAGTACTGTGTGCAGGGCTGGAGCCTTCAATATAGGAAGGACATGGACCTGATGGAGCAGGTCCAGAGGTGGGCCATGAAAACGATCGGGGGTTGAAGCACCTTTGCTACGAGGACAGGCTGAGGGAGCTGGGGTTGTTCAGCCTGGAGAAGAGGAGGCTCTGGGGAGACCTAATAGCAGCCTTCCAGTACCTGAAGGAGGCCTACAGGAAGGCTGGGGAGGGTCTGTTTACAAAGGTCTGCAGGGCGAGGGGTGATGGCTTCAAGCTGGAGAAGAGCAGATTTAGATTGGATATTAGGAATAGGTTCTTTGCTCTGAGGGTGGTGGACCACTGGAACAGATTGCCCAGAGAGGTGGTCAAAGCCCCTTCCCTGGAGATATTCAAGGTGAGGCTCAAGAGGTCCTGGGCAACCTGGTCTAGTTGGGGGGTGTCCCTGATGACTGCGGGGAGGTCGGACTAGATGACCCTAGAGGTCCTTTCTGTCCTGGACCATGCTATGATTCTATAAAACGAATAATGCCAGTAGAAATATAAATCTCAAAGAAATCCAAGGATTTCCCTGAGCAGGAACTATTTGGAGATGGAGACTGCTGTGCTAATGAGGGATTAAAGAAAAAAAATCATGGTGAAGTGAAATCCCTAAAGCTGATAGACGCATTCCTCCCACATAGCCACCGAGGTGGGGATTTACCTTTTTGGTATGACTCATGGAGTCGGCAGACAGGGCGCTGGCTTAAGCTCCAAGAGCAGCGTGGGTGAGAAATGATCCTTGGAAATTTCCTGGTGTGCACTGAAGCAAAACCAAAACCTTTCAAAGGCTGTTTGGTGATCAGAGAAACCATGCAGGGTGTGCGGATTTGGATGTCCCTGATTTCAAGCTGAGGCTGCCCCCAGTCAGTGCCCCGACCACCTGGTTTAGACCATGTGCCTGTGACCACATCTCTCTGTGTGGATGTCTTTCCAACAATTCATCTGCATTGTTTTCTTCATCTCTTTTGGCTATAAATTATAACAGATGGCTCCTAACCAACGTTTCTTGGGAATTTACACATTGCAGAAAAGACTTGTTCTTCTAGACCTGCATTTTCTGCTGGAAATCATCCATGACTACCTCTGCTCATCTGAGTTTAGTCCCAGCACTGTGCAGATTACTTTTCTGCCACTGGCTTTTTGTAGCCAAAAATCAGATAAAAATACCAGTCCTGGGGAGGAAAACCATTATATAGTGGTGGTGTTAATGTCCAGTAGTGGCTATCATTCTGGCTGTCTCCTGCAGTGCTGCTGCGGCCCCAGCGCTCCCTCCTCCCTCCTCTGGCCAGCCAAGCTGATTGTCTCTAGAGCCTTAATGAGCTTCCTGTATCTTTTCAAAATGTGAATTGTAACCAATTTAGAAGTCATTAGTTAAGAAGTCTGTCACAGCAGCTCCAGTTTAATTTCACCTGTCTCTTGCCTTGTTTCCTTTAAAACCCATTTAATTAAAAAGGCTATCTCCTCACCACGTTTGCCTCCGTTTGAAATAAATGTCCTGCAAAGTCTGTGACTCAGCTGACAACATGCAAGTAGTGACCATGACCCAGAGGATCAGGCTTTCCAGCACAAATTAATGAAGAAATGTTCTCTCTCCACGTATTCACCAGCATTAAGGGAAAAGAAACCCAGAGATGTTGAAATGCAATTTGTTTTGTTGCACATGTAGGTGCTGTAACCCAGTGATACCTCTCTTTGTTTGTTTCCAGGGTCTGATGGGGATTTGTGGCTGTAGTGCCATGGCTGCTTGAGGTAAGGCTTTAGCTGCAAAAAACAACATTTTTCCAGCCAAGTTATTATTTGAATCAAGTGTGCTCAGCTGGATTGCAAATTCCACCTGATGCGAGTGTTGCTCACCATTTAACATCTTGGCTTTGGCATGAGCAGGTTGAGTCACAGCCTGCATTTCTCTTTCCAGATGCAACACAGAAGAAACATTTTTTACTTTGTCTTGGCTAGAGGCTAAATTGTGGTTCTCCCAGACGTTGTGTCTTGAGCAAAGCCTGCTTTCCTCTAAAGGCTTCTTCTTGCCATTCTCAGCATCCCTTCACCCGTGCATTCTCTCTGTGCTCATGAGGGTGTGGTGGAATGGGCCAGGAAACGGATCATAGCTTCTAATAACCTTTTTCATTACCAAAAGATGTGTGCGTGAAACAACATCATTAGAAAATACTGGTGTAACACAGGAGTGGACCATATATCTACCTGAGTTCATTTCCCTTTCAGACTTCTTCAGTAAGGCTGAGCAAGCCCAGGTCGTCTTGCTCCCTACCA
The DNA here is from genome assembly GCA_013400555.1 of Jacana jacana. Classification (NCBI taxonomy): domain Eukaryota; kingdom Metazoa; phylum Chordata; class Aves; order Charadriiformes; family Jacanidae; genus Jacana; species Jacana jacana. Next base: position 199,208 of record VZTM01041353.1, on the reverse strand, counting down.
CAGTGATGCCAGACTTTTCTCCATGTGTCTGTCTGTCTGTCTTGAATTTGAATGACTTGGCCAGATGAGGTCTTGCCTTGTTCATAGCACAATGTGAATGTCCTAATGCACGGGGTTAGGAGGCTGGAGAACATGACATAAGAGGAGAGGTTGAGGGAGCTGGCTCTGTGTATCCTGGAAAAGGGAAGGCTGAGTAAGATCTCATTGCTCTTTTCAGCTCCGTAATTAAGGTTACAGAGAAGTGAGAACCTGACTTCTGTCAGAGGTGTGCAACAGAAGGAGGAGAGGCAGTGGGTGTAAGTTGCAGTAAGGGATATTCCTGTGAGATGCAAGGAGTAGTGTTTTCACTGAGAGGACAGTAAAAGCCCAGAGAGTTGGGAGCATTGCTTTTCTTTGAGGTAGGCAACACTCAGCTGCACAAGGTCCCTCCCAGCCTAAATTTTAATGCAATCCTGCAAATGACTGTGAAATAAATTGGGAGTGCAAGTACAAGAAGAGATCAGTTTGCAGCATGTGCGGTCTCCTTATCTGGCTTTGAAATGACACTAATCAGTAGCTTAGTGGGTAGTATTGGTGACAGGAGGATGGTTGGACTAGATGATCTTGTAGGTCCTTTCCAACCTTGTGTTTCTATGATTCTATACTACTCTTCAGCAGCTCCTTGCTGATGGCTGGCCAAGAGCTAAGCAAGCTGCAGCACCCACATGGAAAATTTGCTTTTTTCACTTGAACTGCATGGAGTTCACAGATAATTCTGGGAGCAGCAAGGCTACTTTCATCTCCTGGAGCTAATTCAAATAGATTACATTGGTGGAGAAAATTAGAGGAGAGCAGGAGAAGACAGAGTATTTTTATTTAAAAATAAAGTTAAAGAAGTCATTCAAATCAAAGCATTTAGTATGGGTGCAACAGGATTGTGAGTCTTTGCTGGTACTGCATTTGCCTCCTATGTTACATGTCTCAACTGAATTGCCTTCTCTCTCCAACAAGTGGTGCTCCTAGCTAGTGTTAATTAGGCAGTGTAGAAAAAAGAACCGAACAGTTGTCTCTGTTGTACCTAATCTGTGGATAAATGGGGGAACATAGGATTGTGAGGATTGTCAGGCTGGATTAGACTCAAGGCACATGTGATCTAGTGCCTTCCTTTCTTTGGTGGCCAACACAGCAGATTTCCAGGGGTCATTTTAAAAGCTGTACAGAAAGCTTCAGAGGAAGAATCAATTCTCTTCTCCCCCTTGCCCCAAAATATTGCCCAGTCTGCCTTCCTTGCAGGGTCCACTTTCAAAAATCAGGAAAATTTCTCAGTGTCTAGAAGGCTGTGATTTCCTGATGGTGGTGTAGACCTATGGTGGCTTGTAGGGGCAAGTGGCTGGTGCCCTGGACTGCAGGGGACACCCTGGGGAAGGTAGCTTGCATCCCCCAGGTAGGTGGGAAGAGGTCAGGACTGATACATGGCCTTTGCCAGTGGCTACCAGGAGACTTCTGCAACCCCTGTGTATTATATATGTGCAATGTGCATTGAATCATGAAAGTCTGGAGCCGCTAAATAAAAGAATAGTGAAACCAGGAATCATTTGTCCCTCAAAAACAGTCAGAAAAGCACTTTAGCAAGGAACACTTTCTACAGTGATCTATCTCTAACAGAGGTCAGGATGCTCAGAATTTGTTCTGGGTTCCGGAGCCTAAAGGCAAAGAAGCTAAACTGGATGCCCTGGAGAGAGCTGCAAAATCTGTAACCCCTAAGTGAGATTCACTGAACATCGCCTGCCAGTTGTACTCTAATTGTAAGGGAAAAAGCAGTGTAGAGGCTGGGTAGCTCCTGGGCTAGGTTTCTGCATAGCCCATCCCTTCTTGAGCAACTGTCATAATGCCCCAGGTGCTTAGCATCCTTTCTGGGTTGCGGGCAGGTTGTTACCCCAGAGATACATAACCCAAAGTGGCAAAAGATGCCTATACACAAATATTTGGCAGCTGGTGTGGGCAAGATAGACAAGAAGAGACCCCCAAAACCCCAGCAGCTGCATGCAGGTATTGCCATTCTAAAGGGGGAGAACAGAAGCAGAAGGTGGCTTTTAGGCTTCTAGAAAGGAAGGGAAGCACCTTTCAGTGTGTCAGCTGACATTTAAATATGCATAATCACATTAGTCAAATCAAAATAAGGATGGAAACACATTCTTTTTAAAGACAGAATGGCACACAGGAAGTTTTCCTTATTTCCAGACCCCTGCCCTTGGGGCTAGGAGGGAAAGGTGTGTAAGTTACATTTTCCTTATTTTCTCAGCTGTATTATACACAGAATGATCTGACACAAGAAAATGCGCCCTGGAATTGTGACTTCATGATTTCTGTTTTGTTGAAAAAGACATTTGGTGCTGGAAGCCATAAACTCCTGAAGTATAGCACCATTTGCTTGGTCATATTTTCATCTTCATAAAGCAATGAGCTCTCAAAACCTAATCTTGCAGTACTTTTCCCTAGGATCTAACAGTTCTGTTGGCTGCCCACATTAGAGCCATGTCTAGGCTTTCAGAGGGCTTTTTGTCACTTGTTTTCCTTCTCAATGGCCTATTGCAGAAATGGAAATGCTTGCCTGCCAGTGACAATGCTGAAGAATGCCTACTTTCACTCTTATAGTTTTCAAAAGTAACAAGTCCTCAGGGACTGTATATACTTGATCTCTTGCTTATTATGGGCTGTTGCTGACCAGCAATGATGAGAGTATTTCCATTGGCTTTCATCTATCTGAAGGTAAATGCCTACTTGTGCTGTGCCTTTTGAAATAAGCTTTCTCTGGGATATTTTGTGATGAATCTCCAAGGCAAATCCATTTTTTGATGTCTACTGGAGGCTTTTTTCTGATGAGTTCCCTCATCTGTTTGTTGATGCCCCACAATATTATTACAAGGTGAAAGAAGATCAATGGGAACCCCCTGAATTTTAAGCATGATCCAAGACATGGTTTTTTTAAATGCCTGAAGAGATCCCTCATAGCAGACATGCTTTGCTGTCTGGAAAGTTGGAGAACCCACAAAAGATTTTGGGAGGTTACCTTTCTGTTCTTCAGACAATGGTAGACTTCTCACATCTCAGGCACCACCAGGCTTCAGTGAGATATTGTCTGACTGTCTTGTAGCCAAATACAATGACAGAGGAACTGGATGCATAATAGGTGCAGGAGAGCACTCCGTGGAGACCTCTGAGGATGCTGTTCTCAAAGTTGTGCTTAAGAGGCCCTGCAACAAGAGAAATCCAGGTGATGTCACTGGAGAGCCAGCAGACGCCATAAGTGGAAAGCAGCGAGAACAAGATCTTGGTCGCCTGAGCAGTGTACTTGTTCCAAGTGCTTCTGGTGGTGTAGGCTGCCCTTGTCTTTCTCATTTGCCTCCAGAGGACGTAAATGATGAATCCATTCAGGACTATCTCAAGGATGATGAAGATGAGATCCAGGCTGACAGAGGCATAGATTGTGAACTTCATGACAGAGGCCGCTGGAGAGCTTAAGCAAGTGCTGGTATGGTTTCATTACTTATCCTCTCTGCTGTTGTGTTGTACTGGAGGTAAGGCAATTGGAAGGTGATGCTGAAGATCCAGCAGCCAGCAAATATGGTGTTTGCATACTGCCCCTGGTGCTTGTAGATGAACTTGGAGCACTGATGCTAGGTCTGTGGATCTTTTTCAAATGGAGGAAACTTAGATTCTCCACTGGCCAGATTCTGATCAGTCTCACTATGTGTTATGTGTAGATGAGGATGTGGTACCCCATCTCACCAAAAACACTAGTGCTGGCAAAGGAGAGGGCTGCTGGGACCTCTTTGTAGCAACAGAGTAAGACCAGGGCCATGTTGACAGTGATCCTGTCTACGAGCTAAAGAACTATGTGCCAGATGGCATTCCTGGTAAAGCCAAAGAGCACAATGATGTTGCCTGTTGTGCTGGTAAACGCCAAGAGATAAGTGATGATGGAAATAGGGTTACAAACCATAACTGATGCCTGAAGATGGGCTCCGATAGCCTTTCCCCGCTGCTTTCTTAACTTCTTCCTACTTGGCTGATTCAACCTACTGCATCTGCCTCTGACTCTGTACCATGTCTTGGTGGTGGTAGTGCTACTATCACCTCTTTCTGTGGGGGGGGCTGTTCCCTGCTCCCCACCAAGGTTTGCAGGCTTCAGCTCCAGTAGTTTTGTCTTCTTTGCTGTCTGTGCAGCTGCTCTTACCTAACTCGATAGGGCCAGGGAGGGTAGAGATTAGGCAAGGAGCTGCCCTGCAACCGAAAATGTTGCATATGTTAGTAGACAGGCTTGCAAGTGAAAAGCCCTGCAGGAAGTGGTGGGGTTGGAGGGAGTGTTTGAGAACTGAAGGTCCTTGAAACTTGTATTGAGCACTGGGAGGATCATCCTGCTGTGGCTGGTTACTTGGTGCTGGAGATGATTCAGGAAAAATCTGGCTTGATGGGACAGGATGGTGCATGAGTCCATGGGTGTGAAGGTGGAAGAAGGGAGTCATGCTGCTGGGGAAAAAAGGTATTAAAAAAAACCCATGACTAAAATGCAGAGGTCTTTGTCTTAACTGTGGTCCAGCCCTCTCCTTCCTCTATTCTCATTAATCCCACCCAGCAGGCACTGAATTAACATCATCGGACCCCTCAAGCTTGATTTCCTAGTCCTCAGGGCTGTCAGATCTGCTTTTGGGCATGCACCAAAATGCTCCACTCAGAGCAGCTGGGACCCCTTTGTCATTTGGGATCCAGCAGCTAAACAGTTTGGGTATAGAAGTCCTGCTCTCACATGTTGTTATTGAGTTCATCCTCAGCGTGGCTGGTATCAGCATCATCAGACCCTTGGCAAGAGATAATTTTAGCTGCTTTGTTAAAAAAAGAAAAAATCTGGTGTTGACAGCTGCATTTAAAGGAAGAACACCTGCCTGGGTTCTTATCACTCCCGGGAAGAAGCTGTCTGACAGCCAGGATCCTGGCTCCCCACTGAGCAAGTCCTCTTGGGGCTGGAGTGGGATGCCGGCAGCAATACCTTGGCCAGAGTGGGAGAAGGACTCAGGGTTCCCACAGAAGTTCAGGTCACTGCTGCTGAGTTTTCTTGCTTCTGTAGCTAAAATAAGAGGGCCTCAAGCTGCCCAGTTCGTATCCAGCTCTCGCCTCCATATTCCTTGGGAAAGGATGCATCATTGCTAAAGGGAGCACAGAAACTTATAGGGGATATTCTATGGCAATGGTGGTTTCTGGGTGTCCTTTGATGTGGTGTGGACTGCATGGACGTGTTGGTAGTTAAAATAAACCCTTTGAGAAGAAAGAAGAAAATTCAGGGCTTATTTTGCTTTCAGGCTCCTGCAGTACTCATTTATTTTAAAGCAATAGTTCAACTACAGAGACCTTTTTTTTTTTTCCTTCCAAGCAAGTAGATTAGCCCTGGGAATTTGTTTCCATTTTACCAGACTTTTCAAAATCAACCTCTATTTATTTTACTGATAGGAAGTAATTGGAATACTAAACTCTTTTCTTTTTCTTCTTTTTTTTTTTTTTCTAGTGGAAACACAAGAGAAAAATAAATTTGATTTTACCCCCTCCCAGCTTTATTCCCAAATGATGTGGCGTCATGGTGGCTGGAGCAGACAGGGAGAGAGAGAGGCCACCCATTAAGGTGGTCAGTTCCATATTGTGGGGTTGAGGTTCAGTTGTGGACCCTGCTGGGATTAACTGCTTTTGCTGAGGGTGCTTTTGATCATGCAGGAGTCAGCATGGGGACGAGCAATAAGCCTGCTCCCAAAATGGAGGCTCCTTTGCAACCCCTCCCCTGAACTCTTGAGGTCAGAGCCATGCAAGAGCTCATATTTGGCCTATGTTGTCTTTCTTGCTAACAGCTCCTTGCTCTAATGGTGGCCAAACCCAGATGCCTTAAGAAAAAAAAACCCTGCAGATCTTTCCTCTGCATTTAGGAATTGGCAGCTTCGGACTCCTGACTCGGGTTGTCTTTGCTTTAGTGCTTTCAGTGGACCTATCCTCCCTGGATTTGCATCTTTACTTTCTACTGGAGGATCGCATGAGGGTTAATGAATACATCAGGTTGATGGTGGTGGGGATAGACAGGGCTGGAAGAACAAATCAATGGGCAGTGATGACTACCCCAATTACATTGTCTTCTCTTTGATTTAATCACTGTATCATTAGTCCAGAACTTGAAAATTATGCTATTAAACATTTTACTCTTCCTTTTATTGGTTGGCTACTGGTAGAAGTTACTGGAAGATTTCCAATGCTTCTACTTCTATACAAAGTATGAAAAAGTGGCTTGGATCTTACCTATCTGCCCCAAATAAGCATCCGCTCTACCTGCTGTGCACCTGATATTTGACTGTCTGCTAGAAAGCCACCAGTGGTGGGACATGTGCCCTGTCCCACTCCAAATCCTTTCAGTTCATCACTCTGCCTGTTCACAACAAGGATTTCCTTTATGTCTGACCTAAATCTTCCTGGGGACAATGTAAGCTCAATATCATCACTATTCTGTAATGAATATTCATTATAATTCTGTAATGAGTAACGAAGGTCAGTGTTCTTTAATAAGATAGAAGAAAGGCATGCAGGATGTCCATTTAATAAGCGAGATGATTGGTATATCAAGTAGGGAGATGCTATAACTAATATCAGGAGAGTGGCAATGTGCTAAGGAAACTCCTGGCAACCAGATGAAGGGATGCTGTGAAGTTTTAGCTTCAAGAATTTAAAAAAAGCATCGACTGAAGTTAATGGAAATTCTGCCTGCATAAGAAACACAGGTGGAAAGGAAAATCGGCTTATTTTAATCAAAGTGAGAGGCAAAAAAACCTCATTTAAATCAGTCCAAGTGATTGCAGGCTTAATTCTTTACCCTTATTAGACTCTTCAATCCTAACCCATCAGTCCTAAGAGATCTCTTTACATTGTAGACACAGGAATTTGATTTGTATGCGCGCTGACCTCTCAAAGTGATATAGAGAAGCCACCCTCTCTCAGTGGGGTGGCTTTCAAGCTGAATCTTCTGGTAAAGATAATTTCACTGAAACTGTCCTGTTCTGGAAACTGTGATGGGTGGGGACAAAATGTCCCTTCTGTGAGTGCTTTCAGATACATGCATCTGAGGTGCTAAATAATTGCTATGGATGGAAGGAGGGAGAGGGAGCTTTGCTCCTGCTCTGATCCAGGTGCAAAGGGTGAAGGAAATGCAGAAATGCAGATTTCTGTGGAGGGCCATGAAAATGATCAGAGGGATGGAGACCTCTCCTATGAAGACAGGCTGAGAGAGATGGGGTTGTTGAGCCTGGAGTAGGGAAGGCTCTGGGGAGACCTTATAGCAGCTTTCGAGTATCTGAAGGGAGCCTACAGGAGAGCTGGAGAGGGACTCTCTGTCAGGAAGTGTAGTGACAGGACGCAGGGTAACGGCAGTAAATTGGAAGAAGGGATATTTAGATTAGATACCAGAAAGAAATTCTTCAGTGTGAGGGTGAGGCACTGGAACAGGTTGCCCAGGCAAGTTGTGGAAGCCTCATCCTTGAAAGTGTTCAAGGCCAGGCTGGATGGGACTTTGAGCAACCTGCTCTAGTGGGAAGTGTTCCTGCCCATGGCAGGGGGGCTGGAAGAAGATGATCTTTAAGGTTCCTTCTAACTCTAACCATTCTATGATTCTATGATCTGTTGATCTGTGAGCTGAAAACAGCCTTTAAATCTCCTCTGCTAGTTATCAAACTACTAACCTTTCATGCAGCCTGTAACCGTAGCTTCCCAGTTACACTGTGGTGATGAAGGAAAAAAAGAACAAAACATAAGGCTGAAGTATCCTCTGCTTTCTTCAAAGCCCAGGGTCAGAAAATGGTATGCAAAGGAGACAGTATCATCAGAGGCAACCAATCTGCTCTTCTTTTTGTTGGAGTTAAAAATACGTTGATGCAAGGGAAATTTCAAACAGTTTTCACCTTCCCTCATCTCCTTTCAACAATGTAGCATGGTTTTGCTGTTGTCCTATTTCAGTTCTCATCAGATTGTTTTAAAAGTTGTTCTTGGCTCTTCTTGGAGGAGAATTTACCACTATTACCAGAGTGAAACTCTGAAGCTGTCTTTAAATGCATCGGTGTCCTTGAAAAGCAGCACGAATTATCTTGGGAAGGAAGTTTAAACCCAAACTAAGCTAAGCAGAGTGGCCAGGCACAGATCATCTTCTGGAGTGTGGATGTTGAGTGGAGAACACCTACTTTGGAGCTTGGGCCTTGCTCAGTTCTTGCTCCAATTTACTTGGCTGATGGACAGATCTCACCGAAAGGTCCATGCAGAGGCTTCTTGCCTCGATGTAGAAGAACTTATTCATTACAGGTAGTGAGCATGCATATACCGCCTTTTCATGCCTGTTGCCTTTCTGGACACCCATGTCTCCATTATGTTTGAGAGCAGAAGGGGAGCTCTACAAGGAGAGCTCTCTGCCTTGCCTTTTTGGGAGATGCCCTGAATCAAATTAAATACTTGGCAAGTACATTTGTGTGGAATTCAGTACAATCAGTATAGGTTTTTTTAATTTTTTATTTTTAAATATTTAATTCCCCAAATATCCCATTTAAAAAAGAATAAATACACATCTTTGGTGTTTTTTCATCCCTCCTACAATTTTAATCTGCTCTAGAAATGAGAGAAGCAAAGGAAAGGATACCAAATAGATGTTGGTTTAGAACGCCCTGTGAAAAAGCCCTGATTTACCTTGGCTTTAATGGGGCTCAGCCAAAATTCTTACTAAGAAAGAAATGGAAGTGCATTCCTTTTCTTCCCATTTCACTTTTTTTCATCACAGAAGTGACACAGACAGAGAGTTAACCAGCCAATTCAAATGAATAAATGAAGGAGAGACCCCATTTCATCCTGGCAGTCCTTCTGGAAATGAGTCCAACTCATTAGCCATATCTCTCAGCAGAACAGCCTGTTCTCCTGGCCCTGCGCATGGCATGGTCATCTTCTGCTCTCCTACCATCAGCGGAGGTTAGTGCTTAGAGGGAGACACCCTGGGGAAGCTACAGCCCCAGCGCAGCTAAATCTTACAGCTTCATCTTGCACCCTTGCAGATTTATATATATTTGTGTTTGTAAAAAAACAGTGCCAGCATATGCAAACATTTTTATTTTTCACATCCCTCCCATCCATCTTCTTCCTCATCCCTGGGAAATATCCAACCCTGGGAGATTCAGCCAAAAAGGAAGGGAAATATCCTGGTGTGTTTTTGCAGTTATATTTCTTTTTTTTTTTTCTTTTTTTTTTTTTAGGTTTTGCATTTCAACAGAAGATCAAAAATAACCCTGAGAAGTGGAGCTGAAAGCAGACTCATATTCCCAGCTGAGTGAATATCAAAAGGTGTGACCCATTGCTTTGGTGTAACAGGTCTTTTGTGTGAACTGAGCTGGATCTTCATCTACTCAACACAGTCTGGATCAGAAGGAAGGAGAAAAATTCATCAGAGCCTGGGGAAGAGCAGCCACTGCCACCTCCTGGCTCATGGGATGAGTTAAACAGCTCCTTGATTTTAGTTCATGTCCCTTAAATGAAGCCTTGGCTAGACCCCAGCATGGGCTACAAGCTCTCACTCTAAGCAGCCTTGTGAGAATCATGTCAAGTGAGGTGTTTTTGTGTTTTCTGGGTTTCTCTGTGCACCATGGTTGTATCTATCAGCAAATGAACCAGGACCTGTTCTTTGGCCTCAAAGCCAACTGGCCTCCATCATACATTTCAAGCCTCTCAACCCCTAAATCGAAGTCGAACATTGCTGGGGAGCTGGTTCACAGACTGTATTGGCAATTTAATTGTCTGGGAAGTTGCTTCCCAGTTGGTGCTTGAGTGACTAGTGTGGATATGGCATGTCAGATCAGAGACTCCACAAAAAGCAGCGCCTTCTGGATGCAGCACCATATTTCAGCGCTGAGGATAATTCTGTATGCCCATCTGCTTTATTTTAAGCAGCTCTGGGGATGGAAGGAGCCACCTTAAAAGAATACAGCCAGCACTATCCTGCTCCATCCGCCCACAGGCTGACAGATTAAATCTCGTTTGCTTGTGCCAGAAGTCTTGCTCACTTGTTTGTCATTATCTGGAGTTTTGTTAGGCCATGTTAAAAAATAAATCAGCAAAACAAAACTTTTTTTTTTTTTTTTAAATAGAAAGAAAGTCAGGGAAGGAGAAAGTGCAGATGCACTCTTGGAGAGCAGGAGAGAAGCAATGGTCTGGTCCTGCTTAGGATATGTGGAGGGACAGCTCTGGAAGAGCCACAGGACATGCCACACGCCTTATCCCAGTTACTCACCTGTCCCCACAGCCTGTCACCAGCGTTTGCAAGTCCACCTCCATTTCTAATTGGAATTTTCAATTTCTTTCCAAAATATGCTGTTAGCTTTTAAGTTCTCCAATCTTGCATATCTTCTCCCACCCACGCTGGACATCAAAACTAGGATATCACAATGAATTATATACTTCTCCATTCAAATGGAAAAGAAAGAAGTCCAGATAAGGGCTGAGCAGACACATTTTGTCACCACATATCATAGCTTTTCATGCTGGTATTTGCATCTCCCTTACTCTCCTTTTTTTTTTTTTCCCCTTCTTATTTTTTTTCTGCTTACTTCACATCCCAATCTAGAGAATAAATCAGGTGGACTGGACTTCGTTGCTTGGAAGGCCACCAATTTCCAGACACATGCCAAATACCAGCTTTTCATAACTTCACCGTAGGCTGCAGAGCTGGATTTGACAGTTGTCAAGAAACCTTCAGCCCAGAAAAGCCAGAAAGAGATGCCCTAGATTCCTGTAGCTCATGCAGACAAGCCTGGCTCTCCATCATCTGGGACCTGTGAGGTCACACCTAAGCGGTGCGAGTGCACATGTGAAATAAAGCTCTTTCCCAAGGCACAGTCAATGTCTCCTTGCTGGCTGCAGTCATGCTCAAAAGAAGAGATTACAAGCTGGTAGAGAAAAGGTAATGGTCTAAGGTGGATCTAAGTTGTGTCTACAAACACTAAAAGAGAAGACAGAGCTGGACTGTTCTCAGAGATGTAAAGGAAAGGACGGGAGATGACAAACAATTCCAGTGAGATGCAAGGAAAGATTTTTCACTGTGAGAGTGGTCAAACATAGGAAAAAGAGATCAGAGAAGCTGTGCATTCTTTGTTCTTGGAGATATTAAAAACTCCACTGGACATGGGCAATCTACTAAATTAGAAGTTGGCTAGATCTTTAATCAGAAAGTTGAGCTGGAGACTTCTAAAGCCCCCTTCCCACCTCAGTTTTTCTGCCATTCTGATACATGCAGCACATAGATGCACATTTCCCTGGGGTTCATCCAGTTCCTTCCCACCAGAGAACCTGATCTCTTCGTGCTCTTCAGTGCCTTTTACCTCCCAAAACTTTCAGAGTAAGGGCTGTCCCCTCAGCTTCCAGGTGTAGCTTAGTGGTGCCAGAAGACTCCTCCATGTACATCCACAACCTGATTTCCCTGCAGCCCACGGAGCACTTTGATAACAGGCTTCTTTCTCTCCATTAAATCATTAAAAGAGTTAATTCACCAAGTCAATTATAATGACTCATAGCAGCGCTGCTCTGCAGATAATCATAACAGTGTTTTTTCAAGTGGATAGGTCCTCTTCCCAGATAATTCACGTCAAATTGCTGATAAAGACAGACATGGCTCAACAGTCAGTTTGCCCACCCAAATCTAAGCCTGAGTGACCTTCTTGGGGACATAGGGTGAATCACTGGCAGGGCTGGAAACAGGATCTGGGCACTCTGATTTGCAGAGGGCTGAAATGCTACTCAGATGTGCAGTAGGGTAGGCAATTTATCAATTTATCTAGATCAAGAGCAAGACCAGTTCTTAGTCTGTATAGCCTGCGGTATGTGTGCCTCACCAGCACAATCTCTACATCATCCTTTTTCACTAAAGGGAAGGAAAGCTCCACAAATAGAATCAACTTTTCCCGTGTTCACCCCTCCTAAAAAGCCTTACCAAATAAAAAAGAACAACTCACACAAAATTTGAGAGATGGAGCTGCACTTATCTCTAGTGTGGCTGGTAATATATTAGAGCAAATAGCTTGAAGGACCTGGGAGAGTTACACTTTTATCACCAGGGATAAAAAAATAAAAAGGGACAAAAGCAGCCTTTGGATAGACAAACATGGAGCATCTTGTTTTGTCTTCACAGCCCATTTAAATGTTATTACATCGAGTCAAATAAATTGCCCAATAATCAGGCTGTTCCTTCTATTGACCCCTAGGGACCGAAGACAATAAAAATTCTAGTGCTTAAATCAGACTGTAATGAGAAGATTAATGTCTTTGGGAAGACTTGCTGACTACAGCTTGGACCACTCTCTGCCATGAGCTCTGGTTTGAGGGCTTGGCTTTGCAGGGGGTGTTCCTCTCCATCTGGCTTTCAAGTGGCAGGGTGTACAGGCAGCAAACTTTATCCAGCCAACCTCCTGCTCTTGGCTTGAGCAATGCCAACCAATAGGTTACACTTGAAAGGACCTCCCTGGCCATGCTGGTGGTTGAAGGGATATTTTATTGTATTTTATTTATGTGTAAGAATGCTGGAAGAAACTCCAGGAAAATGTCTTTGAATGTTTTGGGTTTTTTTACAATTTTTCTGTCATTTTTGATTATAAAGATGAGGAGATGACAGCAAAGATAATTTGCCTACTGGGTGGTGGGTGGCTTTGAAATGTGGCTGGTCCTGCACAGTGTGCATGGGAGTAAAGCTTATTACACAGGTGGCTGGAAAAGGACAGGGTCCTCGAGACAGGGATTGGCAACTATAGTTTTTACCATACTGGAGTCCCCAGGGCTGGACATGACCCACAGGGATGTGGTGGGTACAACAAGTCCATTTGTATATTGGTGGATTTTCACAGTAACAGCTTGGAGGAAATCTATTGAATCTCTATCTCTAAGTCTCAGTCTCTATAGCTGTTCCTGTATCAGCTCCACAAAGGTTTTGTGGCTTTGGTGAAAACCTAAACCATACTTTTTAGGACACTATCAACACGTTATGGTTCAAACTTGCATGTTGTGATGGATGGAGGTGAATAAAACCTTTCAAGGAAGGGAATTTTTTTCTAAATACAGCTGGACCACTGTAAGACCACTAACACCAGAGTGAAATCACCCAAGACCCAGAGGGGCAGGGAAGGGTCAGCAAAATACCAGGAAAAGGGATAGCAACTAAGTGCATGTTTTGTTTTGTTTTGTTTTGTTTTGTTTTGTTTTTTCTTCTGTGTTACCTATGGACCAATAATGATGGCACTGTTGTGATTTCAGTTACACCAACAATAAATTCTTGGCTTTATGTAAATACATATAACCACTGTTTCATCTTTGCACATAAAACATTATTTTTAGTGCAACACCATTAAGTCTGCATCTGTAGTGATTCTACCTGATTTATGTCTTTCTCTGTTATCAGAACTATATTTTTCCCACCCTGCCCCAGGCTGCACAGTCATGTGGCTGTGCATCCCACACCAGGGGTGGGTGCACCCCAGCTGATGGGGCAAACGCCAATGTCCCAAACTTCCCAACAAGGCTGTGCAACCACCACAACTGGTGTTCATCTGACATGGACAAGGCTCTGATGAAGGAGCTCTGACTTTCAAGTTGACCCTCTTTTGAGCAAAGAATTTGACCGGAGACCTCAGAGGTCCCTCCCAACCTCAGTTCTTCAATGTTTTGTGAAGGTAACCTTGTGGGGCTTGGAAATGGCAAAGCAACCACTGAGTCAAGGATATGAAGGGAAACAAACATGCAGACTTGCATTTAAATCCTTTTGAATTTCTCCAAGATTAGCCAGAAGTTCTGATTTTATTTTATTTGATATTTTTTTCTCCCTTTACAGCCTTGACTTGCAGAACTGAACTAAAACCTGTGGAACTGTTAACTGAAAACTAAGTGCCATCAAAACTAAGTGTCAACAGTAGCTCAGTGCAGAAAGATCTCTTCTTGTCATCCAAAGTAATATTTTCCCTCCTGGCTAAATTTTAAATGAAGCACAAAGTGGTTGCTTGTCATTGCTTTAATGGGATCCGAGCTATTGTATGGAAAAACTTCCTTTCACTCAGAGGCCAAGGAGCTTTTAATTTATCAGGATTACTTTTTGGTATGATCTCGCTGATTTGTTTTTATCTTCTGGGCTGCGTGGGTGAGGAGTAAGGTGTGCTGAAGCTCACACTAAGAAAACTATCCAAAAATGGGTATTGGATGGGGCAGCAATCGATGTTTCTCACTCTCTGCCCCTCTTGGGCCTCCATCCACATGGTGCTCAGCCTGGCTGTGGTATTTATCCAGGCTGTTTGAGTTGGGTGGGGATGATACATGGCCAGAAGGTCCCCAGGTGCCTGCAAAACTTGACAAACTTTATTTGGCTTTGTGGCTGATTGATACTGGCTGCTGCCTGACATACATGGATGGACCTCCCAAGGGCACAAATGCAGGGTTCCCAAAAGAGGAGGGCAGAGGAGGAAGAGGTGCTAAGAGGGTGGTAAAAGATGTAAGACAGAAGTTGGGTCTGAAGACTTGGGAAAGGCAGCCATCAAGTTTGGTGACATCTCTTGGGGAAGGAGGGCTTCCCGCAGGAGGAAGGTCTTGGAGCAGTTTTCCTGTTGCAGTCCAGGATGGAAACCACATGGCAGTGAGTCACACATGAAGGAGGTACAGGGGAGGGAACTGGGATGGCGCTTGGGTGGAGGTGGGTAGTGATGCTGAGAGACAGCTATGTGGACTAGAAGGGTATGTGCTGACAGAGTCAGTGGCTAACATATTTGCAAGTGCACTTTGGTAGCAAAGGAGGACATCTGCATGGCTTGGATTGAATGGTATGGAGAGCCTCTATGGCTAGCACTGCTGGGAGTAACTGGGGAGCAGGGCTTTGTCCTCAGAGCCAGGGAGAAAAACAGAGTCTGTAATTAAGCCATCCTTTCAGCCTCCAAAGATCTGGTCTTGTGCTCTGCTCCCTCTAGAGCCAGCCTGGATGACCTCACATTAATCACTTCTTCTCTTGGTCCCCAGACGCAGAGTGAGGATATAGCAGGGTGTCACCTTCCCAGCTCAGTGTAATAACCTCAAATCAAGCATGTGGGTTATTAAGAACATTCCCAGATTTATTTTCCTGAAGGGGTGTCTAAAACCTCCTAAAAGGAAGTGATAAAAAGTGACAGCTGAAGAATAAACTGCTCTTCATCATTGTGAAACAGAGAAAATGATCTGCCTACTGTTTTAGGGCTTTAAACGTAGAGTTCAGAAAAGGTTATAGGAGTTGTATCTTTGCAAGCTGCTCAAAACCAGCAGATCATTTTAGGAAAAAAAATACTAAATGCTGCTTTGTGCATCAGCTGTTTCCCACTTTATTTCCTTGTCAGTATGAAAATGGGCCTTAACAAGAAATTAAGGATGCAAGGTTCATATCAGTGCTGCTCCGAGGTGATCATCAGGGAGTAAAAGGGATTTGCAGAATCTCTCAGTTGTGTCAGGACCCACTTCTTCATGGTTTGACTAACTCTGCTTTATCTGTTAAGAGTGATGTAGGGCTGCTGATGCGTCCTGTGGGTCCCAGAGCTGAGCACAGTTCTTCCAGGCACATGGCTGAGGAGAAGCACGGAAGAGACCAGAACAAGATCCAAGAGCCACCAGCGCCACATATGCCATCCCCTCTCCAGCTCCATGTGGGTTTTCCTCTGCACAGCATGCTTCAGGCTGGATGCTTCTCCTGTCTTTTCTGGGCAGATGCAGTCAGCACACTCAGATCTGGTGTGGCTCTGGGCATCCAAACTGATATCTATCATGGTGGCAGCACAGTGAATAGCCAGCATACATCATCTTGAGTGTCATCACGAACCATGTAATGGACAACCAGGGGATCAGGTCTAGTCAGCATGGGTTTATGAAAGGCAGGTCCTGCCTGATGAACCTGATCTCTTCGATCCGATGATTGGATCTGATTGTTGGATGATCCGATTGTTGGATGAGGGGAAGGCTCTGGGTATTGTATATCTGGACTTTTGAAAAGCATTTGACACTGTCCCCCACCAAATTGTCATGGAAAAGCTGGCTGCTCGTGGCCTGGATGAGCATACGATTTGCTGGATCGAGCACTGGCTGGAAGGACGGTCCCAAATAGTGGTGCTCAATGGAGTTAAATCCAGCTGGTGGCCGGTCACAAGTGGCGTTCCTCAGGGCTCAGCACTGGGGCCATTTTTGTTTAATATCTTTATTGATGATCTAGACAAGGATATAAAGTGTACTATCAGTAAGTTTGCAGATGACATTAAGATATGTGGGAGTGGGGAGCTCTGCAGAGGGACTTGGATAGATTGGATTGATGGGTCGATGTTAAAGGCATGGGCTTCAACAAGGCCAAGTGCCAGGTCCTGCACTTGGGCCACAACAACCACATGCAGCACTACAGGCTTGGGGAAGTGTGGCTGGAGAGCTGCCTGGCAGAAAAGGACCTGGGAGTTCTAGTTGACAAGCGGCTGAATATGAGCCAGCAGTGTGCCCAGGTGGCCAAGAAGGCCAATGGCATCCTGGCTTGTATCAGAAATAGTGTGACCAGCAGAAGTAGGGATGTGATTGTCCCCCTCTACTCAGCACTGGTGAGGCCACACCTTGAGTATTGTTTCCAGTTCTGGGCACCTCAAGACAAGAGAAATATCGAGGTGCTGGAGCGAGTGCAAAGGAGGGCAACAGAGCTGGTGAAGGGCCTGGAGCATGAATCTTATGAGGAGCAATTGAGGGAGCTGGGACTGTTTAGCTTGAGGAAGAAGAGGCTGAGAGGAGACCTCATTGCTCTCTACAGCTGCTTGAAAGGACGTTGTAGAGAGGTTGGTGCTTGTCTCTTCTCACAGGTAATTAGTGATAGAACAAGAGGGAATGGCTGCAAGCTGCAGCAGGGTAGGGTTAGGCTGGACATTAGGAAAAAAATCTTCCCAGAAAGAGTGGTCACTCACTGGAATAGGCTGCCCAGGGGGGTGGTGGAGTCACCATCCCTGAATGTGTTTAGGAGTAGATTGGATGTGGTGTTGAGGGTTATGGTGTAGGAGAGAAGTTCGTGGAGTAGGGCTGATGGTTGGATTCAATGATCCCAAGGGTCACTTCCAACCTAAATTTTTCTATGATTCTATGCAGTTATACTAGTGATAAAAGTCCCAGAAGCACCAATGAGAGCTGTCCAAAAGAGCTGTCACTCATAGCGGGAGGCTTTCTGGTGGACACAGAGTAGCCAGTGCTAGATCAAGTGAGAATTGCTTTCCTATTAATATGTGATCTGGAATTTTTCCTTTTTGTGAGAAAGGAAATTGCCTAGGTGAGCTTGGGAATATGTAGGAGCTAGAGCTGAAACTCGTACCCAGTGTGAAGTCCTATTACTTTTTGGCTTACACTAAGGAGAAACCTCCAAAACTGTGAAAATGTGAGGGCAAACCTTAATCTGGAAAAGATGGTAATTTTGGTTTTTTAACTTTTTTTTTCTGTTTTTACTTGGTTAACCACTTCATAGGCAAGTGGGACCCATGTTTCCCCTCTCCCTCCTTCTGCTTGCCTATCTGTAAAATGAGGAGATGACAGCTACACATTTCTCATGCAGGTCCTGAGATCCTGCAGAAGATAAGCTACCTGAGCCCCCACCCCCTTAATTCTGTGCCAATCTCTATTCCAGTTTTGTGTTTGGATTTTTTTTTTCTCCTTCTTTACTTAAAAGGTGTTCAGGAGACAAGCCACGCGTAACTGACTGAGGTTTATCTCTGTGAATGATGCGTGCGTTCAACAACACCCATAAATCACACTTGATATAGGTAAAGCATTAAGACTAGGAATGTTTTCATTTTATTTTGCTACAAAGCCTCCTGGAAGACTCATGGCAGGTTGCCTTTGTGTTAAAAGACACAATGAAGTTAATAAAGAACTGCCACACGGGGCTGATGTCAAGAGGAAATCTTTGTGAGACAGATGGGGCTTGGAGCATTGAATGTGGATAAATGATACCAGCAAAGTTCAAAAGCAATCTGAGCAGTCACTGCTTGTCCTTGTGACTCCTAAAGAGGATGATGATTGCTCTGGATGGTACCCTTGAGTCACATTCGTCATGGCAGAGTTAACCCTGGTGTTTGGCACATTGGTCTGGGCCAAAAGTGATGGGGAATTGGAAACCCTCCCTAGGATGAAGTGCAGCCCCTAGTTCTTGATGTTGATCTAACCTGAGCCCCTCTGTGAGCATGATTTACCAACCTCTACCTGCAAATCACGGGAGATGTTGTTTTGGGCAAGATTCAGCTGTGATTTATGTCCATCTTTCTAGTATTACCCTTCCAGCACCATCCATCCAGTATGTTCAGACATCAATCTAGAAGCAGGGCAGCACGACAGGGAAACAGACCCTGTGCAGCAAACTTGGACAGCGGACATAGGCTTTTCAAGCCTTTGAATTTGCACAGCGGAAAGGGCTCTCTCTGACAAACCAGGCAGGCAATTTCCCCCCTTCCCAATAACTTCCCATCTGACTTGCAGCACCCTCTGTGTTTTGGATTGCAAACAGGAACTCATTAGCTAATGCCCAAAGAGAGTTTGGAAACATGCTCCTATGAAGCCCTCATTAAACGGGTCTGCATATAACAGCAAAGCTAAATAGTAAGACACTTGTTCAGGAATAAAAATCCAACCAAACAACCCAAACCCTCTCATTTTTATCTTTATTAGGATACTAATTTCCTTACAACCTTCAGAGGACAGCAAGACAGGATCCAGCCATAAGCTGATGATGCGGTGTGCTCTGGTGCTGTGGGACCAGGGTCATGAAGGTGTGACGAAATTTGGGACTCCTTTGACTGAGCTGCTGACAGTCTGGGAGCACTGAGCTGTGTGGAAACTCCAGCTGCAGAGGGGTGATGGCCAAGAAGGGTTTCATCAGTGTCATCTAATCCTCAGAAATGTGAACAGATTGAGGGCACTGGTGTGTGTGTGTGATAAAGTGTAGCTGAGAGGGGGCAGGTGCTTCTGGGACCTGGCAGGGCTTTTAGATTGATTCAATATTATGAAAACATGGCTGTGTGTGCCTCTTGTAGAAGACCTAGTCAAAAATAAAAATGGTACCTGAGCATCCTCCCCTCCTCCCCCTCTCCCCCCCCCAGATGACACTGCTTCTCATTGCTAGAGGACCACAGCGTCCAGCCTGCTGCTGCCAGTACCAGTGAAGGGAAGATGGACAGGGCTCAGTGGAGATGGGTCAGGTCTTCTCTGCCAGAGATGAGGTGTGGACAAGCCATGCACAAACTCCAGCTCTTTAAACCATCTAAAACTTCGTGTTTGGGTTTAACTCATCTTATAGGGGTGACATCTGTCTCTGTCTCATATGGAGATAGGCATGCAGATTAAGAGGCAAAATGCACCTTTTTGAATGATCAACTCTTCTTTGACTGTAGCAAACAGCGCTAAATGTGTTCTAGCTTTCAAATACCTAAAGAGAGAGGAGATGAATACTTTCTGCATAACACATCAGTTCTTACAGCTCTTGGCCTAGTGGGCAAGGATATAGCGGATTCAAATCTTTACTTGTTGGAGAAAGCCCTTGCCATTAGACTCTGAAGGCCACCCTTCCTCATTCAGTAGACCAGAGGACAGGAGAAGAAACGAGCTGAGAAAACCCTCCCATGTTCACTCCAGTGAATGCCAACACTGGTGTGCCCGTCAAAGAAAGAGCTGCTTGTCCTGATCCCAGGCATTTGCAGACCTTACACTGCCCTAAATCCACCCATCATGGGCCACTATCAGACATGGGTTTGGACAGACCTTTGCTGTAGCGCAGTGCACTCATTCATGCACAGGGTAATAGGAATGGGGTAGGTATTTGACCCAATACAGCTCCTGCTAACCAGGCTTTACCTGAAGTACTTCACACAGAGTAATCAGAGGGGAAAGAAAACCCTGATCCTGAGCAACCTTGTCTTGGCTTGTGTGTGGTAAATCAGCTCTTGCCAGAGGTGTGCAGAGCTCACAACTGCCCTGCACATCTGGCTGTGAGCATGAACACAAAAGAGACCAAAGATGGTCAGCCTTCCCCATGAAATTCCCTAGCTGATATCCTGGGGAACTTGTAGCCCTGCTTTATTTTTAGCATTCAGGAGCCTTTCAGTCACAGCGATCTGCCATCAAATTTTGATGCCTAACGAAGGAACGATCGTCTCTTCACTTCCCTTTTATAGCAGCTGAGGCTTTCAGTAACATTACCGTGCCATGTTTTGACATCTGGCTTGTCAGTGAGAACATCATCTACCACAATATGCTTTTTCCACGAGCAAAACTTCGACATAAATTCACCGGCAGGCTGGTTAGATGCTGCTGTGTGCAATGCTTACTGCTTCCAAATAGTAAACACGCCACAGAGCTTGGAGCCTTTGTTTTATTCCCAGACAAACGGAGACATGAAAAGTTGCTCCAAATGACTGCCCTTGGACTGTGCCATAAAATATCAGGAAACTTATTTGTCCCTCTTTGGTGCAGTATCTAGGGATGGGTGATTTATTTTGGTGTCACTGCTACCATCAGCAGTGTGGAGTCTTGCTCTTGCCGACATTGAGACATCCACTCCACAGTGTCCAAAGTGCATGGATGTGATTTGGTGGCCTGACCATTGTGTCAGGAGCCACATGAGATACCCTTGGGTATCTTGGAGGCTGGCAGGTGGGACACAGGTGGGAAAGAGTAGTTTTCCAGCTTGGATTGCACAGCCAAGGCCAGTTGCCATCTATGAGACTTTCTGTGGTCATTTTCTTTCATCAGTGGATTTCAACTTGTGCTCTGTGGATGCGGTGTGTCACAGAATCACAGAATTGTCGGAATAGCAAGGGACCTCTAGAGATCATGCAGTCCAACTCCCCTGCTAAAGCAGGATTGCCTAGAGCACATTACTCAGGACTGCATCCAAGTGGGTCTTGAAAATCTCCAGAGAAGGGGCCTCCGTAACCTCCCTGGGCAGACTGTTCCAGTGCTCTGTCACCCTTTCACTGGAAAGAAGTTTTTTCTCATATTTGAATGGAACTTCCCATGTTCCAGCTTGCCCCTCGTCCTGTCACTGGGAACCTCAAAAGAGTCTGGCTCCGTCCTCCTTCAACTCACCCTTTAGATACTTGAAAACTTTAATAAGGTCTCTCCTCAGCCTTCTCTTCTCCATGCTAAAGAAAGGCTCTCTCAGCTTTTCCTCATAAGGTAGGTGGTCTAATCCTTTAATCATAGAATCATAGAATCATGTAGGTTGGAAGAGGCCCTTAGGATCACTGAGTCCAACCATCAGCCCTACTCTACAAAGTTCTCCCCTACACCAGACCATCAACGCCACATCTAATTGACTCTTAAACACATTCAGGGATGGTGACTCCACCACCTCCCTGGGCAGCCTATTCCTGTGACTGACCACTTTTTCTGTGAAGAATTTTTTCCTGATGTCCAGCCTAAACCTACCCTGAATCATCTTTGTTATCCTGTGCTGGACTTTCTCCAGTAGTTCCCTGTCTCTCTTGAACTGGAGAGCCCAGAACTGGAGGTAATATTCCAGTTGTGGCCTCACCAATGTAGAGCAGAGGGGGAGAATGACCTCCCTTGACCTACTGGCCACACTCTTCCCTGTTGCTGGTTCATGAAGAGTTTACTATCTACCAGGACTTCTAGATCCTTCTCCTCAGAAGTGCTCGTCCATGGGATATTTCCCAATCTGCAATGGCCCACTAGAAGAGGAACTGTTTGCTGACCACTTATCTTTCCACCAGCTAGCCTTGCTTTACAAGCTTGTTCAGAAATGGTGTATACCACCCAGACATCTTCCTGCCACTGTGGCATTGCTGGGACTTGCTGCCATCCGCCTCCCTCTCTGGCAGCAGAACTGCTGCCAGGAAGGATTTAAGATCTCCGGTGACTTCCATCAGCTCCCAGAGCATTTCTGGCTGCCTTCCACTCCTCTCTACACCCTCAGCCAAGTACAGCCAAGTTGGTATGTTTGGTCCATTGCCACTTTATCCTGGAAGGCCTCAGCGGTGCTGGGATTTGCCAAGAACACAGATCACAAGAGTGTCTCTGCCAAGTGCAGATGGTGCTTCTACTTCCCTTCTCCTTCAAGCTCCTATCCATGCCCTAGCCAGCATGGAGGTTGAGTGTCTCCAAATCCCTTTTTGAAGACTACTGTAAATTCAGGCTAATCCCCCTGGTATATCAGACTTTCCCTCTGAAAAGAAACACTTGTTGCCCTCCAGAACCCAAACTGTTTCACTGCTTTGGCTGGAGATCACTGATCCAGCTTAGTCACAAGAGGAAGGCTTACCTCACATGTTTTAAATATCTAAATGAAATACCTAAATATCAACATTTTAGCTGGTCATCCATGTCTGTCCTGTTAGTCAATGCCAAGAGACAGCCAGTTCTGGGAGGTGACTCGCCTCATTTTGACTTTAGAAGAAGATGATTTGCACCCCAGAGACATTTGCTCTTCTTTATTGACTGTAATGGATCTAACTGTAAATCACTGTCATGACCAAGGACATCCCATAACATTGTGTAGAGTCCAGCTTCCATCACTTCCTTGTCCTCTTACCCTTCTGCCCAGAGACCAGCAAAGTGTTTGAGCTGTTCTCAGTACTGTCCGATGACAACTTTTCTCATACAACTGGACTGTTTCATGTTATCCCAACAGCTTGAGAAGGAAGCTGGTAGATGCAGAACCCCCAGGTCTAATAGCTGGGAGTTGTTCCTTTTCCAACCCTCTCCCACTTTGGAGAGTACGTGCTTAAAGGAAAATTTCAGGGCCATCATTCAAAACTCACTAGCTGTTCCCCAGATAATTTGGCTGAGCACCAGCCTCCTGCCCCATGTCCTCGACGTTGAACAACAGTATATATGGGATAGAAGTGAGAACGTGTCATTGAAGGAAGACAGTTCAGACCATGCGTGAGAGATTCAACCCTTCCCTTGCTGCTGTTGGAAAGCAACTTCCAACAGCAAGAGCTGACAGGGAGCAGGAGACAGTACTGCAGAATAGTGAAGTTTGCAGTTACCTTGAGCCTTGCTTTGCTTCCCCTGTTCAGAAAGACTCCTTCGTATTTCTGTACACTGTGCCAGAATAGCAGTATGGTTCAAACTCAAGGAAGGTCATCGGCTCCTGCTCCTGTGACATTTCTTGTCACAGGCAGCCCCATGCATGCAAGGTTATAGTGGGCTGATACCAACCATAAATCACCTTGCACTATCTCCTTACTCTCAGACAGTGCTGTAACCAGTTGAAATTTTAATGGTGAGATCACAAAACTGTTCAAACCCAAACCTGCTTAGGGCACTTTGATTAAACCAGATTCTGGCCCCATCTTTCATGCTTAGAAATAGAGTAGAGATGGATTTGTGTTCCATTTAAAAAGCATGACCACAAACTGGCCATCAGCAAGCTCTGCAAAGAGATGCTGGGTCACAGCTAGTAAAAAGAAAATGGGGAAGCAAAAATGTTATCAACTATTAAATGTCAACCTCTCACAGCACAGCTATCTTTCTGTATGCTTCTTATTCAAATAATGAACCAATTTAACTCCTAGAGGCTTAGTTAATGCTGCGGGAATCATACACTGTTTAAGTCATGGTTTAGAAACCCTTACTGGATGATCTGCAAGGGTCAGGTGTGGATGGCTTGGTGAAGACAACACACAAATACACCTCTTCTGAGCTCCTTCCCCAAGTTCTTAGTTTTCTTATAAAAATCTCTAGATGGCATGGATGCAAGGAGAGAGAAATATGCACTAGGACTTTGGAGTTGGCATGGCCAAGAAGCCTCCAGGAGGGAATGGTGGCAGTCAGAGCTCTTGTGCTGGGAGCCAGCAGGAGATGTTGCTTAGAGGAAGGTGCATGGCCTCACTCATCCCAGTAGTGAACGTTATCTCCACAATGGAGAAATGTGGAAAGGGGTATTATATGCCAGGAGAGGGAAATGCCTTGCCAATGTAGTGTGGGATTATTACTGCCAGTGGTGGGGCCAGCATTCAGCCTTCAGCAACGTCACTATGGTCTGCACACTCCCTTGCAAGACCTCAGAATTTCGTCTCAAAGCAGAGAGAGCTCTTTTCTCCTCCTCCCCTTCCTCTTCAATCTGATGATCTGTTCAGAGCTGGGAAGGAGATAGCTTTCCCTCTGCCACTGGAGGGTCTGGGGGTTGGTAGCAGGAAACTGTCCCCTCCCGAACAGATTGTGGAGGAAGAGGTGAGGAATGAGCACGAGAAAAGGATGCTATTAAAGGCCCTGCAACAGTAGCATGCAGTGGTCCAGAGCCAGACCATGGAGCTAGGTTTATCAACTCTGGCTGCAAGGGACATGGGTACCATGGGGAGGAGGATTCCCTCCAGTACCTGCCTGCAGGGACCAGAGCAATCCCCCTGCCTTTTTTTTTTGGTGGGGGAGACAAATCCCTGATACTAATATGGAGAGATCACCATCTTAGAGCTCCTGGGACTGTGCACAACCTGACCAGCACCATTACAAGACACCCCTTTGGATGCAGATACCCCCTGGGTTTCTGCACACCTAGAGATACCCCTCCAGTGTCCCCAGAGGAGGCCGTGGCCCTCAGGCAGAGGATTTTCAGTCATGGGAATGTGTGGGGATGGCTGCATGTTTCGCCTGTGTATCGCATTGCCCTCCAGTGTTAGCAGACAGGAATATTTTGTTCTGTCTGAATCTTCTCCCACTCACCAGCCCTGAGTGTTTTCTCTTCCTAACGAGATGTGAAGGCAGGCAGGCCCTTTGCTGGTGCATGCAACTATTTTTGGCTGCAGAAAGACTGACTGTAGCTTCTTCTAATTGCAAAAGCATTTGTATAATTCATTGGCACTGGATTTCATCACTGGGAGCTTGTGCATACAGAATAGAAAAGGACTTGTGCATTTCCTCTCCATCCTTTCTTTTCTCTCCAACGACTGTAGTGCAGGCTACGGGTTTAGTGCCAGGTCAAATCCTGTCCATGGGCAGGAAATGCTCCATTTTATCCTTTCCTCAGTTTCTTGAGGAGTTCAGGGCAAACCCAGGAGGATCTGAGAAAACATTTCCTCCTGCAGATTGCAAAGCACATGCCTGGGAGCATCGAATTGGTATCTAAAAGCCAAACAGCCGGAAAGACTCCCAAGGAAGAGCTTATAAGATGACATGGGTGGGTTAGGCGCTGGGGATGACTCACACATCCGAAGCTCTGGGATCTCCAAACCCTTTGCAAACAAAAATGAAAACCAAACCTACAGCCACTCCTCCCTCCTCAGTGACACACAGACTGGGGACACACTGTACCTGTTGATGCAGAGGAAGGGTGGCTCTGGGGAAACCTTATTGTGCCCTTTCAATACTTGAAGGGGGCTTCTAAGAAAAATGGGGACAGACTTTTTAATGGGGTCTGTAGAAATAGAACAAGGGGTAATAGTTTTAACCTAAAAGAGGGTAGATTCAGACTAGATACAAGGAAGAAACTTTTTCACAACTGGTGAAACACTGGAACAGGTTGCCCAGAGTGGTGGTAGATGCCCCATCCCTGGAAACATTCAAGGTCAGGTTGGACAGGACTCTGAGCAACCTGATTGAGTTGAAGATGTCCTTGCTCGTTGCAGGGAGGTCAGACTAGATGACCTTTAGAGGTCCACTCCAACCCAAACTGTTGTATCTGTGATCTCCAAACCCTTTGCAAGCAAAAGTGAAAGAAAAAACCTACAGTAATGTAGGTTCTATGACTACTAAGGAGGCTTTCGAGGAGGAAAATGTAAATCTGCCCCTGGGGAACATGAGAAATATGAATGCTCTTCACAAGCCAGAATCTGTCTCATGATGACCATCTCCTGTGAGCAGTGGTGCCTGGGATTGCCCTGGTCTCTGAAAGAGCACCCGTTTGCTCCCAGCCAGGCTGTTTTCACTCCTCTTTATTGAAACTGGTCAGCAGCTTGCAAAGTTAAAAGCAGAGGAGAGGGGTGAGCAGGAGGAGAGCAGCAGGCACAGACGGAGCCCTCATTTCCTTAGAAATCTGCCAAAATAATAAATTATTATTATTACAATTATTATTAAGAAGCACTTGTGATCACACAGTGCTCCCAGCCTTCCTCCCCATTGCTCTGCCTGCAAGAGGCAGCCTCCACCAACATCATGGAGAAGCTACCATTGTGTGGGCTGCAGGCATGCCAGGAGCTAAAACGA
Organism: Jacana jacana; assembly: GCA_013400555.1. Taxonomy (NCBI): domain Eukaryota; kingdom Metazoa; phylum Chordata; class Aves; order Charadriiformes; family Jacanidae; genus Jacana; species Jacana jacana. Next base: position 172,961 of record VZTM01041353.1, on the reverse strand, counting down.
GCACCACAGCTGCTGCCGCTGGGATATTTTCAGTCGTGTGACAACCAGACACTATCTCTGCAGTGCCTGAGCATGGTGAGGTGGTGTGCTTAATTAGTGAGGGGGCTCTGCTGCCTTCTCTTCCCTCCATCACCTGCACTCCAGATGCAGCTACAGCAAAGCTGAGGTTAACAAAATCCCAGAGTTAACAACTCCAATGTGATGGGAAGACTTAAGACAACCCACAACAGACTAAAATTAACCTGAATTTGGGCTTTGGGTAGGCTTTAGGACTGAACTGAAACAAAATCCATGCAAGCTCAGACTTGCTTTGTGTTGAAAAAGCCATGTTAGTTCAAAGTGTTTGCCTTGTTTTAAAAGACTGAAGTTTTCCAAATCACAGAGCATTATATTTTTAGGCATCTGAGAAAAATAATTGCTGTGGAAAAGAAGACTTGCTAGCTTCATGAAGGGGAAAAAAAACCTACCTGCTTCTCTTCCTAGCTGCCTCTTTCTAGCAACGTACTGCTTTATGCTGGGAAAACACACCTATCCTTAAGCCCTTTTCACCAAGTGTACTAATCAGTGGCTTAATTACACCCAGGCCTCAGTCATTTGGGTCCCTGGTTACTCACACTTGACACCTTAATGGTCTATTTTTATTGATATATTTATTTTTTTAATGCGCGTTCTGTCACTGGAAACAGCCTCCAAATTTTGTAATAAGCTTCCTGGAGCATAAGTCCACATTAATGGACTGAAAAGAGATTTATTAATTACCTGCTTCACATTTGGGGGCTGACAGGTCCCCTCTAAGCTGTGCCAGGCATCATGAAAACACCAGCTTTGTAAATACCTAGGAAATGCTGTAACACTTGGCAGGGAGCTTGCAGAGAATCATTAACCCTCTTTTTGCCATCTCTGGGCTGATTTCATCCACCTGCTGGGAGATCTTGACTCATTTAGGGGCTGTAGTGCTTTGACCTTCTGTCCTCTCAGTTGTGATGCTAATGGTCTCCTCCTGGTGCTCACTGAAGTCAGATGGAGTCCAGAGGAGCTGGCTGTGATGTTCTACACAACAATTTATCTTCTCAGCTGAAAATGTTGCTCTCTTCCAACTGTTTCTGCCTGCTGCTGAAGATGAGCAGATGGAAAGGTGTCTCTGTGCGTGGTGTTTGTCCCGCTTCTGCTCCCTAGATTCATAAATCTTGCCAGACAGCAGGCGCTTCATGCTGGAAACATCTACAGGTGCAAGAAAACAAGCCTGTACTCTGATCATGTGCTCATGTTTGTCATCTCTAATGTTTACCAGGGATCCTCTCCTCTCTAAAAGTCAATTTGGAGATCATCTGACTAAAAAATTCCACCAGAGGCACACCTACTGTTGCATTTCTATTTAATTTGAAGGGGTCCCTGAGATAGGTTTAGATCCATATCAGCCTGCTTTAGTCCCTCAGAGGACCTTTGTTCAGTGATGCCATGCAGCTAGGACATGTGATAAGGTGCCTGTCACCCTAGGGCTGTGCCTTCACTGATTGGTGTCTTGTAACATGAACATTAACTCAGAGCCTGGACACCAGACTCTTTTCGTTCTTGTGGGGAGCCTTTTCAAAGACACAGTTACTGCCCTCCCAACATGCTTATGTACCTCCACCCAAGTGAGAAGCACTGAGACCTCCTTTTTCCTGGCTTTTGGTGGTGAGGAATAACCCAAGTCTCTATCCTGAGCAGAGTGTGGTGATGGATGAGGTCCAGATCCTCTTTGGTGGAGCAGAGGGAAAAGGACATTTCTTTCCATTCATTGTAGAGTTAGCTTGGGTATGTCTTTCTGCACATCTCCACAGAAGAAATCATCATTTCCTTAAGGGTTATAGATCTGAGAGTGGCTGGAAGAGAAAAGGTGTCTTGGAGATGGCTCAGAGAGATGCTTTCAGGCCACTCCACATCTTGCTGTGTTTAAATGGTGCTCTCTTTCTCTGACAGATGAACATATTCACATGTTGCCCTCTGATTCCTCTCCCCACTCAGGGTGTTATGACTTGCTGTCAAGTGCCAGAGCTACTATTCTGGGGGCTTTTTAACACCTTGGCTGGTTTGGATCATGTACAAGCTGATCTCTCTCTTCCCGTCCCTCCTCCACCCATTCATAGCAGCTCATAAATCTTGCTTCCAATCCATTTGAAGGCCTCATTTCACACCCTTCCCGCCCCCGGCATGTGCTGGGGTGATCTGTCAGTTTACCTATACTGCATGCCTTCAGCCTTTTTTGGGCCAGCCAAGTGCATCCATCCATCTTGCAGCAGTGTCTTCAGCTCTGAGTCTCCAACAACACATCAAGGAAAGGGATTGTGACCCAAAAGGCAAACGTCCCTGGAATTGCTGCCAAAGAGCTCATGAGGTTTTGTGGGGAGCACGACAGAGATCTAATTATCCCTCTGTCTGACAGCAGTGGGTTGGAGCCCTGCATCCTTTCTGGTCCAGCTGTTACTTGGCAGGAGTGTCACCCAGCTGCAGAGGTATGGTTGCCAGGGCTGCACCACAGTTCACCCATGTCAGCACCCAAGCACAACACTGATAGCTAAATTAACTGGTTGAGCAAAGAGCTGCTGTTTCAGCTGCTGGAGCTAACTGGGAATGAAGGGCAAAGAGATGACTCATGGGAATGGTCCTGGCAGCAAATCAGGAGCCCTCTCAAGAGCTGGAGATGCTGCTGGCAGAGGCTGTGTCCCTCTTCTTATCTTTCCTCTCTACCTGCAGTGTCCCTGATCTGCTCTGTATAAGGCACTGGGGACAGCAAGAAGGATGTGCCATCCCCTTGTCCAGAGGGGATGGAAGGCTTCTCTGGTAGTGTCTTTTATTTTTAGTATTTCTATCACCAGCTTAGCCCTACCTCCATGCATTTCATGTCTTGTAGCTCATCCCATAGCTCCCCACCTTCTTTTGTCTGATACAAGTTCGATGTTACTGGAACAGGTCTTAAGGAAACTCACCTCCCATCTCAGGCTGGTCCTCACACTGTTATGGGAGGAAGGAAGAGCAGATGCTCAGACAGAGCTAATATCAAGAGCAAGGAATTGCAGAGATCGCTGCTGCCTGTTTTCCCATGCTTGTAGCCTGGATGCAGGGCTTAAGCCCTGTCCCTTTGGCAGTTTGCTCCATTGGTGTTGGTATAGCTGATGAGCAGAAAGATGTTCCCCAAAATGTGATTCCTTTGGAGTGAACAAAGCATCATGCTTTCAGGATTCTTTTCATGGGAAGACAACAAAAGGCTCTTCTAGTGTTAAAAGTCAGGTTTGCCTGTTCTGTGGCGGTGGGGGGATGCTGAAGTGTAAGCAGGTGTTGAACGCAGCGTAGCTGGGGGAATGTAAAACCAGAGCTGAATTTTTGGATGACCTGATAGCAAGTGGATATAAACAGGCTGTCCTGGAATCTGAAGAAGTAGACAAACCTATAGGCTTGTACAGGAAAATCCTGTATATAGAAAAATACAGGAAATCCTGGAGCAAAGACAATAAAACTCATGGGAGGAGCTAGCAAGGAAGATAAATGAGGTATCAGTTTCTCCCTGGGCAGCAGGTTCATGCACAGTTTTTGTCATTTGCAATCTCGTGAGACCAACATAATATTTTGAGGTCACTCAGGAGAATTTGTGAGGAAGATGAGAAAATCTCGGAAAGTACAGGAACTGCTCTGCCATGTTTCTGCTTTGCCCTTGCTCCAGCGAGTCCCGTGTACTTTGGGGACACCTATGTTGGTAGATGTGGTGGGAGCCTCAAATTGAGTGAAAGACAATACAAATTGAATTGTTGCACTTTATGGCCACAGAGCACTTCTGAAACCAGTGAAAACTCTGGGGGAAAAGGAAGGTAATAATGCAACTGTTGATGCACATGAGCTCAATGAAGATACCACTTTGATGTGTAGCAGTGCTGGGCAAATTTACAAACATTTGGTGGTGTGAGGGAGAAGAGATGGAGCATAGGATGGGGAGCTGAGTGTCCTTTAGTCACCAAGGAGAGCCTTCACCTGGAGTGATGCCTCTGCCCATGGAAATGTGCTTTACAGGGCCTACACAGGACTGGAAATGCCTTGTGTCTGCCTGGGAGAGGTGTTACAGGAAAGGAGACTGGAGACAGGGTTGTACTGAGAACTGGGAGAATGAAAAGGTCCAGATGATTTAGTCCAGATGTTTGGGTAAAACTGACTGGGCTCCTGTCATGTGCATTAATACCGATCCTTGGCTTTTTTAAGGATGAAGAGATAGCCTGTTGACTTTGGATGCCCATTGACTGCATACAAGACAAAGGGCTTTGCTGGTCTGCACCAGTGGATAGTTCTGCAGAAAGTGATGGCCTCTGCTAACTGTGGTCCCTCTCATCCCACTGTAGGTCCTGCTGGGCCTCTGAATGCTTTCCACATCCTGTCCACAAGTGTGGAGACATACAGATACCTCTTCAGCAGCCAGGCAGTATGGGGTCTGCAAACACAGGCAGGGTGTCAACAGGAGACGGTCACCATACAGTTGCCTGTTTGATCTCCATGGAGGACAATGACCAAAATATGTGGAAAACCTCTATGATGGATGGCAGAGTCAAGAGGAGAAAATAAAAGACATGTCCAAAGACACTCTAACAAGCTCTCTAGGTCTGAGCTGGGGAAAAGTCAGTGATAATCTACCCAGGCAGGTTCTGATCTGATTGTCTTATTAATAATACCTTTGCTAATTAACTGCAGTTCATTTTCCTGCCTTGTCTGTGGACAGATCTAACAGTGCATTAGCAAACTCTCTGGCTTAATTAATCTTTTCCCTGCTTAAAGAGAGTAGAGTGAGCAAGGCTTGGCTGTCTCTCCAGTCTCAGGGGGAACGTGGTGAAAGCATCACCCGAGAGGACAGGAGGGAAATCCTTCCATGGAAATCCCTTCTTTCAATGAGGTTCAAGGGTAACAGAATGAGGTGTGGTGGCATCCAGAATCCACAGCATGATTCATGTCCAAATAGAGGCTTTATAATATTTCACATAGCAATAATGTACCTGGAAGAGAGGACAAGGTTTTCTTAGATCCTGGAGCCTTTTTTTTTGGCAAGCTAAGTGGTCCCAGTTGTCAGAAGAAAAGCAGTCATCCCAGCTCTGGGTCCCCTCTCCCTCCTCCTGTCCTTGCTCTCCTTTCTGATGTGCTGTGAATTACCATCTGCAGCCCAGGACCGCCTGGCCTTAGATGAACGCTAAGGAAAGACTCTTACATAAACCTCTTCATCCATAATGGATGAACATCATCAAAATTCAATGTCAGCCTCGGGAGCCTTTCCGGTGCCTCGCCTACAAATTTCTCCAAGAGACTAGAAAGGCCCAGTTTAGCACTGCACATTGATTAGAGAGAAACTTGGGAGTTTAGGCTCCCTCGTGCCTAGGGAGTCTCCATCCTCGAAGGGTCTTTTAATGTTATCAAGTCCTTTTTAAATATGAAAATGATGTTCTGGCCTGGGCATGCAGAAGTCCAGCTCTGGGCTCATTCTGCCCTGGAGAGGCTGGGTGGGAGATCACAGCTGATAAAGATGGTGCAAATAAAACCACCAGTAATGGAAGCAACTGACACTCTTCCCTGTGTGTCCAGCTGCTGACTGGACACATAGAGGTGATTTCAGGCCTGAAATGTCCCTTTATGCTTTAGGCTGAGATTTGGGGATGGAGGAGGATGAGGATTTCAGTGTTTCATCTTGAATTTCTCAACTTTGGGAGCACAGTGGAAAATCCCTGGTTTCTCCTGTCTTCAAATCTCTCTCTCATGGTAAAGGTTTGTAACTAGACTTACTATCTTTTGTTCAAACAACTGTGAAAGAAATTAGACAGGCTTCTCGGTCCATGTTTAGGTTTGAAATAAAACCAGCAGATCTCCAAACTGAGGCTGCTTTGCCTGGAGTTTGGCAAGAGGTTTACACTGCAGGAGTGGGTCATTAGTACCGGTGGAAGAGGACACAGGGGGAAAAAGGGAAAAGAAAAAGGGTAATAGATATGGGAAAAAGGATAATAGATGGGAGGGAGATTATAGAGAAGGATAAACAGCTGAGTTTGTGGCTTTTGGTATCTAGAAGTTATGACTTTTAGCTCTTGATTTTCTGAGCTTTGGAGGTGTTTTGGCTCATCGGTCTAAGCATTGGGAGGGTCAAATATTTCTCTTTAAAACCCACCCAGTGAATACATATCCCTGCTGGCCCTGCAAAAGGTGGAACAGATATCCGAGCCCATGTTGTCCCTCCTGTACTGAGGGCTGAGCCCATATTATGTCTGGCTGTGGGATGGGACACTGTGGGACATCCATGGAACAAAAGACAGTGCCTGGCCATCTGCAGTGTGTCCTGTTTCTCCATCACTCTAATGTCTGGGTGTGTGGCAGGGGTTGGGCACATCAGGAAAGCAAACAGGGTGAAAAAGCCACTGAAGATGCTGTAGTGAGCATGCTGGTCATCTTCTGCAAGTGAATGGGTAAAACCTGCCCAGTTGTGAGTGGTGAGTACAGACTGAAGTAATGGAGACAAAAAAGGGGCTCCTGGGCTGCATTAGCTGCAGTTCCTCAAGATTTTGTTTATCCAAGGACCCCCTCTGTCTTTTCGCATCAAAATCCACTGGCCATGTCACTCAGATGTTGTATCAACTATTTCTATTTCCCACCACATACAAATAAAGCTGCACTTCTTTCTCCATTTTATTTGTTTGCTGATTGGTCTGAATAGGACTTTCCACCCCCCCACCCCCTCCCACCCCTGATCTCCTGGGGCATGGGTGTACAGCACTGCAAATAACAGCACTCTTTTCAAATTGATTTTTACAGATCCACAAAAAATCCCAAGATTGCTATATGACAGTTCAGTGCCTGCTTAGAAATGCATGATAATGATAATTTCTGTGGATTATCCCACTTTAACCTCTGCAGTGATGCTGGTGACATTATGTGCCAGNCACCAGTGCTGAGTACAGGGGGGTACACATTATGTGCCAATGGAGAGGAGAACATAAGTTTTAAGGCCTATTGGTATGAAAGCTTATGAGTACCCAGCCTCCAAGGGAAAACATGGTTTTTTTCCCCATGATGCTGAGATTAGCAAATTAGATGAGGTGAACCTGTCCAACTGCCGCAGCTGTGGGGCACGCTGTCTGCTATTAACACTGCAGGATTAAAGTTGTCCTTTGTTGGTGGGTGTGGACCTTCTACAGGCAGGTCTCTTGTTAGTTCATGTGCTTAATGGCAGTGCTCAGTTCAGCACTGGGAGTGGGTATATTCTTGCTGGTTGGTAAATCCATCTCACTTAATTTTAGCCATCCCGGTTTTAGATGCATCATCTTGACTCGGCAGTATTAGGTTAATAGTTGGACTTGATGATCTCATGGGTCTTTTCCAACCAAAGTGATTCTATGTTTCTATTGTTCTATCTCAGCCAGCTTTCCATGTTCCTTCTGTAGGCAGTGGAGAGACCTTGGTACCTATAGGTGATTCAGCCCTTGCAATTTTCCTGTGAACCTCAAGATGGGATGAATTGCCCCCATCAAAGCCATATCTCCCTATGGACCATAGAGAGAATCCAGGCTACACACTGAAACTCAGCCCTTGTCCTAAATGCTGGAGTTAAGTACAATGTACCCACCGACATGAACAGCCAGAGCTCAGATTCTGGCTGCTATCAACCTCCACTGTGCTATTTTGAACATTTTTCAGCATTTTCATCTGTGATACGCATAAAACCAGCTCCTTCAGGATGCAATGTTGTTTGCAGTCTCTCCAGGACAACTGACAAATAAATGCACAGAGGGCAAAAGTCCCAACTAGGAACGACGTGAGTCAAGTCTTGTCTCATCTCACTCAAAAATGCCAGAGTAGCATCTCAGTTTTGTGGTGGTGCAGAATCTGACCTGTTCCCTCTAGAGTCAGAGGCAATAGATGATACCACCAAAAGAGCTGATCTGGTTGTCAGAAACGTTTCATGAACTCCTGTTAATTCACCCATCACTTCAGTCGGAAAGAGCCCTGCAAAAGCTGAAACATTTTGACAGTTGAAACATTTTAACAATCGTGCATGAAAAAGCTTAAATTGTCTCATTTGAAATTTTTCAAACTTACTGCAGTTTTATTTTAAAACATCCTCGAGAAGAATCAAACTAAAATAAAATGGGTTTAGATCTAAGGTGATTTTTAAGAACATGCTTCTCAGTATCAAAAATAAACAAACTTTGGTTTGGTTTTTTTTTTTTTTTTTCAAATGTGGTTATAAGCACAGCTTTGATAAAAACATTTATACCAGAAGCTAGCATCAGATCATGTAGCAGAATGTTACCCACCTTGCGTTGGTGGTTCACTGTTGTCTGTAAGACATCAGAAAGCAGTCCATGAAATGATTATAAATAACCCTTTCTCCTCATGTGTTTTCTCCCAGGCAGCTGCTTTGTACGTGTTACCACCCCTGCCAGGCAGAATTGGAAGAAGGGGTCAGTGCCTAGTTAAAAGCCAAATTACAGCAATAAAATGACAGTTTTGCAAACCAGATATACTGTGTTTACCTAAAAGTTCCTTTATTGCCCGCTCATTCAGCCTCCCACAAGCAAAATTTAAGCAATTTTTACTTTTTCCCAAAGAACAGAGACAAACCATTAAACCCTGAGCTAAGATGCCAACACATGCTGAGTTTACTATTGATAAGGGCAGAGCTGGACCTTAGTAGGTCTCAGCCATGGATGTAGCTACCCCAGTTTATGCCCGGTGTTCCTGAGGTGCACACATGCACCATTACAACAAAACAGACACAGTAGAATAAATTCAGAGCCTCCCTTATTTCTTTCCATCGACAAACTTCATTGAAACCCTTGTAAGTACTTAGTTGCACTCAGTGAAAGCTTAGCTTCTAAGAGAGAGAAGAGATAGAGACCAGAAGAGCTTGCTTACCCCCCTGGCTTGGGGGCATATGAAGAAAATTGGTCTGGAAAGACAATTGCTCCTGCTCTGGAAGACCCATGCATTGAATGTGGGCATGGGCAGCCCATAGACTAGTGCACACAGGATATTAAAAATTCAGCATTCTGCGCAGAGCTTGGGGCTTTTAAAGCCACTTAGATCTTCCTGTGACCCTTTGTCTTGATTTTCTGGGAGCATCCTGATCCCCTGGGACCAATGGAAGCTCAGCGTGCACTGATGAAGTTAATCACTGCAGAGTTTGATGACTGCAGAGACTAACTATGACTATTTTTCCTGCAAGGACAGGTTTCTCATGGGACCTCTGCTAAGTTCTGCCTCCTGAGGCTGCAGAAATCCTCTCCAAGGGCAAATCCTTTCTGCAGCTTTTATTATTTTCTCATAGCTACTCCTGAGACCAACTCAGGATGAAACAAAGCTTAAGAATTGTGCTGAAGGCAGGGGTTCAAGAAAAGGAGCTTAAACAAGGCAGTGGCATGAAGGTGCTGTTGGAGCATAAGGAAGAAGGGCCCAGGCTTCCTCCAGCAGCAAATGTCTCGATGAAGGATTGGGAGGAAGCTGCATTTGGCCAGCTGGGGCTGGAGCTAAAATGCAGGAGCTGGTAGGATGCAAACGCAAAGATAACAATGCCCTTAAGGTGATGGTGCTGGAAGCCTGCAAACATGATCATGTGCTCAGTGCTGAAGACAGAGGAGACATGGGACAGTCATCTGACCTTCCACAAAGCCTGCAGGTCACCAAGTCAAGGTGACAGAGAAATGAGGCTTGGGTAGTCAAAAAGCCTCTGTAGATCCCTTTTGCATCTCAGGTCTTCATCTGTAAGAGATTACATAATCAGAGAATCACAGAATCACAGAATATCAGTGATTGGAAGGGACCTTGAAAGATCATCTAGTCCAATCCCCCTGCCAGAGCAGGAACACCTTGACCAGGTCACAGAGGAGTGCATCCAGGCAAGTTTTGAATGTCTCCAGAGAAGGAGACTCCACACCCTCCCTGGGCAGCCCATTCCACTGTTCAGTCACTCTCACTGTGAAGAAGTTTTTTCTCATATTTAAGTGGAACCTCCTATGTTCCAGCTTGCACCCATTGCCCCTTGTCCTATCATTGGATGTCACTGAGAAGAACCTGGCTCCATCCTCCTGACACTCACCTTTTACATATTTATAAACATTAATAAGGTCACCCCTCAGATGAAATACTTGTGCCAGTGACACTTCTTAAGGGCCCAGGAAATGAACCCCAATTGCACCACAGGCTTAAAAACAAAGATTAGGGCTGCTAGAAAAAAAGACAAGAAGCAAAACTCACTATACCCAAAACCCAGTCAAAGATGAGAGTTTATTAGATGAAATTCATTGAGGTGCTGGGAGAGGAAAAATAAAGTAAAAAACAGTGCTCCAGGGCCTTTAAGATGTGTTTTTGCACAATAGTTGCCTTTTGAAATGTAAAAAGGAATAACCAGATTCTCACTGGGAGAGTGTGTTATATTCACATGATGAGCTGTAGGATTCTCCCTTACCAGTTGAGATGAAAGCAAAATCCGTCACAATCTTTTATTCAAGAGTGCAGTAGCAGTTAAGATGATTAACTGTTCCTTATGAAATACTGTCCAAAGGACTGTGCTGGTTTTATGACCAACCCAGAAATGAGCTGTTAAGTTCTTTTCACAGACCTGGTGTGATAGTGGTGGCTGAGCCAGAGTTGGGGGGGAGGAACCTGAAAGATGTGTTTTGTTATTATGTCAAGAATTCTCACGAATAATGAAAACCCAAAGGGAAGAGGGTTTACATTTAAAATTATGTATCACTTGTAATGAAGATGTTATATAGTACAATGGATCGTTGATCTGTACAAATGCAGCATTCATCAAATCCAAGCAAGAGCTGCTGAGTGCTTTGCATTGTTATGTTTGGTCTTGTTTCACCTCCTCCATGGCTTTCTGGCTAGATTCACCTTTTAAAATGGCACAAAATAGGCTGGTCTCAAATTTGTTGTCTCTACAGGTCTGTGGGTTTTAAGTCTGTGTAGTGAGAGTCACTGTGGTAAACTCCTTTAGCACAACATGTCTGTAAATGTTAGGAGAAACAGGGCAACCCAAATCCTTGGAGGAAACAGTGATAATTGACCATTTGATGCAAACTTCGCCCCGAGTCCATCATAAGATGTGAAAAAAGCCAGGAACAAAAGGGTGAAATAATTAAGCTCTAAAATAACACACAGCAACATCTATGCATATTTACCTTGTCTCTGGAGGAGGTTCCTTATGAGCACATCTATGTGTTTGTAGGACTTGCCTTGCTTAACACTAAATACCTGGTGGGTAGATGCATCTAGCCCATCTATTACCCCACCTGGAGTACTGTGTCCAGCTTTGGACAGCTCTCAACACAGGAAGGACATGAACCTGTTGGAACGGGTCCAGCAGAGGACCACAAAGATAATCAGAGGCCTGGAGCACCTCTCCTATGAAGAAAAGCTGAGAGAGTTGGGGTTGTTTAGTCTGGAGAAGAGGTGGCTGTGGGGAGACCTTGTAATGTCCTTCCAGTACCTGAAGGGGGCCTACAGGAGAGATGGGGAGGGACTCTTTATCAGGGAATGTAGTGATAGGATGGGGTGTAATGGTTTTAAACTGAAAGGGGAGATTTAGACTAGATATTGGGAAGAAATTCTTTACTCTGAGGGTGATGAGGCACTGGAACAGGTTGCCCAGAGAAGTTGTGGATGGCCCATCCCTGGAAGTGTTCAAGGCCTTGAGCAACCCGCTCTAGTGGGAGGTGTTCCTGCCCATGGCAGGGCGGTTGGAAGAAGATGATCTTTAAGGTTCCTTATAACTCTAACCATTCTATGATCTGTGTGAGCTCCCGATCCTGAGCTCCCTCTGTGGTCAGTGAAGTGAAAAAGTCACTGAAGGGAGAGCTGTTGGACTTTATTGTAGACATGTTTCTTACTGTTCCCAGAAAATGCAGATTTGTCTTTGTTGGCTGTGGAGTGAGGAAAGGGTGGCCAGCTGAAATGGAGACACCCATGTAGAAGATACTTGCAATAGGGTAGAGGGATCCTGCCTCATGCAAGAGCAGCCTCTCCCTTTGTTTTCAAACAGCCCTTGAGCCTCACATTTGATAGAAAGGAAGTTACCTCAAAGACACTTGTTTTGCCCATGCTCTATGAAAAAAAAATTACCAAAGAGAAACCATAGTCATGCTTCTACTGAGGAGAGGATGCAAACTGATGTCAGCCATCCCAGATGCCCAGAAATTCCTATTGGGGACACAGAAACACTTCACCCAGAATGCTCATCTATTTCAACAAGCAAACCCCAATCATCCATTAACAGAAATTTAGAGGAAAAATAGTTTTTTTTTTTCATGGTGCACACAGAAAGCTGTATTTTCAACTTAAGAACCAATGAAGTATTTGCTATCATAGTTGTATCATGGTTGAAGAGCCCAGCTGGTGTGACCTTGTCCAAGAGAAAGAAAAGGTTGAAGAAGTGAGAATCCTAAATCCAGACCAGGGAAGGACTGTGGTTTTGTCTCATCCCTGTGAAAAAAAAAGCAGTAAAGGAGTGAAAACACAGCCACAGTGGTATCTGGTTCTCTGAATACAGGTGTTACAATGCCATTTGAGGTGACCTGGGGGACCTGAGTCATCTATATGGGTAGCTACAACAAAAGATTTGTGGGAAACTCTCACTGTTATCAAGGTGTTGCTGGCGGTCAGCTGGGATAACCCACAGCGTTTCCCATGGCTCTGTGTTTAGAGAGCTAAACCCACTCTCGGTGACTGCTTATTATTGGAGTTAACTTGCATGCTTATTTTTATGATTAGGGAGTGTAAGACTTTGAAGGCACTTGAGATAGCATGATGTGATTGGCAGGGCGTGGGAGACGTGAATCCATAAATCTGTGCCGAGAGATAATTGCTTGAGAGAGGGTTTTTTTTCTTAGCTCCATCCCAAAGAATACATATCACAGCATTTCTGGGTGGGCTCCTTGAGGACTTGAGAAAATCACTTGCTGTGTGTGGTGGGAAAACAGCAATCAGGGACCAGGAGTTATGCTGGAAATACAGATTATTAGCTAAGGGACAGAAACATGGCCCTGAGGCAGAATGAGCCATACTCGAGCATACTAGGTATGGATGTAGCTTATTAAGAGAGCCTAAAGTAGGTGTTTGAAGTGAAGGACACCCAGGTCAAACCCCTCTGGAGGGTGTCTCTTTCCCTTTCTTCTCAGGGCTTGTCTTTGGATGGTGTGAATACTCCTTGGAGGTGCTCATTCCTGCTCTGCTGGAGATGATGGACTGCTTCCTCCAGGACCAATGCTTGCAGCCTGTCCTTGGGTACCAGCTGGTTCTCTGTACCAGCTTTTGGTCTTGGCCATGACAGTTCAACATTTACATGAGTCAAACTCCTCCATAGCCATGGCACCTTACTGTCACCAGCCCTTATCAATTGCTCTGCGTCAGGGAGCTCTATCTCTAAAACAAATACATGGGGAGGAGCGGTCAGGTCTATGCTGACAAGTAGCATTGACAAAATGCACCAACAGGGGATTGTCAAGAGACTTCTTCCATAAGTGGGAAGCTGTCATGAAGATACCTCTCCTCACTGGATTTTAGGCTGATTTTCAGTGTCCAAGGATGTGTTTAAATGCAGGTCTCGCTGCTGGAGGGAGACTTTGAATGTTTGACAAAGCTGATGCATTTAGTCCCAAAACATGAAGCAACATCTTATCAGCTGTTTTCAACTTCCTTAGCTGGGCTGAAGACATAGCTTTGTCCTTGCACAACCATGACAGATCTATAAATAAATCTTCCTAGACAAGGGAAAAAAGGTTCTGCCCCTATTTTTGTCTTCCTCCCCGTAGCATTAGTTGTCTGAAACATGGGTTGCTGTGTTGTTGTTTTTGTTGTGGTTTTGTTTGCAGACCCAAACCCTCAGAGGCTGGCTTTGCACTGTAACAAGCAAAATCCAGCTGACAGGTAAAGACAGTCCTGGAGAGGCGAGCTGGGTCGTATAGGCTCATATGACTCATATTTTGAGAGGGAAAAAAATCTGTCTTCCGTGCTCCTTTCCCATCTCGTCCTTGCAACAAAGCACACTCCCTGACATCAAAACAGTCCTAAGAAGACTCTTGTCAGAGCCACTCACAGTAATAACAGATGCATTTCCCATTGGGGGGCCAAGATTGTCTCAGCAGAACTACTCTGAAAGGGCAGAGCTCTACGGGCAGCGCCGCAAAGTGCCAGGAGATGTCTGAAGTGACAGGAAGCGTCTGCCACTGGAGATTTGTCTGGGTGCGTGCTGATTAACGATGAGATAGGAGGAGGGATGGGGTTTCCAGAAAAACATCATACAGCTTCTTAAATGCAGAGAGGGACAAGATTGTGGCATGGAAAACTATGTGTGGTTAACAGAGTGGTCCTTTGTGTCCACATTTTGGATGCCTACACGTCTGGGTCTAAAAGCCGAGTTACCCCAATTTCTATAGCTTTTTCCAGGTCGGAATTAGGCTGGATACCTGACCTCACCCCCCTCCTCTTCTCTCCCTGCAGATAATATCAAACATTTTGGATCCTGAGTGGCAGCTTCAGCTGAAATAGGAACGTCTGGTTCGTACGATAGCCTTTAAGCCAAGCCCCGTGGTCCCTGGTGAGGACTGCTAACCGCTAAAGAAACGAGGGAAGCATCTCATATAGCATCACAAAGATTTTCTCTAGCCTAAACTTCATCTGTCTTCCTGCAAGCTCCAAGTTTACAGCATTTCATTCAGTAGCTTTAACACTTTGAGTGCAAACCTCCTGTGTTTGTGATTTCCACAAGCCATGGTGACAATTCTTGGGCGTTGGTTAAGTGGGATGAGCAATTGCAAATATCGTCCATACAAAGAAGAGCAAATTTGTGGCTGAAATAAGGCTGCAGTGGATGTGGTGTGAAAGCTCACCTCTCAGAGAAAGGATTACTGTTTGAATTACCTGAAGGATGAGGGGCCACCAAGCAGAGAGGGGCAATTGGATAGGACAGAGAGCAGGGAGGGCTGGGCTGAGTACAGCTGTGAAGGAAGATGTGCTTGTCGGATGGAAACCAGAGGCGAGGAGGAGAGCCAGATTCAGTAGAACCCAGAGGAAGAGCAGGGCAGGAACGGAGGAAAAATTGTGACTTGGAACATTAATAGAAAAACCAGATTTTGTCCCAGCTCCTTCACAACCAGGGAATTGTTTTCATCCCTATTTTTCTTGAGTGCAAATTTCTGAAAGACATCTTCTAGTAGCTAATTTATGCCACTCCAGAAAAGACAGTAAGATCCTGAATATTGACTGAATGCTTCATCAAGAGCAGTTAACAACTGTGGCTGAGCTTGCCAGGGGGCTTGTGACTTTCTTTTGCAATATGAATCCCTGAGCATGAGTTCATACCTGTCTGGCCACTGATGTGGAATATGAACTCAACTCTTGCTATGTGGCTGATTCATTAGCTGAGATCTGAAACCAGAATCTTAGCTTTTTGCAGTCCAGTAAAGATAAGAGTTCAATTTTGGCTACAAGTTGCGGCCACGCTCTGAAAAGCAGCAAAAACTTAAAGTAAGAACTTGTGCTTAAAAATTTCCTAAATAGCTGCTCTCAGACATGGATAAGTAGCTGAAATCTTGCTCGAGCAGCTCCAAAAATGTATGGCTTCTTGCTCCTTCAGCTCAAGGGAAAATCAACAACTTCTATGGGTGTGTAAATTAATTTTCACCACTTGCAAAGCCCATGCAATGCATGATTACACATATGAAAACAGTACCACTGGCAGGATAAAGGAGGGGTCTCCCCAGGCTTTTGGCCAAGCTTCCCATCCTGTCAAAGTTTTCCTTGGCATTTCTGCTGGAGTTAAACTGCTCTAGGGAAAGACTTTGTTGGCAGCTTTCCCAAACCAATCCAACTGAGACAGTTTTGTGCTGTTGCCCATCACTGCCATGAGCAACTTCCATCTCTCAGGTTCAGGGAGGCATTGGTTGGGTAATCCTTAGGTCACCTTCTTCCAGGTGCTAGTCCATCACTGAGCTCTGGAGTCACTGTGACTTCTGATCTCAGCAACAGAAAGGATCAAATCAGGCTGCAGTCACGAGTGAAACCGTTCATAGATCCTTACACATGTTTCTGCATCCACCACTTTTCAAAAGCCAGTGAAGTCTACAAGCGGGGTGATCCCAGGCAGGTCCTACTGATATCTTTTGAAGCCTTCTCTCTTCACTCTTGGCAGCACTCTCCTCTTTCAAAAAGGGAGGGAAAAAAGGAAATGCAGAAAGTTAACAGCTTTGGGAGCACCAAGGCAGCTGGATGTGTGTTGCCAGGGCTCTACACCACACACAGAACAGCAAGAACCCTCTCTTCTGCATCCCCACAGGGTCTAGGCCACCCCAGACTTGAACCCTGACTCAATGTTCTTACGTACACTGCTTTCCATCTGCCAAAACATGGGCATCTGTCCTGCACTGCAGCTGCCTCAAGCTGGCAGGGCTGTGCGATGTCTCTTGTGGCTGATGGATATTCATGCTCGGCACAACAGAGATGCCCATGAAGCCAGAGCAGCCTTGACCTACCCATGGTGCAGGGGACCATCCCCGCCTGGGCAATGCTGCGGGAACCTTTAGCAAAGCAATGCCCTACTGAATTATGCAGCAGTTGCTCCAGTACCATCAACAGCTCAGAAGGACGCAATAATTTTCCTTTTCTACCCAGCGTCACATCTTGGGTCCCAGGTTTCCAAAGCTTTGAGCATCTGCTGATCCTATTGGCGTCAGTGGGAGCTGCTGGCACTTTGCCCCGTCAAAAATTGGGCCCATTTAACATGACTCAGCTGAAATGTAAAATTAGCCAGAAAGGTAGGGCTGAGTTGGAAGATTTGAGCTGTTCTGCTTTGATATTAATTCTGGCCACGCATATCTTTGCAACGTTAAAAATGTTATTTTACAGATTGCAGCAGGCAGAGACACATACGCATCGTATTTTCACAGTAGTACAACAGGCAAAGGGAAAAGCTGGGTCATTCTGTCCCCAAAAAGAAAAGGTTGGCTTCCAGATGACTCAGGAATGTCCTAGAGATCAGCTTTATCTATTTATATATTTATTCCGGCTGGCATCCGTGAATCACTGCTAATAGAAAAGGGTTGCATAATTGTAAGGAGGATGCTTTTGTGATGCCTCTGACCAGAGAAAAAGCATCTATTTTGGCTTGTGTCTATGAATAGGTACTCTGCTCTGACTCTTTGCATTTGCAAACCACAGATACTACTGAAAATAAAATATGATTGGCAGGTACAACCTGATTAACATATACAAATTGCTGTGGCCTTTCTCCAAGCAATCATTTGTACAAATTGTTTCCTCTGTCTCCTATCTGAAAAGAAACAGAGCTATTAGGTACATTGAGACTTTAAAAGAGTCAGCACAAGGCTAATGCTCATGCCATCTCATTTCACACTGTTTTGAATGTTCAGCTTTTTCTGAACTGTGTCTTTTTTCCCTTCCTTAAGAAAAAGGCCAAAAACCATGGGCTTTGGGTGAAGAGGCGTTTTTTTCCCCTGAAGAAAATCCTTGCTTTTTTCTCTTTTTCACAGCTTATTTTTTTCTTCAGCAACTGTTCCTAAAATATTTGCTCATTGTGGTTTTCAAACAGATGAAAAATTTCTATAACAGTTTAGAGTATATGTATATATTTTAAATCACATCAAAATGTAAAAAGAAGCTTGCAAGAGAAAGAAAACCTCGCCTGATGAAAAGTGCTTCAGGGTAGGCTGGGATTATACCCCTCCCTCCATATTCAAGTCAGAAATAGATCTTGGGGTATTTAAAAACTGAATATATTACTTCTGAAGATGTTTGATAGCACCAATCATGGAGGTTCAAGCCATGAGTCAAATATGTCAAACAGCTGAGACTGGCTCCAAAGATATGCACCCCCTTCCCAGACACAGGAATAATTTGGCTTTTTTTGCTTTTTTCTTGTTTTGTGCACATTGGATCTGGAGAAGGTGTTGCACCCTTCCTTGTAATTAAGACTATTCATCTATTGTCATCTTCATGGTAGTGAATGTTTCCATGACTCTTGGAGCTGGAGGCTTAAGACCTTCCTGGTCTCTGAATGCAATACAAGGGCCATCTGGAGAGTCATTGGGTCACTGAATCCTTCTAACTGAGGACATCATTCCAGAAATTTTATCCTACCCAATTTAATTACAATAATGGCAGCACTTTGCAGAACAGCCTATCCAAATTTCATAGGCTTTTGAATCGATAATTAGGCATCTTAACGCCCGTTATGAATACCAGGCTGAGTTCTGGCTGCAACCTTAATTAAAAACATCTCACAGCAGGATAAATAAATAATTCCCTTTTAACTTTGAGACCATTTTGTGCTTCAGACCCTGCTGGGCTGCAGGAGGGCTGTTGTGTGGGAGAGGCGTGATAGCTCTGCCTCGATGAGATAAGCAGTAGAGAGGCAGTATGCATCCTCCAACACGCGGTCCTAACCACAGCCCCTCCTGGGCTCTGCAAATTTTGTGTCCAGAATCGTTTTGCTATTTCTATGCTCTCTCAGAGGTAATTTTATTTTTACTTCTGGTCTGTTCTCTGGGGGCTTAAATAAATAGAGTGTGAGTAGGTGGGTGGGTGGGTGGCTGAGAAGGGGAGGCAATGTTGGGAAGCCAAGCTGAGCATGTCACTTTGTGCAGGAACATTTGTGGTGTTGCCTGTCCAAAAATCACAGGTCGTTCTCCAACCCCAACACTACATGGGAAGAGACGGGTCGTGCATCCTTGACTTCCTGGCCAAAATCATTGTAGAGCTGATGCTGAAATAATACATGGACACTGTGGGTCCTCCTTAAGGGCTCTTTCTGGCCATGACATTTCTTCCAATAACCCAGCCAACAATAAAAAATTCTTGATGGTAATTTTTTCAGCTGAGAAAAAGATTACTGGTGCAACATGTAATGAGGCAGGGCACATAACATCACAGTGAGTCACAGAGGTGAAGGTATTTCAGACTTTATTTTGGAAAGAAAAGGAGAGGTTTTAGAGACCACAGTCAAAAATGAGCTTGGAACAAGCATGCATACATCAGTTCAGATCGAGCTGGGTGACAGAAGCAAAGCAGGACCCCGAACTGAGTTTTCTTAAGGAGCAGTGCTGAGAAATTCAAGTCAGACCATAAACAGGTTTTCAAAATGCTTTTCAACATATTGGAAAATGTCTGAAAATGGGTACCTGGGTGACAGCTTGAGAATTCACTGAAAAAATCAGAGCTTTGGAAAGGTAATTGCTAAGATAAGGAATACGTAGATAGGGAAAATAAGTGGTAGAGCCCAAGTGCAGACAAAGAGGAGATGTATGGCCCAAATAAACACTCAGTGTTCTCTTTCTTTCTGAAACCTGTGGGACATGTGGCTAGTAAAGTGGAAATTACTAATCTGTGGGAGAAGAGTCAGCTTGTAATCAAACATGCAGTGTCTGAATTAGTCAAACACAGGGATGGAGCATGACTGGAGAACAGCAGTTAGCATCTCTACCTAAAAGGATGGGAAAAAGTGATGCATGCAGCTACAGGTCTGCTAGGATGACCTTAATTATCCATGGAGAAGCAGTGTTCAGGCTGGAAGAGGCGCTGGTGTTGGGAAGAGGGATGGAGAAGAAACCTTAGGAGAAGCAGCCATTCAGACCCAGCTTTGGTCCAGCAGAAGTTGTTGAAGGGTTGAACAGAAGGAGGATTTCCATCACGTGTTGCTGACAATGCCATTACCAGGATGGTATGAAGCAACTGTGTATTGAATTGCATAGTCAGCAGTCTGTGATTCCAGAAACCTGGCAGTGCAGTGAACATGGTACTTGGATAAAAGATATTCTTTTGCATGGTTGAGGAAAAGCCATGATGACAGACCATGTGCCTCAGTGAAATTGGTGCTGTTGCCACAGTCCAAGGGGCACCTTCTAGAGACAAAATCCAGTTATCCTGGGAAGTCCATGCCTCCATGTGCTACACCAGGATCCACAAAGGCCCTCCTGATCCCTATGGAAAGCTCATTCCCAATCATAAAATAGTGACTGATTAATACCAGAACTCTAGATCAAGGAACACAAAGCAGAAATGTAAATTATTTTTTTCCACAACTGCTAGGTGCACTCTTCCCAAAACACCCTCTTCATTAAAGTCATAATCAGCAGCAAAAAACGCACCTTTTCCTGCAGCCAAATGATGCAGTGGAGAATTAGGACGGGTCCAATGCAACAGACACAATCCACAAGTTGTGGTCAGGTTCCCTTTCAACCTCTGTTGGTGGAACCCTCAGAACAAATACTTGAAATATCCAAACTGCAGAGTTTTTAGCTCCTGGATCCATCAGTGCAAACTCCAGGACAAGGATGGTTGAGAAGTCCTGCACAGAAGCTTCCTGGTCCCTTGGGTGGCCCCTTACTTGCCCAACTCATCCCTCTGACACTTTGCCATCTAATAATACTGAACAAGTCTTTGAAGAAAGGTATTACCAGTCCTTCCAGACCTTCAATGCTCCTTGATTAATCACAGAGTGTAATATCTGTTTTACCTGCCGGGGGATCAGTGGGAGCAAGACTCCTCCTCCTCAGCAGTCAGAGGGACTGGCAAAGTTTGGGAGCATGCACATGGAGTCTTTGTGCCAGGACTTAAAGTAACCAGTATAATTTTAAGCCTTTCTTGTGGATTGAAAGTGCACACTTATTCACTTGCAATATTTAATACCTTGCTATGGATCCCGAGGAATATCTGCCTGCTTGATCACTATAATTAATAATAACTCATCGCTTCAGGGAAAAAGACTTGTCTAAATGCTTTCAATTGTTAATGACTCAGGCCTTAAGGTTTAATTCATCCTATTCCCTCCTTGTTAATTAAAGGCACTTGGTCTCTTGTGTCAGCCAGATTAAGAAGAGGAGACGCAGAACAGCTGTTAACTGCCATGGCAGGGAAATTGCATAAAAGTTATCTCAGCCCTGGACACCCTGGGAACAGGGATCACGGTGGACCATAGTTTGCTTCATCTGATAGCAAAGAGGGAAAATGTGCAATGTGGTGATAAACTCCCTTTCCCGAGCTTCTTAAATCCTTTTCTTTACAATCCAGAGATTATGGCTGCAGCTTGATTTCTGCTCCGATTCCTTGATAGCCAGGAATTATTTATTTTGCAGCTGTCAGACTATATTTGCCACATGCTGCGCTTTTCCTATTTAATCTGTCTCAGACATCCTGGGGTTTTATACCTGAGTTTATGCTGTTTATGGCTCTCTTAAAAATACAATGAAGCCAAAAATAATTGTGTTTATTACTACTCATATTGAAGTTTTTCTGCCAGGAGGCAGCAGAGTTCAGGACCTGGTAGGATGCTTTCCAGGCAGAAAAAGAGTGAAGTGACAAAAATCAATACATTTTGAAGCAGAGGTCATTTACTTGCAGCTGTGCTGGATAAGATCATAGCTTCCCAGACCAAGGAAGAATCCTTCCTGTGACTCAGTCAAAATAGTGAAATTAATATTCACTAATCTATTTAGCAAGATTAGGGCGGAAACCAAAGTCACTTTCAGTTGACAGTACCTTCTCTGCCCCCATTCAGCAAAACCTTAAATATTTTTAGTCCTCCCAATCTTGTAGTGGTTTTGTGCAGGAGCCAAGAAGCTGTTGAGTAATGGAAAGCTTAGTCAATCCCCTCCGGGGAATATATGTAAATAAGGAAAGTTTAGCATGGGGACAAAATGACGGCAAATTCCTTGGGCAGAAAAGAAAAATTCCCAATCAAATAATTTTTCTCTGCTTTAAAAAAAAATAGTGCTTTCATGTTAGGCTGAAAATATCCTCCTGGTACTTTCATACCTCCAAAGTAGCTTGGAAATGAAAGCAGCTTTGCAGAAAGGTCTTCCGAGGAGAATTTGAAGTGGTTTGAATTATCTCCCTTGGCCCACCCTGCATTCAGGCTAAATCTGGCAATATTTTGCTGAAGAAGTTAAATTCCACTCAGGGATTTGAACCTGACTCCCCCTCCCCAGGCCCCTGCTGCCATGGGGGAATGGCACGTCCTTTCCCCTTTAAAAGCAAAAAAAACACACACACAAAAATCAATTCATACTTTGCCACTTGGAGGACACAGAAATTTAAAATCTCAGCACGTTTCACAAGATGCCACTACTCCAGTGTTACTTCCCTGCAGCAACTGCTGCTTATAACTAACTCAAAACAGCAAGAACCAAATTTTATCAGTGGTTAATCCTGTTAGAGCGGACACGAGCTGAGGGATAACGTGGGTTTCTCTCCTTCACCAGCCACTGCGCCTGCCAAGTCCCAGGACACAGTTATCTCTAAGGCTCATTTCTTTGCAATATTTTGTTGAGAACTTCATGGTTCACCAGGTTCAGAAGTTCCAAGAGAGATGGACAGAGATTTTGCCCAAACTTCATGACTTCATTTTTTTTTTGAAGGAGGAAATGAAAAATGGTCAGGGTTTGCACTGGTTTGAGCTGGTCTGAGTGCACATCTAGAGTATTGCTTATACCTGCAACCAGCCAATGCCTGCTAGTCCAGAGTTTTCTTTGCTTTGGGTCTATTATCCCACATAAATATCTTTAGCTTGTAGAAGTTTCTTACCAAGAGGTCAACCATGATTTGATGCTATATTTTGAGCTCATGTCAGCCTTCAAAAATGTCTGTTTTGAGTGAAATCTCATGAGTACAATAGTCCTATTCCAGGTGAACTTCAGGCCAGCATTTTGCAAATTGTGTGCAAGGCAAATATGGAGAGCCTTGAATCAAACAAATAGTGAAAATACCAGAGGGGGAAATCCAGAGAGTGGAAGGAGTTCAACAAAGGTGCTATGGTGGAACAGTAGGTAATCGAAAAAGTCAAGGTCCCATTGAAGAGCTTTTTTAATTGACCACAAGTCACAAAGAATCCCTTTCTCCTGAGGCATAGAAATCCAGGAAAAAAATGAGAAAGGTTTTGTTTTCTTTAAGCTGCCTTTCCAGGATGATGACCTGCTCAACAACTCAGAGTGCCTAAAAAGGAGGCGGGGGGGGGAGAAACAGAGAAAGACTCCCCAGGCTAAAACTTCTCCACAGTTAAGAGTTGGTGCCTTTTTAAGAAGGCAGGGGTGAGTTACCCTGTACCCAAGTGTTTGAGACACTTGTGCAAAGGAAGCCTTTGCTGCCTGATCATGTATGAACTGTCTGCAGCTAAATGGGAACTCCAGCCTTTCAAAATTGTAGTCTCACTATCCTACCAAATCCTCAGATCCGCTGCATTCCAACAGATGATGCTTCTCAGGAGGCTATAACAACAACCCTTTAAGCGACCTGGTCTGGTGGGAGATCTCCCTGCCCATGGCAGGGAGGTTGGAACTCGATGATCCTTAAAGTCTCTTCCAACTCTAACCATTCTATAATTCTGTGATACCCACATTCAAAACTCACCTGGATGCGTTCCTGAGTGATCTGATCCAGGTGTTCCTGCTCTAGCAGGAGGATTGGACTAGATGATCTTTCAAGGTCCCTTCCAATCCCTGATATTCTGTGATTCTGTGACAGATGTACAACCCCACACCCCCTGAAAATGAGCTAAAGCAGCTTCTCTCTTTAAACTCATCTGTGTCTGTGCTTCTGATGTGCTGCTTGGCAATTTGTGCCCCATTCGGCATTGCGCTGCACACACAATTCGTTGCCAACATTCCTGTGTTTTTAGTGTGCCATGAAAGGCAGATGTTACAATCAAACAGCCCCACTAATGCTCCTAAGACTTGACTAGAGGCAGTCATTATAACACTGGGAATGCATTTTGCACAGCTGTGTTAGTTTCTTATAGGGTGGAAAAGAGTTCTTCATGGGTCTTTGAGGGTAAGGGGAAGGCATGGAGATTTAAGAGATGAGCAAGGTGCATTCATATGTATGAGGAGAGAGTGTTGCAATGTGATGGGGGTGTTGATCCCATCAGCTCCTATGATAGACAGAAGCCACCATGACTGCCTTTGAATATCACAGCCTCTTTCTCCCTCACTCTGGGAATGCTCATCACAGGACATGGGCCACCTTGCAAAACGGCCAGTGCTGTCCAGCATGGATATCTGGGAAGTGGAAGAAGGTTGTGAAGCCTGTGTGAGAACTGCATGGACTCAGGCTGGTGAGAGGAAGAACTGAGACATGACAATTTGGTACTAAGCTGGTCTGCCTGTCTCTGACTGAGGATAAGTGAGCTGAGATGCAGCCTTGAGAGAGATTCAGGTCCCATGTAGAGATGCTAAAGGTACAGACCAGGACAATTCAGATCCTACATGAGGTTGTCAGAGGAAGCAATGCTATTGGGGAAAGGGAAAAGATGCATTTTCTTAAACGTGTTCAGTAAAGTCTGACTTGCTTTGCCACCACGTTTCTGGGCTCCCAGTGATGGGGAAATCCCTAGGGAATGGCATGCTGATGAAGGAAGGACAGGAGAAGTCTTTTCACCATATTGTAATTCTCCCCAGGCTGCTTCTGCATTCAGTTTGTTCCCTGTAATGTAAATATTCCCAAAGAAAGGAAGACTCTCCTTCTTTGGGACAAACTCTCCCCTTGCAAGACACCAAAGCGCTGCAGGGCAGGGAACCTGCCAGAAGAGCCGGGTGCTGCTGTGCCTGCAGAGAGCTTGCGGTGCCTCAGGTGTGCAAAGGAGTGATGACATCTAAGCAACAATTTTGGGAACTGCTGAGCATCCCTTCCCCTTTGCTGCTCTTCTGAGGGTTGGCAGCGGCACAGGGTGGAGATGGCAATTTTTTGCTGGAAGTTCAGAGGAAGGTTTTGGAAAGATGAAAAGTAAAAACTTCCCCGTGGAAGGAACATCCTGTGGAGAGGCCAGCTTGGAAATGCCTTTGAACTATTTCATTCAGACAGTTCTTAGCTACTACTAGCAGATGTACACTAATATAATAATACTGACATCAAATGAGCATGATAAAACCTAGAAGCAATAAGTTCCAAACAGGAATTGTCTCTCACTTCATTTGATAGGGCCAAACTTTTCCAGGGGAAAGCCATCCCTTTTGATTACCCTCCCCACAACAAACATCCACAGATTTTCCCCTAAAACACTGTGACAAATCCAAACCTCTACCTCTACCCAAGGGAAAGCACTTCAGGAAATATACTTTCAAGCAGCTTTAGCTAGGAAGCCCAACAAGCCAACTCCACTCCATCACATGTAGCCCGTGGCGTTCAAACATACCGTGAGATCCCAGCACTGGGTAATTAGGAGAACATACGCTGGAACCAAGCCCAATAAAAGCAAACACATGCTCCCTAACAGTATAGACACCTATTATGGTAGAACTCCCTTTTCTTGTCTCTTGGTCCTTTTTTTTCACATTTCTGCCTCCCCAGCATTACGGCCTGGAGGCAGGAAGAAGATTCTGAGGCAGCTGTAGTTTTTTCAGCAAGTTGAAAGAAGGTGAGCTGTTATTTTATACATGAAGACATATACTTGCTCTGTGGTTCAGGAAAAGAAGAGAAGTGGGTGAAGATAAATGTGGAAGTAAACCCTGCCAGCAACTTAGCCACTGTGACAGAAGATTCTCTCAAGTATTCAACAGGAGGCAAGTGTTTAACCACAGGCAAGACCTAGAGAAAATGGGATCACTGGGAATTTCATCAATTCCTGGACTGCTAGATCAGGCAGTTTGTAGGGTCAGTCTCTTTGGAGAGTGGTTCTCTGGTCCACGTGTCCTCTCCTAAGTTACGAGCAAAGCTGATGTACACTTTAAATTACCTGGACATCTGCTGGTAAAACAATCCAGGAGGACTGTGACAAAATCATCCTGGCAGTGGCTCTATTGAATGTGGGGAAAGCTTCTAGCAGGTTCTCACAGAAACCACCCTTGTAGCCCTCCTGCTATCAAAAATTTGCCACACAAACCCAAATCAATTTAGTTCAGTAGTTTGAAAGCAGAAAAGGTTGGAAAATTGCCTGGAACTTGCTATGAATATTTAAGGCCCTTTCTGGGAGCAGGGATCAGAAATAGATTTGATAAAACCTCCAAAGGAGTGTCTAAGAATTGGTCCTGCTTCTGAGCAGAAGATCCAGACCTTTCTTGCAGCTCTACATAGCTCTCATGGTGAACACTACTATCTTACAAGCTTCTCTTATGGTCACCTGCCTTCACTAAAGTAGATGCCACTCCTTCTGCCTTGTTTCAATCCCAGCCACACACAGTTCACATAAGACCATCATCTTCATCCTGGGATCATCTTCTTGGGGCATCCTTCAGACCTGTGACAGTGGTTATGTTCTCAGGATGATGTTGCTCTCCCCAGTCATTCTCTACTTGCTCGCAAAGCATTACTGATATCTCTGCCCCTACCCATGCTTTTAATTTCAGGAGGAGGCTTCAAATTTTTCTGGGGCACTTTCAACATATGCATCCTGTTATTGACCAAACCTTTCACACAATGCTAGTTTTGAGTGATCATGCTGTGGAATCAAAATTACAGGACAAATTCCACTGGCTCTCAGCTCACAGAGGAGCATCTCCATCCCAGCTAGAAAACAGAGTGAGCAGATGCTTCTTTTGGGCTGTCCATATGGCTGAGTTGCTTGCAAAAGGCATAAGAAGGATCATAGCCTACAGCAGCTTTCAAGTGGTCAAACTGATCTGAAGTGAGCAGTGACCTTCATAAACCTACTTAATGAAAAATGCATCCTTGCAGCAGGGTGAAGGAGGAATCTCTTTCTCTGAATCTCTTCTGCCACAGATATTTCAGCTGTGCAAATATTTTAAAGTGAGACCAGCATGCAGTTAGCTCTCACCACTGGAAAATCCACTTTTCCACCCCAATTTTTTGCTTTCTAGGCAGCTTGCCAATGGGTACCTGGCAGCCAGCTTGCTGGGTACTGCTCCTAATCACATTAGAGGAAAAGCACTTCCTTGGGATGGAGGCAGACATTGCAAATAAATGAGAATGTGAGTTGATTTCACAAAAGGATGTGAGCAAAAATCCCACCCAAAGTTAGATGTGTGAAACTTATCACTAAAGAAATGACATCTTTGATGTCCAAATGCTTATTAGGTTGAGCAAAATGAGGGCCTTAAAGGAGGCAACGGGTGAACAGGACACCTCCCACCCCTGGAAGACTTGAATACAACTTCTGCTCAAAGCAGGACTATCCCTAATGATAAATCAGCTTGATAAGTGCTTTTTCTGTCCATCTTAAAAACCTCCAAGAATGGAGATCTGACCAGCTTTCTTTTCCAGGTTCTCTCCATAACTATAGCTCTATTTTGCTGTTTCTCCCATTAGGTCAGCAGTCATTTGAGCCTGCAGTTTTCCTGTCTTTACAGCATTTCTGCAGAGGAGCTCTGGTCTCAGCTGGCTTGTTCAGGGTCTGGTCCTACCACACAGCTTATCACAGTGTGGTCATTATCATTTCATTTGGAAGTTTTGATTCAGTGGTATTTTGTGTCATGAAATAATCCAGAAAGCATTTAAAAAACACAGATAAGCAGAGCTTTGGGATCTCCTAAGTTGCTTAAATGTCTTCCACATAAAATATTCTGTGTTGAAAAATAATTTCAAGTTGTTTTCTCTGGAGGCTTCTGAATGTAAGCCTTCTTTGATGTAAACCAGCATTTTTCATGGCAAAAATCCAAGCATTTCAGTGAAAGATGTTAGGCATCTCCCTTGTCGAATCTCATCTGAATGGTTCACGTGCAATAAAGTGCACGCTCATCTGCAGTGAAATGCATGTAACTGAATTAGCTTTTGCAGAAGAGAAAGGACTGGTTACTTACACTGAAACTAAGTTTGCTTCTGTGAAGGACTCTTGTCTATCAGAGCAGAGGTGCAGAATAAAGTTGCTCCCTGAGAAATGTTAAATACTTGTTTGCCAGGCTCCTAATCCAAACAAGGACAGGGCTCCTGATGGTGTGTTAGGATTCTTACTACTGGAAGGAATGAAGAAGGGCATGAAATGGAAAAGAGGAGATTGTCCTTTTTCAGAGAAGAGGGAAGAACCTCTGAAGGTCTGGGCTTGCACAGCTTGCTAGTCAGAAGCGAAGCCACCGGATGAGTCTTATTTGATGTGAGTAGATTCATCCTACTTCTGCACTTGAAAGGCAGATGGAAAAGCCTTAGTCTGGTCACTCCTGTTGTAAATTATGCATCCTCCATCTGCTGACTTGAGCACAGACATGCTTACAGTAGCTGCTGTGCTTCTTAAAATAACTGTCCTGCTGCAATGGTTACTTATGGAGCAGTTTTACACATCCCAGGCTTGCTGAGTCCAAGCTCTCTGAGCTTCTGTGTCTTGCTGACAACCCTGCAGGTGAACGTTTGCTGTCATCTGGTTGTTTTGAGAAGGCAAGTGAGTGGTACAGGTTTGGCCAGCTCTGTACACAGGCCAGGTAGGCCAGAATGACATCATGCCAATGAAAACTGCTCCCTCTTTCAACCCATTGTTAGGAATTTTACATCCTTTGCTTTGACTGGTTCAAGAGACCTCACCTGCATGGACCATGTCAGTACATGACGCCTGAAAAGCTCTCTGAGGACCAGAACTCAAGCTTTAGCCGTGCATTGACTTTAATTTTGGAAAGCTCTAACCCCTGGACTGCAGCACTCCTTACAATGGATCTTGGCACCTTCAGGAGACCACTGCAGCCAAACCTGGTTTCCCACCAGTTCAGAGCAGCCCTGGATGCAGGTACAAGCATGGTGGCCTGTCCTCTCCTTGGATCAGAGCCCGGGTTTGGTTAGATGGGACTTACACTGTCACTTCCAGACAGCACTTGCATCCCTGCCAGACATGCTCCACCACACCAAACACATTGGATTCTTTGCCTCTTTCCTTGGACTCTAAATCAATTCTGTCAGCTCCTTAATTATTTTAATTTTTCTTCATTCTCCAAATCCCTCAAATATATTTTATATATACATACAGGCTTAAAAAAGAAAGCTGCCGCTGTGCCCTTGCCTCTGAAATATTACCAGAAAAATGTATTTCATCTCTGCCTTTCATTTTTCCAGGCTTTTTTTTTTTTTTTGCTTTGAAGAAGCCTGAAACAGTTATAGGCTGATGGCTACACTCCAACTCTGTTGATGAATAGTGAGTGGTCAAGCTCTTCAGTGCCTGAGAATATATCCCGAAATGGGGACAGGTGAATGATTACATTTTTCTACAGAGAAGGAGGAGGGGAGGATAATACCTAAAATAGGGAGTTCAAAAGACCAACCTACTCCATGTCCAAATCCCCACTGGCATGAAGGCCTAATCTAGGGGAGTATCAATGATTATTTTAGTGGCTCAGCATAGTACAGGGCTAAATAATTTACAAATATTGTGACTTTAAATTGTCACTGCTTTAACAGGAGGAGAGCAGAGAAGGAAAGCAAATGGGAACACTTTTCTGCAGTTTTATGGAAGAGTTTTATGCTGAGAATAGAAATCTCTTCCCAGCCTTTACATTCCTCACGAATGGTCTCATTACCAATGCATTTCAGGAGAAAAGGCAGACTCCTCAAGACAAAAGAAGCATTGTAGGCCTCAAGATGTGAAGAAACCCAAGGGCTGAAAAGAGGTTGTCCTGATGGATGATGGGACAGAGATCCTGTACTGTCAACTGCCTTGCAGGAGGATTCCTGTTTACACACTTGGAAGCTTCTGGAACTGCTGGGCTACTTCTAACAAGACCACAGGGTCATAGTATCCTAGGACTGTAGCATAATTCAGGTTGTAAGTGACCTCAGGAGGTCTCTAATCCAACTTCCTGCTCAACATAGGGTTAGCTGTGTGGCTGGACCAGGTTGTTCAGGGGTTTATTCAGTTTTATCTTGAAAGTGTCCAAGTTTGGAGATAGCACAAGTTCTCCAGGTAACATGTTCCACTCCTTGACTGTCCTCATGTGGGAAATGTTTCTCATCCAATATTTAGTCTTAATCTTTCTGTTTTTGACTGAAAGGAATTGCTAGTGGTTACAAATGAGAAGAGGACACCATAAATGCTGGACTTTTTGAGTAGGACAAACTTGGTGATGTTGTTCTCTTTCCAAAAAAAGAGGTAGTTTTGGGGTGGGATCACAGCCAATGGATTTTTCCAAACCTGAGGCAAGGAAGAGGAACAAAGCCTGAGCAGGAGAAAGGGGATCTCATTCTCAGATTCTACCATGTCCCCCTGCATCCCTCCATCCCATTCTTCACCTGTGAAAGGTACAAGTTTGCACCAGACATCAGAGAATCCATTTTGCCTTCAAAAAGATGGGGAGGATTTTTGAGATCATGGCTTCTCCGGAGATGGAAAAGCATTTTCTATTTTTTCCCCTTAATTCAAGATCTGTTCCACCTGAAGAACAGATGAAGGCAGATGCTATGCGTAGTAATGAGTCATAAAGCACTCCAGCTTGGAAGAGAAGGCAGAAGAATTTGCCACTTCTCTGCTGTACCTTATGCAGCTGTGGGTGCCAGGGTGTATGTCTGAACTACCTCTCAAATGGACATCCACATGAATGGACATTTTTGTCAGTACATTAGGTGCTGCAACACCAGCCTACCAGCCATCCAGAGCCTTACAGAACTGCCATTTCCAATTTCTATGCAGTTAACAGTGAGTGATGCTTGCTTTTCTGATACATAGAATCACAGAACAGTTAGAGTTGGAAGGAACCTTAAAAATCCCTCAGTCCCTTTCCCCTGCCATGGTTGGGGATACCCCCCGCTAGCTGACCAGGTTTCTCAAAGCCCCATCCAGGCTGGCCTTGAACACTCCCAGGGATGGGGCTTCCACAACTTAATATCTATAATGAAACTCAGATCCTGACAGAATTATTACACTGTAAAAAGCCTCAAGACTGTTAGCAAAGCTCTTCTAACATAGCAACTTTATGAGCCCATGTCTGGCCAGTTTGGGAAGAATCAGAAATCCTTCAATGAGAAGGTGTTTAGTGGAAAAAAATAGTAACAACAACAAAATTAATAAGCAACTGTAGAAACTAAGCTATGAAGAAAGGTTTTCCATCTGCAAATATGCTTAAGTCAGTAGCCAGATGAGATGTACTAATATTAATATATATTTGGAAACCAGGAAGTCCAAAGGAAAACAAAGCTTTGGGTACAATAAATTAAAAGAGCTTACTAATATACATACATATATGCATGTCTGGGAAACTAAAACAGTTCAAAAAAAAAATAGAAGAAAAGGCTTGTTCTTCTTTCTACTTATCTTTTTATAGAATGAGATTTAACTTCTATTATACCCATTAAATTCAAGAGAATTTGCCGAGGGGGTTTCATCTGTTCTGCAGAGATCTAAACAACTGTTTCAAGGTATGAGATATCCCAAAGCCATTTTTCAGTAGGAAAAATGCACCCTCTTGGAGAGCGGGGATCTGACCCTCATTGTGACAGAGAGCGCCTCAGTCTTGCAAACTCTTGTGACCCCTATCTCACCTTGTTCTGCCTCAACACTGTATTTGCACATTTTCTATTATTTTTTTTTTCACATTTGAATTTAATAGCTATTATTTTTAGAATTGTGAAAGGTCTATCTATTGAATAGCTGTAGTTTAAGTAGCTTTCAAAGTAGCCAAACAGTTTAATTTTGTTAATATTGACAGGTATAGAAATCAATATCTGCCATAGCTCTACATCATCTGTTTTGACTGTGCACTCCTCGGGAGTGTGGTATCCCAAATTTACTGATATCACAGTGAGATCAGGAACTTAAATACTCACCTGGGCGTGGGGTGACTCTTCTCTCTCTTCACTTCTGTCCCTTGAGTTCAATACGAGTTGCTCAAACCCCCATGAAGCCCTTTGGAATTCCTCATGATAGACCTCAGGCTCAGATCATATTAAATCAGATTAAGGGTAAGCAGTAAGTATCAATAAACCACAGCTATACGGCTTTAACATCAGCAGTCGAGAAGCATCTCAGAGTACAATTTCATTGATTTCAGTGGAATTATGTCATGCATTAATTTGAGCCAAAACCACAATATATATTTCAGTGCTCCTGAGAACCTATTTGGAATTTGTTCTCCGGTGGAGGTTCCATTAAAGGAAAAAGATGCCAATTTTAAGCATTGATCAGAATATATTGTAATGCATCTGAGTGGAGAGATTACCGAAGACCTCATAGAAGATTGACCTTTTGATATGTGGCAGAAAGATTGCTGGAAACAAGGGAACAATTCAAGAGTTATTTGCTGAGAGCACCCCGGGGCATTAAAATCACTGCATTATGGCAGGCTTGGCCTGTTGCTGTGCCCTTTTATATGCAGCTGAGAGAGACTTGCAAAAGAAGCTCCTCTCAAGAAATAGATACAATATTTTTGCAGCTGGTGACAAGAGAGCTTTGACAAATTTTAGATCAGCTCACTTGGAGGGAACAAAGGCTGCTGAAGTGAGTCAAGTTCACTCCTCAGTAGTCATGACAACACTTTCAAGAACTCACAGTTTAGGGAAGAAGTAAGGGAAATAAATACTGATTGGCGACACAAAGTGATCCATTATTGCTCGTACTCTATCTCTAACCATCTGGACAGCTCTGAAATTAAGAAACCAATGCTTGGTGACAACCTGGAGGCCACATTGGATGCAGTATATCACAACTGATGTCAAAGCTCAGGCAAAGGTAGCATCACTGTGCCACAGGCAGCGCAGAGGGTCCTGTGCTCAGACACTAGGATGCTATTGTCTCATCATGCATGTCCTTGGAAAGCAGTGGAAGAAGTTAGGACCAGCTCCCTCCAGCTCTTCACTTGGGCCTTTCTGGGAGACATTGTGGCTCCCAGGACTGCACCAGAGGAACAAAATGGCCATCCTGAGATGCCTCAGGGAAGGTTTGAGCTGCTGCAGGAGGCAGCTTAAGCAGAGCAGTCAGACTTCATAATGAAGAGGATGATGGGATGTCCAGCATGCTCCCTCCTGCTGGCCCGTGTCCAGCCATGGCACGGTTACAAACAGCCGTAGGACAGGAATATCATAAATGGCTGCAACCACTTGCTAAATAGAAGTGTATCTTTGGAAGTGCTTGCCTTGCAAGTCACATCTGCTCTTTGAAAGTCTATTTCCCTTCTTTCCATTCCCCCAGGAAGTTTGCTAGTGCTTTATTAGGTTTTTTCTTTTTTTTTTTCTTCCTCATCTTTTTGGATGTAATAGCTACCCTCCAGCTATATCTCTTCTTTCTCTTCTTTACTGCTCATCCAGATAGTTCCTGCCACTGCTAATACCCATCTAGACTATGGGAAACCGGAACCCTCCCTGGACAGTAATGGGTCAATGGAAGCTTCAGAATCTTCGTGGCAGGGAAAAAAGGGATTAGGATCTCTAGTTGCTGTGCCCAGGCTCCCTTTGTAACCTCTGAAATGGGCTCAACAGGGTAGGAGACAGGCTAATGTTCCCTGTGCTCTCCTGGAAATGTGTCTTATCCCAGCCAGCAGGGCAGGCACATTAAAACCATTATTCTCTTCTGGTCAGTTTAATTAAAGAAACAAAAAGAGTGACAACTGCAGGATTGCTGGGGACCACAGCGTAGCAGTGATCTGCTCCTTCAAAATGGAGTTGAAGGCATCTGCATCTGTCCCCGGAGTCTCTTGAGAGCCTCCTCAGATGACAAGGTTCAAAGAGACCTGAAGGCTGAGCCCTGTTCCTCAGAGGTAAGAGAGTTCATCCCTCGTGAACTAGATTCATCTGGTAGATGAAAATAGAGACATCCAGTTAGTGATTAAGTGCATCCCACAAGAGCTTGAGTTATTTGCCCACAAAAGTTTGTAGGGTACTACCACATCTGCAATGGGCTTACAGATGTGACACCACCTCTGGGAGACTGACAAAGAGAAAGCAGAAGAGTTACCCAAGAGCATCTCAAATGCTTCTTCCTGCACACAGACCCATAATTGTCTGTCCAGTCCATGAGCACAGGTACCCCCATCTTGTTCCTGGTCTCCTGCCAGGCCAGCACTGCACATTTGTCCATGCCAATCCATTGTCATATGCCTTTGTGTTTGCTCTAAAAAGCCATACTGTGGTCCTGGGTTTTGAGAGTAGAGTTGACTGCCAATGCATACAGGTAAATGCCTCCTTTACCTGCATGCCAGCCTCCCTCTCATGTCAGCAGCTCAGAGATTCAAAGCTGACCCAGACCCCCAAACTCTGGAACAGGTCACAAGCCCATACGTTTCCACTGAAATTTCTCATCTCCTGCCCCGCCTCATCCTGCCTGCCCTGCCACTGAGAGAGAGCTGGTTTGTAGTTCTGTAGGGCTTAACATAATAACATGCAACAATAAGAAAATAGCCTATTAAATCCTATTTAAGGCATCCTATGAACAGAAAGGCATAGTTATAGACATTATACCACCTCTATTGACGCCATAAAGGTCAAACACCTTCAGAACCACATTGTTTTCCAAGAAGTGATGGTTAACAGCTATTACCACAAGAAGGCACAGCCATAACACAGGAGAGAAGGAAGAGGAGAGCACATATATGTTCTAGGGCTGGTGGAGTCACAAGCACTCTCTGGGTAGCCTTCAGGTTCATTATCCCATCCACCAGCATTTGGAAGGTCTCTTAATGAGTCAAGCTTTCAGAAGATCATCCTGAGGCATTGGACCTGCAAATGCTTAAAGTTGAGTCACTTTATCATCATGAAAAGCATTCACCATGCACCCTTCGAGTGCCAAAAGACTGGTGGGATGGCCTGACCCACTCTCCAGCTCCACTGGTGGCACAGCTAGGGCTTCCAGTGAACATCAGAGGCACCTCAGCAGCAAGCTCACAAGTAGGTGCAACATGTAGACCGCCCCTAAGTGGTATATTTTTCAGTTTGAGGTGTCTCCCTCTTACTCATATCTTGGCAAGCTGGAGGAAGAGACGGGTTGAAGTGGAGTGATTACCCAGAGGCCGGCTTCACCAGGCTGTGCTTCAGGACTTCAGACACTGGGGCTACAGGAGAGATTTTGCACCCAGAGAAGCCTGAGGTGATTTTCCCTGGAAAGCAGCGTAACTGGCATTAGCTCAGGGCTGCCTGAGGTAACACGGCTGTCCTCTTACTCAACTCCATTGTCCCTGGGAACTATCTTAGTCCTGTATGTTAAACAACAGGGGGGAAAAAACATGCATTATGTTTTCCTGCTAGTACCATTGCCATTTGGCTGTTTGGAGCCACACAGCACATGGAGATGGAGAGTCAGCTTCACAGGACCACTCATTAATGAAACATCACCTAATGAAGAAAAGCCTTGATTTCTTTGAAAGCAACTTTTTAAGGGCAACACAACATTTCCCACATTAGACCTTTTCACACCTCTCCTTGACTTCCCCCACACTTAGACCAATGACAAAACTTTCGGAGGTCAGCATTCACCCATACACCAGCTTGGAAGAGGAGGGAGGCATTTCTGGAGCCTTGACCTTTCTGATGCTTTTATTTAAGGAACTAGGCAAAACATGTAGAAGTGAAGCTAAAAGCCTCAAAACTGCCAAACTTCTCTGAAAATCTAAATAAATTAAGGAAAGAACTGCATTTCTCTAGCTTGGAGGCATTGCAATAATAAAGACTAGACCAAAGCAGGTGTTGGCTCTGGTTATGCCTTTGCTGCAGGAGGACAGGGTGGTGACTGGTTTGATTTGCACCATGTCAAAACCTTGAAGAATGGAACAATGCAAAATGGAACCCCAAACATGTAACTTCCACTAAGGGATCTCGCTTGGCACGTACATAAAGCATTTCCACCTAGAGCAAGTGGTGGACAGAAAGACTTGATCCTTTTAGCCACAACAGCTCATTTATTTGCCCAGCAGCTGTGCCTTCCAGCCACAGGTTTCCCCAATGTGACTGGGTAGTTTCGGGGTGAGGGGTGGGGTTGCTAGAAAAATAACATAACAGCAAGGCTCTGGGAACTCAGTGTGGGACACCTCCTGTTTCAGAAACTGTGACCCATCCACAGACTGCAGACTGGAAACCATCACTTTAGAGAAATTACTCCTAGTCCTTGAAATCCCTCCCCACACTCAGGGCTTTGCAAACCTCCAGTTACTTTTGGCATCCATCTCCGGATTGTATCACTCGCCAGCTTAGTTAAGAAGCTGATTTGAATATTGTTTTATCACACTGTGCTTCACAGACAGCATTGAGTCAGCTTAAAACCAGCGCAGTGTGTACTGGCTCCCAGTTAATTATAGTCATAAAACATAATTTACTCCAGTGAAAGGAAATACTTTGAATCCGGAGGGCTCTTTGCTGCAGACGCCAGTTCCTGTGAAGAGTTTTGTTTTCCTCTGTTATCACACGGGGCATGATGCTAGAGAGAGAGTTTTCTGACTGTGGGATTACAAATCACTGAAGACCGTGTCCAGACTAGCCCTGGTGTGTGGGCAATCACAGTGAGGATGTTTTGCGGATAGTTTTTTCCAAAGAGCATTAATACAGCCCTCAGAAAAGAAACAGAGAGACTGCACCCATAGTAAATAACAGCCTGTTTCTTACTTGGGATTTCTTTGGAGAGCATCAAGCTCATCCTCCTTACAGTAGGGTCTGGCTTGGTCCCTAGAGGAGGCCATTTGCTGGGCTGATGTCTCCTCCCATTTCATCTCTCCAGGGAGCAGACTAGAAAAAGTGCTAGTACCCTAATTCAGAACTTGTTTTCCCAAAGGCCACTTTGCTTTCAGTATGACCCCCTCTTAAACAGGAGAGCTGAATCCTGGTCATTGTTCCTGCCTTAGTGTCACAGGAAAAGTTACCTCCATCACAGGAACGGGATCATCTCACAAACCCCATCTATTAAATATATCTCATTTAATAAATCCACCTCATTAAAACACCTGCTGGTGTTTTAAAACTCATTAAAACAGCAGATGGAATGAGAGGTGAAGGCAGAAAGAAGAGGAGATTAGGGCACTCCTCAATGTAGATGTAGCTCTTGGACATGTCCCAAGTAACTCAGAGTTATTCTGGGAGCGCTTGCACGTGTGAGAGTCTCTTTCCCATTGTCCAGGAGGGGATTTCTGGCCAGAAACCAGGTCTGAGGTTTACACAAGAAGTTCAGGGTTGTATGGCTCAGCATTTTCTTACCAAGAGGTTGCCTTGGACAAGTGCCCAGATACAGGGAAACAGTCAGGGAAGGAGCACGACTGAGGACATACGGTGGAACTGCAGCAATAGCAATCCACCCTCTTCTTCAATCTGTCATGAGTGTTTAAAATAGGTGGGAGAAGAGCAGGCACAAGCTGGAATATCTATGGAGAGTCTAATGGGAACATTATTGCTGACAAACACAGGTAGGGTTAACCCTGGAGGGGGTGATTTGTTCCGAGCAGTGTCTGAGACATGGGAAGGGCAAGAGCAAGGTGGACAGAAAAGCGCATAGCCAAATCCCCTGCCCTCACCTCTTTTCTTGCTCCTTACTACTGAATGAAAAAGCTTCTTGTATACTTGATTTTTAGCAGATCTGGCATTAAATTTAGGTGTTCTCAGCTTTTGTCCCACTAGAGTACCCTCAAAGCACTGGGGAGGGAGGCAAGCAGAGGATATGCTTTAATTCAACTGGTCAGATGCTCTCCTTGACATTGCAATGATGAACTTGACCCTGTCTAAACATTTCGCTGGGTTCCCTCCCTAGTTTTGCTCCAGTGCTGATGCAAGGGCAGCAGCAGAGAAAGCAGTTCTCCTGGGTTTATCTGATGAATTGACACTGGGTAAAAATGAAAAGCTGGTCTGAACTCCCAGCCTCCCAGTTGCTTCCCTTCAAAGCACTGTCTGTGCTGAAGAATGGAGGTGACATGTCTTGACTAGACCTGAAGAAAGTCATGGAGGGTGCTTGGTGAGTCTGTGATGTCCTGATACAGCTGTGCATGCTTTGGTTCTCCCTCCAGATCCCCTCCTCCCCTCCGGTCCTCANGTTTTTATATATTATATATATATATAATAGAATAAATATATAATCACATGCATAATGATATATAAAAGGCATATATACCATCAGAGGGTGTGGGCTGTGCAATATAACTGTCCACATCTGTCATCTCTCAAGAGTCAGACTCCCTCAGGAAACCAAGGCACTGGGTGCACAAGGGACCTGACTCCAAATCCCAGCAAACCCTTAAGAAGTCCCAAAGAGAAACCAACTTTTGTAGCCCCAGCAAGCACTGCCAGCCAGCCTTTAGGTTTTAGTTAAGTTCTAACCAACCAGACATATGGGCCTTTTCTTCCTTTCCAACACGTGCCTTAGTCCCGCAGCATCTTTCAGAGGAGACATAGCACTGCTGACATGTCCCCTGAGTGTCTCCAGTCAGTTTCACTGGGGACTTGAGCAGTAGGACCAGCAGGCAAATAAAAGCACATAGAAGAGCAATGCCCATTGCATGTAGTACTTTATCAGGCTTCCACTTCTTTTTTAATGTACTGTTAGGAGATGGCAAGCATTGCTCCAGGTTTGGGCAGAAAGAGCCCAAAAGGGAAAGTCACCCACAAGCCTTGGAGGTTCAGACAGATACATGCAAAAAGAAACCAGGAAAAAGAACCAAAAATACCTGTAGAATGTTGTTTGTTTCTCTTGCAGTTGCTTGTTGTACTGCAGAGAAATTTGAAGTTCTCCATTTCCTGGGTGTGTTACAGGAGGAGCAGAGTTGAGACATAGGCTTTTAATGAAGTTTATGTAAATTTGGGTATGTTTATATTTAGCAAAACAGATTTAGGAGTACTAATAAAGCAGCAGATGAGGCGTAGAAAAGAGCTGGTGCGGTTTTTCACCACTGTTATTTTTCAGCTTCCTCCCACCATTCCCAATGAAAGTCTGCTTCTCTTGCCAGTTTCCTTTCAAAACCCATTTATCCCTAAGAGCTGCTGAAGCATCTAACCAAGGTGTGGTTCAGTTGCACCACATCGCCTTTCTTTGGCGAGCAGTCGGGGGCAATTCAGCCCATATTTGCTTTCCCTTAAAGCAAATTAAATTTTCTCAACTCCACTGACAGACCTTTGTTCATTGACATGGGAGCATTGAGACAGACCAAAGCAAGCCCAGGCTTTTCATTATTTACAGTCAGACTGAAGCTGAAGCAGCCTTTTCCTTTAGAAACAAGGTGAGGGTGGTGTGGCCACCCAGATGTGCCAGGCTTTGGTGAAGAGGTCTGCACTGTGGATGCTGGGGATGCAAGATGAGCCTTAGCCCTGGGGATGTGGGTGGAGGAGGAGGTAGAGCTGTCGCCAATCCTGTGCTTCTGGCTAGGAGAAGAGCAGGGGCTACCAAGAGAGACCTGTGACCATTATTCATTCTGATGCACCACCTGACCCCTGAGAAAGCAGCAGATCCACCTTTGAAGACCATGTTGGAATGATACCTAGAGAAGCAGGAAAAATTTTGTGTGCCAAATGAGGACAAAGAATGTGACGGGTCTCCAAGTCCTCATCTGTTGCATGAGAAGGGTGGCTAATTTACCATGACTATTAACCTAAGAGCAGACATGCAGTGCATTGCCCTCTGTCCATCTGCATACAGCTGTGAGCTAGCTGTACGGTGCACACAGGTGCTTTGACTTTGCAAAGTGAGTGTGCTTGGAAGGAAAAGGATGAAGGAGGAATGAAGCAAAACCCCATGACTTGTAATGACTCGAGGGCTAAGCCAGAGCTGTCTATCTCCACCCCAGAAACATCTCTGAAGGGGTCAGAGGGATATCACAGGGATAATGGGTTTCATCCTGCATTGTATCTCAGCCAGTCACAAGGCCTTTGCAGACACACTTGGGTCTATCTGGACATCTCCTTGCAGCCTGGGAAAGGCAAGGAGCAGAGAAAAATGACTCAGCAAGTCCTTAGAAGATGGTTCTGACCCCCAACTCTCCCGCCACCGTGCCTCTGTAAAGTATTTTCTGGTCATGTCAGAAATGTTTGTATTAAGCAATGAGCCCGATTTGGGGTTTGTTGGCATTATGCATTGCATGACAGCAACCTCCAATGCAATCCAGCAGTGTCTGCTCAGGCTATTCCCTACTGGATCCAAGTCACAGAGCCACCAAGTGCCCCCTCGGCAGACCCCACCTGGGATGGGGTTTCCAAGGAGGGGAGGGCGGTCCTAGGCCCCATTTTGAGCAAACCTGTCCTTATCAGAAAGGAGCAGAAGCCCTTTGCACACACAGGGGAGTTCGCACTGAGCCGAGTTGCCAACTGCACACAAGAACCCAACGGGATTTACAGGTCTGTGCCCGTATTGGCTGGATGACTGATGCTCTCTGGGCTGCACCCAGCCTATCTGGACCACTTAACCATCCCTGTTGGTACTCTTCCTGCCCCTCGGGTACCTCATTTTGATCACAAAACTGCTCAATTTGGTGAGTAAGAGCAGTAAACTGGTACACAATTACCAAGACATTTTCCTTTCTATGCCATCTTCATACTTCCCATTTCATTAACAAAAGGGATAGGGTCTAAATTTAGGACTGGCATGGCCAAAGCTTAGGATTGAGACAGGTCTTCCCCGCAATCCCACAGTCCCCCCAAATGAAACAAATCAACATGGTTCAGCTGGTGGTAATAAGTCAGCAAAACCCCATGCTGTTCTCTGTCCACTCTTGCATCACGGCAAGGCCAAACTCCTGCCAGACAGATAGAGAGCCAACAGATGGGTGTCTCACTTCTTGTCTGCGAGATTTAACGGGCAGCAGACACACTGCATGAGAAAGCCACAGCCACTTTCCTTCAACTCCGTCTGGGTCTCAAGTTTTCCTCAGGGAGCCTGTTCCTACGACACAAAGAAAGTCATGAAGAACATGAAAACCCCCATATTTGGCAAGCACTAATGATTTTTTTTTTTTTCACAGGAACCAACCATCTGTTTTACCAACATCCACCAGTTCTTTAATGCACACCAGGGAGGAAGCTTGCAGAAGCTGTATGTTAGTAAATCAATGCCACCGAGCTGAGCTTTGTATGCAGATTTTGGCTGCAAGGCTCTGACACAAGGAGAAAGGAAA
Organism: Jacana jacana; assembly: GCA_013400555.1. NCBI lineage: Eukaryota > Metazoa > Chordata > Aves > Charadriiformes > Jacanidae > Jacana > Jacana jacana. The sequence goes on along the minus strand of VZTM01041353.1, from coordinate 132,039 downwards.
TGTGATCCGCTGAGATCCATTAATTAGGCAGGCATGCTGATTGCTGGGTTTTGCTTCTGGCAGGGCTTTGGGTCATGCCGTAGCTTTAATGGGTATATGAGACTATCTCCTCCCAGGGAGGACTTCATAGACCAAGCTCAGTGCTGCAGAAGAGCCACATTAGTGGTTTTTACCTGGTCACCTCCTCTTTGCTTCTTTTTTCCTCCATTTTATCTGGGTTGATCGGCTGGATCAGTCGCTACGATGGAGCCGTCAGACATTCGGAAACCATCACGAGCATCTCCAGGGCATTTTCCTTGCCATGGATATGGATTCATGGTTTTGTAGGCATCCCAGTTTCTGACCAGTGTTACCCGAGTGAGGAAAGGGCAGCCCAAAGGAGTCAAGTGGAGCTGAGTGGACATGTGGAGGAGAGATGTTGGAAATGGGGGAGTTTCTCACTTAATCAAAGATATCTTTGGAGGAAATGGGCTTTTTCAGACCACTGGCACTGAAATGCAGTCTCTGATGTCTGAGTGATCCTTCTGTGTGTGGTGACATGGAGATAGGAAATCAAAAGGCTTTGAGGACTGGCAGATTCACAACATTTAGACCAAATGCTGAACATCAATTGAACTTTCAACTCCAACTTCTTTTCAACCTGAAATGAATCTAAATGTCCTGAATTTAAGGTGTTGAAGGAGAAGGACATTTCTGGAAAAAGAAGTGTTCAGTCTAGGAACCAGCTGTGATTGCTAAATTAGGAGATTTAGACACATGGGGAAAAAAAAGCAAATGGACTGAAAAGCTAAAAATACAGCCTGAAACACGGACTCAGCCTAGGAACTGCATTTTTCATCCTTCTTCACTATGGGCTACTCTAAAGCAAGGAAGAAGGGCACTGCAACCACAGACCAGACCCAGAATGTTAATACTTACATAAAAGGTGTAAGACAACAGGAGATAAGACAGCCCAAAGCTCTTCCCTTAGGTATCACACCTGAGATTTTACAAAATTACAAGCATGAGAAAGCTGTATCTGGGACAACACGTGATTAGAAAGTGCAAGAGGGGCTGAGTACAGGCTCTCAAGGCTGCCCAGGGCTAGCCCTTGCATCTACCAAGTTAAAAAGGGCTGCTTGAGGCACCCCAAGAAAATAGTATCCCTGTCTTAGGGCAAGTACCATAGGCATAGATGATGCTGCTCAGAAAGGAGATGCTTTTCTGCCCTTGTGTTGGTCATCAGCCTCAGCACAGGTTGATTATCCCTCTAGATGCTGAGCAGATATCAGTGTGATGCTGAGCTTCTAAGATCCATGAGGTCTTCTTCACCTGAGGGTTAGAGACATCCCAGCTGGTGCCCTTTGCCAGATAATTGTGGTGGCCCAGAAAGGAAGGAGCTGGGGGAACTGGTGAGTGTATTAACCAGAGAATGTTGCTGACTACTACTTTCAGCTCCCAATGTGCTGATGAGTCTTGTTAATCCAAGTTTATATTTTAAAGATAGAATAGGAACTTCCAGGCAAAAGGATTTATATGCAAGGACTTAACAGTTAAATTTATTCATGGCTAAACTGAGGAGCCCAGAGTTATTAAAGCATGAAATTGTGCCAGTCAATTAAAGCGTCAATCATAGCCAGTCTCATTTAGGAGAGTTGCTTTAATCCCAAGAAAGGAACATTTTTTTTGGCCTAGTGAGAGAGCATATTAACTTGAAGTTGGTTTGAGTGAAATGGCTGTTCCTAAGTTGCTGTTCAAAGATTTGCCAATGGTTGGGGTTTTTTGTTTATTATTTTCTCCTGTGCTTCTTCCAAGGTGACTTGTGTTATGCTCAAGTAGAGAAACAGATGCAGTTTGGGCTGGAGTAACTCTAGTGGGCTGAAGAGCAAACAAACAAAAAAACATCAAGAAAACTGATCAAAAGACATTTAAACTGGTAAATATTAGACTTCTGAGGCATCTTTTGCTTTTAAGCATATAACAGATTCTTCTTTTGTTTTTAAAACTCAGCAATTAAATTATTCTGCTTGTCACTTGGTGCAACATTTGTTTGTTTTATTTGATTTTAAAGCCTTCTTTTCCCTCTGGGCTGAAATCACAGAATGTTTACTACAATAGTGTATATTTTTAACAAATTATGACTGTCCTTTGGCCCTAGGTGTAGTACAACTATATAGAGAAAGTCATATACCTGTTCACAATTAATGTATAGCCAGGAGAAACATCTCCAGAGGGGTTTTACCTGGGGATGAATGTAGGCCTAAGTGCTGAATATGATCTTTTATTCCTTCTTTATGAAAGCTTATGAGAGACAAAACAGTCTCAGGGTTGGAGGGGAAACAAGAGCTCAGGGAGTCCCAAGGCTTGGGTAGGCTTGCTCTGTAAGTCATAGGAGGAGTTTGGTAGAGAGCCCAGCTGTCCTGCCAGCTCGTTTGTAGACTTCACTCCTGCTGATGACTAGCAGCAGGTATTTCTCTTCAGCTAGAGGTATTTTGGAGGCGAGGTCAGCTTTGGCTATGCTTTCCAGCAGCTAAGTAGTAGAGTGAGAGCTGGCAATGTTGGTGGGAGGATGAGGTGGTGGTTGATCTGGGTTTGCACCATTCCACCTCCTGCAGAAGGACCTTTCCAGTGCCATTCCTGGCTGTGACATGAGCCAATGGAAAGCTCTGGGTGATTTAAGAATGAAACTCAGTCTGCAAGGCAACTCTGGACCCCTGTCTGTCTGCTGTGGATCACACAAGCTTCTAGTCTTACCTGCACTGCTGGATGCAGAGGCCTCTGGTAACCTCTCTTTCTGGTTTCTTCCAGAACCCGGGACACCAGTTACCCATACTGATACATGCATTTCCTCCTGTCTCCTTCTTTGGGAAGTGGATCATTCCCTTTGAGTAACAGCTCAGGCATGGGTCTGGGGATGGTCCACCCCAGGGACCAGGCTTTGTAGGCACAATGGGTGAGGTTATATCAGGTTGGGCTCTCACTGCTGCCGCAGCAAGCCTTGCAACTCAGGCACTACCGTATGGCCCCATACCACACTGCAAGACACACAACACACACTCATACAAAAGGACACTCTTAGGCTTGTGATACTACAACATCACTGTGTCTGAGGGACAGTCCTTGCATTGTTCTGGATACTGTGAAGATTGCAAAAAAATATGTGCGTGCATTTAAGAATCTGTAAGTATAAAAACATACACATATGAATCTGTTTGTGTGTTTATTACTGTCACAGCATTGTTATGTGAGGCTCTGAAGAGTCAGAGGCCAACAGTTGTGTAGGGTGGACACAGCCACCCTGACCCAGAAGAGATAAGCCTTGAGCCCTATGAACATGAGCCCCTCTGTGCTGCTTAGCAGGGTGGCTTGAGATGCCTTCTAGCAGCAGGCTTTAACAGTATAGGTGTAGCCTTGAGGTTTCTCACCTGGGCAGTCCCTTTGCCTTGGCCAGCCACAGTGGGCCATCAGGGACAACCCAGACAATCAGGCTTTGTATTTGAGTGCTGGCTTGAAGCTCACATGAAAATATAGCTGCAAGTCCACACCTCTCTTTTTTTTTCCTCCTGGTGCCTTGCTTGAGATCTTGGGAAGGGCACGCATATTAGTGTCTGTGCTCTTCTGGTCACCTCTGTACAGAAAATAGGTCCAAACTGAAAAGGTAAAGGGGAGAGGAACAAAGGGTTTATCTTGTAAGAGAAGACAGAAAGATTTTTGGCTCATCCCACCTAGGCAGTGCAAGCTATGATATTGCATGATTGCTCTCTATAAATATCTTGAGCAGGGAGTAGAAAAGGTAAGTGCTGGAAACAAAGAGCCATTTCATGGAAAGGTCTTGCTGCCAAACTGGAAACTTCCCAGATCTTGCAAGGAAGGGATCCAGGCTGGGATGAGGAGGACAGATCTTGGACATCACAGTTGTGAGACACTGAACAGCTCTTGAAAGGGCAAAAAAAGGGGGAAATCTTGGGGGAGCTTACTCTTCAGCTTGGCCTCAGTACACCCAAGACAGGGGTTTTATAACAAAGTGTCTGTGAGGACCCAGGGGGTCCTTCTAGTCTTCCACTCCTCCTTCTGTAATGAAGCTAATAGCACTTCGTGCCTTGCAGGGCAATGAGAGACTAAGTACATTGCAGAGGGAAGAGCACTGAGGTGCAACAGTGATTGGAGCTTTATATATACCTGAGACAGTTGTATCTAGCTGTAATTTGCAGTATTAAAAACAAGCCTATTTAATTACTAGGCTGCAGACCATTTTTTCCTGTACCCACCTGCCGTGAGATATTGTGAGGACAAAAATACCACCTGTGCAAGGAGAGCATTAATAGAAACTGGAGAAATGTAAGTGGGTCTCATCTCCATAGGCATCAAGATAACTTTTCTTGGTACTAAGAAGAATTTTTCCAAGGCTGCCTGTTTGATTTATTGTCCAGATCCTAAATGGGAACATCTCTGTCTCAGTTCTGGCAGTAAGAACAAAAGTACTAAGTGTAAGATGTCCACATTGTTTTTCATTTTGCTGATGGATGTTTTGACAGCCAAGAGACTTCTCACTATGATCTTTTTTTTTTTTTTTTCCCCCTGCCTAACACTTATTTTTATAGGACACTGTGGGGAGAGAACTGGATTTCCCATCAGTGGTGGCACTGTGTCAGCCACAGATTTTTCTTTTTGTTAAATAACAAATAATGTTTTCCCGGCTTTCTAAAAGCTGTGATATTTTTGAAGGGTCGCCAACTCAGTCCTTGTCACATGCAAAATGTTGTGCCTGTGTATTTTTAACCACTGACTTAAAATAAATTTCATTGGTGGTTGAGGATCCAGTCAGACCCTTCCGGGTCAGCTTTGACCCTGATTTCTCAGGTTAGTGAGGCTGAGTAAGCTAAATATGCCAGCAATGAGACTTAAAAGCCAAGGAGCCCTGTCTTTTGAGTCAGTGCATTGTCTATGGGAAAGCTGACTTCCCATAGTCCCTCTGGGTCCTTTTACATGGCCACCTAAGCATTTGTGCATCCATCACATTCAAATGAAACCATGAGTCTGCTCTAAAAGGCCACTTCAGCTCAAGATCTTGGGCTGGGCAGAGAGGAAGGGAAAGCCAATGGGCTGGAACAAAACTCTACCTGTTTGTCTCCCAGTACAGGTAGGACGTGTGCCCATAGGAGTCCCAGCTATATAGCTATATAATCTAGTGCACTATAATCTATAATAATTATATTAATTGCTATTATATTATGCACACTATAATCTTCTGCATCAGCTTCATCCCAGGTCTGACCCTTCAAGATTTTCCAGCACACACTGAAGTAGTCACAATTTTCCCATAGCATTAAGGACCCATCTTCTCTCTATTCTTCTGTGCTAGAAATTGCAAGATTTTTAATCCATTTAGTTGGGTGGTCTGATTTTAATGGCATCACTGACACAGACCATGGCATTCCTTCTGTATGTGGGATTTCTGAGTCATCACTGGCCAGTTATGCCAAGTGTTTTGACCCAGCTTTCCAAGACATAGCTGCAGCTCTAGCTGTGGCAGAATCATAGACAGGCATGATCTGATTCCTCCATTCAAATGTAAATACCTCTGATGCAGACCTGTAGCCCTATGGGCTCTCTTTATAGTGTCTAGAAAAAAACAGTCAGTTTAGGGTGGAATTAATCTCATCCACAGCAAACATCTGCATTTGGTCAAGAAAAGAACTTACTATCAGTGTTCATCCTCCCTGGCAGTGGGAGCACTGTGTGACTACTTCAAACATACGGAAGGATCCAAAAATTGGGTGACCTGAGACCACCTGTTTCTATGGTCCCTGGAGAACTTAAAATAGAACATCAATGAAGAGAACCATTTTGGTGACTCTGGGTACCAGAGAAGCTAGTGAAGATAAGCTGTGTGTCTTCACACTGCAAGGATTTGGGAATCCTTCATTGCTAGGGCCTGTTAAAAGTTAAATAAACTGGTTTTCTAGCCAGTCAAGTTCATATTCTTTTGAAGTATTTCCTAAAAGAAATGAAAGAAAACATCCAGTCTTTTATGTTTAGGCACCATCCCCTATAAAGTTTAGATCCCAAAATGCTCTCCTGGGAACAGGCTGTAGAAAGAGATGGCTCTGTCATGCTGTGCTGTGACCCAGAAGAAGAAAGTAAGTATGGCTTCTTCAAAGAACTATAGCTCATGCCTTTTAGCTCCTTTTTCCACTGCTGAATTATTACTGCTATGCTAACAAATCCCATTTTGATTGCCTTAATTGAGTGCCTAAACTCTGCAATACAGGAGTGAAGTCAGCCACGAAAGCCGTGAGTTGAAGAGCAGCAGTTGATATCTGGGCAAGTCATGGTATGAGAGGAGCTAACTCAGATGCACAACACGTGTGTGCCAGTTCTTGTGTGGGGAGGTTGCCAGAAGAATATCTCCCCGGGCTTGACATGCCCTAAATATTGTCTTGCAAAATTAACCATCAGAGCACGGGCTGTTATGGGTAGCAACCCACGTATGTCAGCAGCCATGCCCAAAAGTCACTAGCCTTTAGATTTGAGCACAACCTTTTTTTGGTCACTTTTTGCAAAGTATTATTGGAGTAGGGGAAGGCACAGTTCTCCTCCCCTTGCCTCCTTTTGCAGCTCCGTCTGGTGATTTAAGAGACTGAGTGCTAGAATTCAAACCTAATAATGGGATTGTGTTGATGTATTGATTTACTCTACATCTGATGGTTGTACTGCTTTATTCTTCTCTGGGCTCAGTAGTATTACTAGTAGTTCATCTTTGTTGACACATCTTTCCTTGAAGCTTTTAAAAAAGAATAAATTACTGAGTTCATAAAATATATGTGCTATCTAAAAAAAAAAAAGAGATGGAAAGGTGTTATATCACACTGATTTCAAAAAACAGCACACATCCTGAATTGTTATTTGCTTGATTTTTTTCCCCTAATCTTTGTTTCTTACTGCATTTTCTCACAGTAATATTTTTGCTTTTTCTGTTACATCTCTATTACTCCTACTAACATTTTTTCTGGCCACAAATACAACCCTAGGTTCATTCTGAATGCTGCTTATTAGAAAACAACCTTACATTGTAAACTAGTGGGGCAGGAAAAGTCTGAATTATTTCTTGGAGAGTCTTTGGGCTAAAGTCTAATCATGCTGCGGATTTTCTGGTTAGGACCAGTTTTCAGAATTGTGTTAGGTGCCCAAGAGAGAAATGCTTTTTCTTTCCAGACTCTTTAATGTTCTTTAGTGTTCCTGTTGTTAAACTAAGAACTCATCATCATTAGACACTTCCAGTCAGTTTTCATTTAATCGCCAGTGGAAAAACATAAAGTAAGTGAGGAAGAACAGCCAGACAAACTTGAGGAAATAGGTCTCCCAATGGGATTTGTAAGTAACCTGTTATTTTTGACATCCAGACATATATATGGGTGGTGGGCAACACAGTCTGTAGCTTCTGGGGACAGATGCCTCTTTGGTGACTGTAACAGAAGCACTTTGGTTTTTTTTTCTCCCAGAGCATCATGAACGGCTCTTCACAGAGACAGGCATTGCCTGTAACAATCTACTAATCTACTTCCCAGCTACTTTGAAGGTAATGTCATCCCTTGGTTTGATTCTGCAATCCCAAGCCTCATGTTAATTGCTCTTAATTTAAATGGCATATTTATTTATATTGCTGCTGTGCAGATGCTACAGCCCCGGCTTTATGATGCCAAGGTTTGGCAGCCTTGAAGATTCAGAGGGTGTCTGCACCTATCTTCTCCCAACAATCTTCCACTATACCAGGAGTTTATTCTGGCCTGGCCTGGCTCTAAGAGCTGACAGAGCCCCAAATCTAACACAAAGTGCTGTTTGAGTTTTTTCCCAAGCACTCTTGTGCTGGAAGGGTCTTGGAGACCATGCACAGGTGAGGCAGGAGGGGTGGGTGAGACATCAGTAGTCCCCAGGGTGCTGGATATTTGGGCTTCACCTGAGGAACAATACGTCCGCAGGCACCGTTGAACACATCAGTCCGTTTGCATGGTGGATTTGTTCTTGCTAAAGGCTGTTGGCATTCTGATGTCTTTTGAAGCTATAACAGAGAAGTGAGTCCTGAGAAGTGACAGCACTAAACTCTGATTAATGTCTCTGAGGAGCTAGATAGCCAACCAGAACCATTTGCTTTAAGCTGCATCAATTTCCATATGTAGCTCAGATATTTTTTTTGACAATGCTGTAGAAATGTGGCGATTGGGAAGAGTGTGGTTTGTGATGAAGAATGTTTCTCTTTCAGCTTTTAAGAAAAGAAAAAGACCCCACAAAGCACTGTTTAAAGATCCCAGAATATTAATTTCCATACCATTTAGAGGTGACTGTCCCACACACTCCCATGCAATCCATACCTGAGGGTTCAGGTTCTCAGCTATCAGGTCAGCACACAGTCTTGAGATAGAAAGAAGCATGGCAATGTGAAGTTAGACTGGTGGAACTCAGAAGTAACCCCCATGTAGTCATGGTAGGAAGGAGATTGCAGAACCACACTTAAAATCTGTTATTGCTTCTCAGTTAGGAAGACCATCTTCTAGACATGCAGATGCAGTTCATCTGCGTATGTTCACACCGGGAACATGACATAAGCCCAGAGCATTAGTTTCTGAGTTAAATGACCAAGGCATTTTGCAATCTAAAAATGTACCTCTGGTGTTCAGATTTGTCTGCATTCAAACAGAAACATCACAGACTTTGAGCAGAGTCCTTGTGAGCTGTGCTAATGATTTACAAGCACAGGACTGTGCTGTCATGTACTGTCACCAAGTGTCTGGCATTTGGCCACCCTCTTCCTCCCTCTTTTCCTAATTGGTGTGTTAGCAGACTGTTGACCATGTTTGAAGGATCAGAGATGTGAAGCTAAGGGTGGCAGAGGGGCTGAAAAAGTTGATCTGTATAATGCAGCTTTTATACAGCCTTTCTTGTCACCCAGAAAGAGTTAATTTTCATTATCTTTGCATGGGCTGGAGCAAGTATTGCAAGTTTCCAGCTATCTATACACACATCACACACACACACACACACGCGCATTGCAGCCTATAAAGATTTTGCTTTTTTAGATTGCTGGAGCCGCTACTTGGCAAGTTGTGCAGTGGCAGACGAGTCCTGCTGCTGCTATCCACGGTCCATGTGCTTGGCGGGGGGAGCAGGAAAATGCAGAGTGTGTGTAGGCTGCCCACATCTGAGCCTGAGCATATCTGAAATAACCTGGCATGTGGCTGCTTCAGCAGGGGGCAGGTTCAGGGCTTAGACTCAGCACTTCGATGTTGAAACACAGCAGAGTTAGCATGTAAATTCTGGGGGCTGAGCTAGGTTCAATGGTATGAATATATCCTGACTCTGCCAGTGAGTATGCCTCCAGGATGGTTGTTCTTGTTACCTACCCACCCAAGTGATGTTTTGCTCCAGCAGTCAAAGGGTGTGGGACCCAACCAAGTTTATGAACTTTGTCCTCCATCAGGTTGGATGTCAGACCCTCTGTTAGTGTAGGCTCCAGAGAGAGCACCTCTTCCCTCCAGACTGGAAGACCACATCATGCTGCCCCTCCACCTTCCTCACATCCCCTGCCCAGTGACCCTATTCATGTCTATCACCAGTGAATCCTATCCTGATCCAATTGCCACCACCTATTCCTTACACCCTGGGGTCAGCTGTTTTCATGAGACCACTTGGATTCACATATTCCATCAGAGCCAAAAGACCCTTCCTGGGATTATTTTTCCACAGGAGATTCTGCCTTTCTACCCTATTTATTTATTTATTTATTTATTTATTTATCTATTTGTTTATTTATTTATTTAAGAGAGCTATGGTACCTGTCACAGGGAAGCAGATATCTCAAATAGGAAATGTGGAAACAACCCAGATGGGAGTTTTTGTGCCTTGTAAATGGGTACCCACCTGGATGACCAAGGGGCCAAGTCCAAAGTTCATCCAGGGAGAAGTACTGATGCAATCAAAGAGAGCTATAGAAAAGCATTTGAAAGATATCCTGCTCCTCTCAGAATAAGCACATCATCTTTCAATTCTCACTTTCTTCTTGATTTCTTCAGAAGTCACATGTTCTGTGTGAAAGATCTTGTGCTCTAAAAGAAAAGTTGAACCATATAACAGAATCTGCTTTCTCCCCTGTGTTGAGAAGGGCTGGATATAGTCACCTCTTGCCTTAATTACGTGCTGCAGGATGACCTTATAGCAGTGGCTTGCCCATTCATTTTGTGTTATTGAGGCTTTGCTTAAGCTCTGTCTCAGAGTGATGCACAGGATGGAGAAAAGTAATGGAGTCAGGATACTGAAGATCTTGCATGGTGAGTATGTAAAGTGTCCAGATTAAGACACATTTAAAAATGTAGCAAAAAAACCCACAAAGGAAAACCATTTCTTACATAGGAACACGGTTGGAAAATGTGTGGCTGACTTACTTTTTATTAGACTTTCAACTTAACTGCTACTAATTTATTTATTTATCTATTTGGAGCGAAGGTTCAAAGGAGAAGGAGCTTTTTCATACGACAGGTGGAAGATCTGTAGATTGTCTTGCCAAAGAGTATGGATGATAAATTTTAACATGAGTTTGAGTAGAAGGGTAGACAAATAATCCAATTCCTAGAATAATTAGGGTGGTAGGGAAACCTGGAGGTCTCTGGCCTAATGTCATGCTCAAAGCAAAGACAGGTCCAGAAGTAGATCAGTTTGCTCAAGGCCTGACCTAGATGAGGTTTGAACATGTTGGAAGAAGATTTCCTCACCTCTCAGGGTGAATATGACTCCATCTTCCCCATATTCCCCCTCAAGGTAGTGGTTGGCCAGAATTAGCCCTCCCCTTTGTCTTCTTGCCACCCTCAGCAGTGCCCTGGGCACCAGGTCCTGCTCTGTCAGATGCCCCAGCCTGGGCTGTTACATGGGCTTATCTGGTCCCAGATGTGAGATTTGGCATTTGGCTGCAGAAAAGCAGAAGGCTACACTGAGGCTTGCGCAGAAACCATGTCTAAACAAGGAGTTTCCTGAACTAGAAGTTGTTGGATGCTTTGAAAGCAGTGAAGGTTGGGAAAGCATATGACCCAGACTGTCCTTTTTCTAATAACCTTTCCAAGGCACCTCCTTATATCTACTGTTGGAGAAGGACTCATGGGCTGTATAGAGTTTTTATTTCAAAGAGAAGACTATAGCAGAGGTCTACAAAATCATAACTGGCCCAGAGAGTATGAATAGGGATGATCACTCATTCTCTTTCCTAATGCATAGTTACCAGTGCCTAATAAGTTCAGCAGGTTCAAAATGAGTGAAAGGAGGTAGTTCTTTACCTGAAAGGTAATTAAATTATGGAACTCATTGCCTCAGGGTGGCAGAGGGGGAAAAACATAAATATGTTCGAAGAAAAGAGCCAGTTGGAGGTTATTAAACACTATGAGTGCACTCCTGGCTCAGCAAGTTCCTGAACCTTTGATTGCTGAGACAAGGAAGACTGCACTAGAGATACTACAACAGTATCTCCAGCCGGTCTGTCTCTGTAAGAGTCCACCATTGGTCTCTGCTTGTGGTAGGATCCTGGGCTAAATCAGTTTCCAGTCTGATGTGGTGTAGCTGTCTTACTATTACATTATTATCAGGAGATAGTGGGGATGGCAGGACCTGAGTGGAGATGAAGAACATGGTGGGTTTGCTGAGCTGTCTGTGCAAATCACCAGTGCTTGGCTCTCTAGGTCAAACGCATCCCCACAGTGCTGACTTCAGAAAGCAGAGAGGTTTCATGCTCTTTGGGAAGAGACACAGAGGCATTTACTGCCTTGGGCTTTTCATTGCATCTCTAGCTGATCTTGCCTGGCTTTGTTCAACATTGTTATCAAAAACTTCCAAACCCCAGCTGGGGCAGCCTTAGGGGTTTGTCAAAACTGTCTATTCTCCCCGGATTGCTTCTGCCTGTGTTTCTGTATGTATTTCCCTCACACGCGGAGTGGAATAAAGAGCTGACTTGAGACCTACTCATTTTATGCCTGAATTACTTAAATTTTTTCTGCCCGAGGCTCCTCATTCTTCTCCACTGCATTGCTGCTAGCCTGCTGGGATGCTCTCGTTGCCCATTAAAGTTTCTCTTGTCCTCCTGAACTGATACCTTTCTCCATGAGCTCAGATTTTTGTCCAAACATGGACCCTTATGGAACTAATAGCTCTTAAATCTTACGTAATCTTCGTGTTTTTTTGTCCCAGATGCCAAATGCATTGACTCCTGTCTGATTAACAAAACCCCAGAGTATTTTCAGCATGATTTAGCAACTCATCTACAAGGATCTTGACTGCCCTAACTATATGGCTGGTGCTCACTCATGTGTGGACAAGGCCTCGGTGTCTTTGGATGCACATTATTTAGGGTAAATAACCTAAACACAATTTAATCCTAGAGAGCTAAAAAGCAAACGTTTATGCTGATGTGTCACAGCTTGAGACAGTAACTTCTAGAAAAATCATGCGAGCTATCTTACTATTTTTTGAGCAAATCGTTTTGTTTCATAGAGGCCATCATGTTTAAATATTTTTGGATGCAAACTTTTGGAATTGTTTCAGGGGCCAAAGCTTTTCTTTTAAACACAGCTACATATTAAAATGGAAATATAGGGGGGTGGGTGGAGGGGAAAGGTTATCAGATAAGCCCTGAGTGAACAAAACAGTCAATTCCAAGTCAAAGAAAACATTGATTTTTAAGACAAATGAACCATTTTGCTTGACTCTTTGCTTAAAAGAAGTTTGGGAGTTGGATCATCCAGAATCATATTCTTTCCCTACTCTTTTTCTTCTGAAAGAACTATGAAGCCAGAAGAAACAGAATTTGACAATATTTAGGAGGCTTAAACACTCTGTCATAGCTCTTCTGCAGGATATTTGTAAGAAGTGCTAGAAATATCATCAGAATAGGGATGTTAAGTGAAACTAAGCAAGATTATGAATTTTGAAGTCAGCTTCAGAACCCATAATACTGAAAATAAGTAAAACAATGCCGCTGTGACTGTAGGCATATAAATATGCTGCAACAGAACAAACCAAACTCTTTTGTTATGTGCTGAATACGAAACGGGCTGTCTTGGGGCATTCACATCCTGATGAGGCAGTCTGAATTAGCAGCTGGTTAGTTTTAATCCAGACAGCTCTGTCAAAAGGGCACCATTAGCTCTATGGCAGGGAAGGAGCTGAGGGAGCCTGGGGAGGAAACCAGACCCTGCAGCAAATTCATGTCCTTGTGACAGGCCTGAGCCAGTGACCAGCTGCTGCTAAAATGTTGTGACAGAGGAGACGATGGCCTAAAGTGTTTTCTGGAGCAAAAGGGGTTGTTTTTGATAAACAGGACCTGAGATGGGCAGTCAGACTTTGCCCTACAGATGTAGTGCATGGGGACTTATTTCATGGGCTTGGAAGCAGAAGCATCATGAGAAGTTGCAAGCAAGTTGGGGAAGGGTGATGAGTAGAAAGGCACCAAATGAACATAGAATGGTTAGAGCTGGAAGGGACCTTAAAGATCATCTAGTTCCAAGCCCCACTAGACACCTCCCACTAGACCAGGTTGCTCAAGGCCACTCAGCCTGGTCTTGAACACTTCCAGGGATGGGGCATCCACAACTTCTCTGGACAACCTGTTTCTGTGCCTCATCACCCTCAGAATAAAGAATTTCTTCCTCATATCTAGTCTAAATCTCCCCTCTTTCAGTTTAAAACTGTTGTCCCTTGTCCTATCACTACAACCCCTTAGGAAGAGTCCCTCCTCATCTTTCCTGTAGGTCCCCTTCAGGAACTGTAATGCCACTATAAGGTCTTCCTGAAGCCGTCTCCATCAAGCGAAAGTAGAAAGGGTGTGGCAAGGTTTAGCACCAGTGGCAGCAGTGGGAAAACAAGCGAGGGTATGCTCATGTCTTCTCCTGCCTCATTGTATTCATGTGGTCTCTGGTTTGCAGGATACAAGACCACGGGGCATCTCAGAGACAACACTCAAGTTTCTCTGGCAAATAGCACCCATCTTTGGTAGAACAGTAGAGGACAGGTCCTTACTGCTGGTGTGAACTCTAAGCAGTTCAGTGAGGCTGGATTCTGTGCTCATCCTGGACAAGAATATATGACTTTGGAGATGTGCAGAGCCTCTGAGCAGTGAGTGTTAGGGACTGAATGTCCCAATGCAAATCATGCAATGCTCTGCCTTCAGACAGCAGACAGTGTGGTCCTGTCATGGAGGGGGGAGGAGGGAGGGCGTCACAGAGAGCCTTGCACAAACCTAACACCAAATTACAGCCACAGCTAGCAAACTAGGGGAGATGGATAGAAAGCCATTAACCATCTTAAGAGAGTCACTCACTATTCTCCAAAGAGTTCCTGGATAGGATACCAGGTGAAGGAGATCCCTTCTTGCTAGTGTCTCCTTCAAACCTCTTTACTGTCTAATCTTTAAGCATTCCCATGGGAGATCCATACAAAAGCTACAACAACCTCACTTGTTCCTATGTGCAATTCTGGCTCCAGCTGTGAGTTCATGAGCTTGGAGAACATCTGGACACATTGCTGTTCCTGTGCCCAACCTCTCAGCCCCTTGGGACATTCCCAGTGGGCTTTAACCAATTTCCACACTGTGAATCACCAGTCTCTCTTGGGCATCTGTAGAAAAAACAGGTATAAAAAAGACATAGGAGAGAAATATCTATTAAAAAGAGGGGAAGTGAGATGAAAAAAGCTTTCACAGAAGAAATCTTGATTACTAAACCAAACAATGCCAGCAGTCATCCACCACATCCAACAGCCAAATCATGGAGTCATCATACTGCATGACATTTCAAGAGATGGGATTACCACCACTCAGAAACTCTTGCTTGATGAAGAAAAATCTGTAGTGGCAGGAGCGCTAGAAACCCCTTTCCTGAGAATAGTCTGTCTTTGACAAGATAACCCAGGTAAGAGATGCTCAAGCAACTGACCCCATGGAACAAACATCATCTACAACTGAGTAAGGGTTTGTGAGACTGCAAAGCAAGATTGATGCAATAAGGTTGGTCAAGAGCAAAAAGGACTCCAGAAAGACAAGTCCCACTACCACGTAAAGTAAAGAGACATTTTCAAGTCAAAGTGAGCAAAGAATCTGCATTGAAATAAGGAAGCCAGACTTTTTTTTTTATAAAAAAAGGATATGTTATTTAGTATATTTTTTCAAGCTTGCGGGACATCATACTGAAGCACTGTAAAGCTGTCAGAGAAATTAAATACTTTTTTCTGTTGTCAATCAAAGCGTGCTTTTATGGAGTCAATTAGCCACAAATTATGAACACACATCGCTTGTCTGAGAATGAATTAGAGTACGACCCAATAACCATAACTGTCTTTGCTCACTGGTCATTGCTCTGATGAGGAAGCCATTGGACTTTCCTATCCAACCATAAAGGAAAGTTCATGTTCATTTGTGTTTCGTTCTGTGAGCGCTCCTCTTTCAAGTGCTGCAGTGCTACAGTGTGAGGGGAAATGGGGTCATTGGTATTACTGCTCTGACGTGCAAACCTGGACATGAGCTCAGTGCGTAAAATGCAGTTTCATCATTGGAAAGAGTTCATATAAACTGGGATGGCATGAGTGCTTGGATCTATAATGGAGCCTATAGCTGCTGTCATATTTGATAGAGAAGTGCAGCTATCATCATCATTACGTAGTATATTGTTTGCCCTCCATAGACCTTAGAGCCCTTTTGGAAGGTGGATTGGAAGGTGGAGAGCCACAGTCTTAACAAGTTTTTAGGTTGGTTCTTTTTTTTTTTTTTTTTTTTCTTTGTTGTTGTTGTTTAATTGGGGGGGTCGCTTTTTTTTTTTTTTTTTTTTTTTTTTTTTTTAAGAGAGGGAAACTGAGGCACAGAAAGGTGGTTTGACTTGCCCACAGCCGGTGGTAGACCTTGAACCCCCAAGTTCATGACTTCTTAGCTCCCACCTAGGACATGGTGAGAAAGATGGTCTGCCCAGTGGTTCCCAAGGCAAGGAGAACTGCAACTCCTGGAGCAAGGGGAAGTGGTGTCACTCTCAGTGGTGTTTTCTGGCAGGGGGACAATGGCACGCATGGTTTCTGCCAGCCCTGAGAGGCAAGAGAAGCAAGGAACCTGAAATGGAGAGGCAGGAGTTTGTTGGTCAGGCACTGAGCAGCTCTACAGGATGCATTCGTGCCTCTCTGTGGCTTTCAGAGCCTCGTGCATGCTGGCAGCAGAAAGCCTCCTGTTGATGTTCCTGTACCTGCACCTCAGGAGGTTCCAGAAAGTAGTCCTCAAGTCTCGGTTAAAGAACGCATAGATCAAGGGGTTGATGAGGGAGTTGGTGTATCCCAGCCAGAGCAGGGTCCTCTCCAGCCGCAGGGGCATGCAGCTGCAGTGGATGCCGCAGATGAAAGGCCGAGCTGTTGACATCAGGAAGAATGGAAGCCAGCAAAACGTGAATGCCCCCACAATAATGCCAAGGGTTCTGGCTGCTTTCTGCTCCCGTTTGAAGATGGAAATATTCTTTCTGTCTTGCCGGAGCAGTTTGGAGAGCGTAGCACATTCCTCCACTGCTTTGGTACGCTTGGAGCTGTGGTGGCTCCGGCTGGAGGCCTCCAGGCAGTAGACGCCCTCCTCTTCATAGTGCTTGGGTAAGTTCATGAAGCGGTGCTTCTCAGCGCTGACCTTGGCAGCTTTGTAGATCCGGATGTACATGACAAGCATGACTGCCATGGGGATGTAGAAGGCAACCCCTGTGGAGTAGACAGTGTATCCAAAATCCTGGCTGATGAGACAGACTCTTTCCACTGTGACATTCTTGGCCCAGCCAAAAAGAGGAGGAAGGGTGATGGAGGCAGACAGGAGCCAAACAATGAAAACCATTTTGGCCATCAGCTTCCCATTTTGTCTCACAGGGTATGTCAGTGGCCGAGTAATCCCCAGATATCTGGAAAACAGAAGAGTTGCAAAGGGTTAGGAGGGTGGCATGGTGTGAATGCTGTTGGGCAGTGTTCAATACTAAACAGTTGTTATTGCTCCATCTCAGAAGATTTTCAACCCTGGAAGGGGAACACAAGAAATGAATCCCCCAAATTAAAAAGTTCCCAGGGACCTGCAGTTGCACTGTCTTCTCTGAAATGTGTTCCACACCCCTTTAGCTCTCTTGCCTAAACACCCTGTTTCCACTATTCCCCACTGCTTTCTTGCAACCATCTCGTGCATTACGTCATCTAACAGCCAAGTGCAGTCCAAGCTCCACATGGTTTTCTTGGGAATAAAAATGCTTAAAAAGAAAGCTTAGTTTTACACCAGAACTAATTTGTACAGAAAACACGCAACTTCCAGCCATGACATGTAACTCACTCCAGACTGTCACCCTCCCAGGGAAACATCCAGGAGCAGGAGGAGTGGCCCACAGAGTAAAACTTCTTCCAGGATACATCACGACTGACTCCGAATTACATGAAAAGACTCGTGTCAGTGTTCAATGGGGAGTGGGCAGGCCAGTGTCCTTCTTTTATTTGTCGAGGCAACTTGGGGAAGAATACAACCTGCAGCAGAAATGTTCCCGAGGCAGTGTGCAAGCATGGAGCAATCCTGCCTTTGGGATGACTTAAGGGTGTGTCTGGATGGGCAAAGAAAGAAAAGCTAGTGATCAGGTGATGGACTCTGGTGCAAGACTGACAGCTGTCGACTCACTCTTTCACCCAATAGACTGTGTGTTTGCATCTTGCAGCACTAGCACCCATGGGAGTGCTAGTCACTGTCAGCAGCACATCCCATCACTCCCCTCTCCATCCAGGCTGAAAAAACAGGACAAACATACAGGTTCCTTCTATATCTATTGGACACGGCCTCTGGAAACCAAGACAGGAGTGAGTGCTAGTTGCAAACATCTGTAGCAGGCTGCTCCCTTGCAGGCCCAATGGTCCTGAAGTGTCCAGTGTGACCTGGGCAGAGAAGAACCTAATGAGGTTCAAAAGGGAAAGTGTAGGGTCCTGTGCCTGGGGAGGAAGAGTGACAGATGCCGATATAGGTTAGGGGTGCATCTGCTGGAAAGCACTTCTGAGGAGAAGGATCTGAGGGTCCTGGTAGATAGTAAACTATCCACGAGCCAGCAGTGTGCCCTTGTTGCCAACAGGGCCAATGGAATCCTGGGATGCATGGGGAAGAGTGTGGCCAGTAGGTCGAGGGAGGTCGTTCTCCACCTCTACTCTACATTGGTGAGGCCATAACTGGAATACTGCATCCAGTTCTGGGCTCCCCAGTTCAAGAGAGACTGGGAACTACTGGAGAGAGTCCAGCACAGGGTAACAAGGATGATTAAAGAACTGGAGTGTCTCCCTTATGAGGAAAGTCTGAGAGAGCTGGGACTCTTTAACCTGGAGAAGAGAAGGCTGAGGAGAGACCTTATTAATGCTTTCAAGTCTCTAAAGGGTGGGTTGAAGGAGGATGGAGCCAGACTCTTTTCATTGGTTAAGAGTGACAGGATGAGGGGCAATGGGCACAAGATGGAACACGGGAAGTTCCATTCAAATATGAGAAAATCTTATTTCCAGTGAGGGTGACAGAGCACTGGAACAGGCTGCCCAGGGAGGTTGTGGAGGCCCCTTCTCTGGAGATCTTCAAGACCTGCCTGGATGTAGTCCTAAGTAATGTGCTCTAGGCAATCCTGCTTTAGCAGGGCAGTTGGACTAGAGGATCTCTAGAAGTTCCTTGCAATTCTGATAGTGCCGTGATTCTATGATGGTGTCCCACCCTCCCTGGAGAGTAAAACGAGAGGAGCTCTGAGTGGGAGATCCCAAAAGCATGTAGATTCACACCTCCTGATGCCTGGAAGTAGGGCTTACCTCCTTAGCTTTGCTGAAAGGAGCTGGAGACCCCATCACCCATCAAGTCCCGGTTAGACTACAGGGTGTGATTTTGAATGATCCCCAGCCTTGACTGAGACTTTTCATGTGATTAACAAATTGCGTCATTAGTTGGCAATTGTAAACTAAGTGTAAAATAATAAATTTGTTAGGAGTTGACCACTGTCAGCCAATGCTCCCACTGAAAAACATCTGCCTGCTACCCAGTCCCAATCAGTCCAGGAAGAACCTTCAGCTGTCATACAGATTTTGATTCAAACCTGTCTGCTCTCAGGATTTTGTCAGCATTTTTAGGCAGGAACACACCACCTTTCAGTTGTCTTGGACAAATTGTGTCCATTCCAAAGGGGCAGTGAGAACAGCAGTTGTAGGGATACCTTTTGCTGAAAGCTAGTTAAGAGAAGAGCAGGCTTTTCTACCAAAAGGAAAAATTCTGCAGAGAATTTTACCTCTGTTGTATCATTTTTTTCCCCAACAATCAGTCTCATTGTACGTGTTTGGAGATTTTTCTTCCTTTTTCCAGATCCTCCCCCAAGATTGGAAGAGGATGGAAATAAAAAAAATTAATCCAATTCCTTCTCCCTTCCTCACTGCTAAATAAATTCAAAGCCCAAAGAATTCTCCCTTGAGTCCCTGATAAAATGAATTTGAATTAATTCACTGAGTTATCTTTTTCTCGTTTCCTCTTATTTTCTTCAGCTGGCCTTAGTCACAAAAAACTGAGCAAAACTCTCCATGACCACCCATGCTGCTTGAATGCCCAGCAGCTGTACAGGCTGGAGGACAACATTCATGGATGCAAAGGCAACACAACCTCTTGGGAATGGGCTTTTAAACCCATCATCCTATGGGGTCCTGTCTATGAAGGAGGATGTTTGGTGAAATCGAGATGGATGACATGGTTGGTTTTGGTGCTGTACTTCCAAGATGTACCGTTGACTACTTCCAACCTGGGCTGAACTGGAAGACTTTGAGAGATGGGTGGAAACAGGTTGGAGGGATGCTGCCAACTGTCGCCCTTGCTGTAGGGAGGGACTATGGAAGGAGAGCAGACTTGATGTCCCCTTGGCTGGTGGAGAAAACCATACCCTGCTGCTGTATTTCCAAAGTCAGCACCCAAAAATCACTCCTCTGTATATCCAAAGCCAAGAACTTTGCAAACTAATGCATGCTGTGCTGTGTGATATCCTTTATTATGCTATTACTGGGTTTTCTTTAGAAGCCGATGCACTCGGGATTTGCTGAAACTTCAAGGAATTTACACGCTAGCCAAGCAAAATGCACAGTGACAAGATTTAAAAAGCTGCCAAAGCTGACACATTTTATCTGCGGGTGCCTTGTGCAATCGCTGCTGGAGGAAATGGGGCCATTTTTAGGTCTTTGCTTATAATTGTGATGAGAGCGGGAAGACCTCAAAATAGGGCAGTGTTTACAGCAGCGCGGGAGGTGAGATTGCACAGACATGCAATGAAATTCAAATCAAATGCTCTCGCTTTGAGTATTTATTCTTGTGCGTGTGCAAGTCTTGCTGTTAATCAAGTTTAGTGGTAATCAGGTAACAAAAGCCAGTTCCCGAAGCAGGGGCTTACTGGAGGTTTGTGTGGCTTTGCGGGACCCCCACTACGTAGAGCTGACTCTGTAACTGCTCATTCCTTGGGCAATAAATTCCTTCCCTGTCCTTGCTTGCAAAGATGCCTGGGCAGCCTGAACCCTGGCTGCAGGGGTGGAGACCTGCCCCAGGCTAGGCTCCACCATCAGCCCCATGGATGGGCCTATTTGGCACATCTATTCTACACTCAGTGGTAATAATTGAATCTTTATGCCAGGGATTAGATAATAAAGAAAAGCAGGCACTCTCCAGGGTGCCTCTACCTTCATTCTGTACCTGGCAAATTGAGAAAGGACAAATCTCCACTCACACAGTTGGTTGAACCCAGCATTGGGGTTTTCCAGACCCCATTGTTTTAACACAATCCCATTCCTCCTCTGGTGCAAATTTAACCTCCATATGTTGCTTGTCAGCTGAAATCATGCCTGCCCCATCCTGCTGAAGGAGAGGAAACCTGCAGGTGGAGGATACAAAGGGCAGCTGAAGGCTGCAGCTACCTGATGGTGTCATCTGCCCATGCCCTAAGCCAGGACTGGTGGAAGCATCCCAGGTATGTGTTCCAGCTTGCTGGAGATACAGTTGGATCTACCTGGCCTGCAACATGTTCAAATGAAGGCCACAGGAAACGTGATCCAGCAAACTGCTGTGCGGTTTTCAGCCTACCAGCTCTTTTGGGAGGCATATTTTTTACTGAGGACAATGCCATTGTGGAGCATATAATTTGATTTTGGGTAGAAAATACTTGCCAGAGAGACAGGAGACCCCCAGCAGGGCTGCCTGGGAAATGGATGGAGATTTTCTACCTCTACTAGGAAAACCTGGAGTGATATATGGGGTTTGGGAAACTTCTTTTGTTAGCTGCTTGGCATTTTTATGGAGAGCTTAATCAAAAACTGAACAGCCAAAAGAGATTTTTTTTATCGTTGTTTTGTTTTCAGTCTGTGGCAATGAAGAATCTATAACATTGGCAGGCTTTTATACAAGAAAAATGTAAGAGAAAGATGGATGTTTCCAGCATTTTTCTCTTTTGGTTTAAAAGAAAATTAATCACACACCCCCCCTTCAGACAAGATTAGTTCTACCAGCTTCGATCAAGAGGCTTTTAGAAAACATTCTGCATTAATAATCAATAATAGCAGCCTACATTTTAAAAGTACCTGTCATTTTGGGCAAACTAAGCATTTTTTATATCTAAGCTAACCAAAACATGGTTCTTAGCCGTCAATAAAAGTGCAACCTCCTCTTTGGCAGAAACAGGCAGTTGCCTAACCATGTTGACCAAGGTGGCATTCAGGACAGAACTAGAGGAAATGTCTGTATTTCCAAGAAGCACCGGTGCTCGGTGCTGTTCCTCTTCTTTCCAGGTGGGGCCCTGGATCTGTGTTCTCCCTCAATCCACCTCCATAAACTACCTTTTGGGAGCAGTGAGAATGATGGCTTGACGTGAAGCAAGGATGACTGTCCTGGGCTGAGAGACAAAGGACTAACTTTTCTTCCAATGCTGGGGAAAATTGCACTTTTAGAAGACTCTAGTGTCCAAATTCATGAAAATATTTATTCTATGGCCAGCCAGGCTCTGTGAGATTCAAGGTGTCAGTGTTTTCGAGCCTTGCCAGGTGCAGGGACAAGGAGGAGCAAGGCCTGGGCATTCGATCCAAGCTGGCCTGTTGTATCACAGGTTTTTCCTCCATCACCCTGCAGAGAGGTTTGAAGTACAGAAGGTCAAGCTGTTGTTTAAAAGCATCCAGCATCCTGCTCACTCTGCCTTTGTTGTGTTGCAGCTCCACTTTCCTCTCCAATATCCAAAAAGGATGGTGGGGTCTGTTTGGCTGGGGTCTGGAGATGTTGCAGAAGAGCTGAGGAGGTGCTTGAGAGGTGCATGGGATGAGGCATGGGACCACGTGCCTATGCCTCCCTGTCTGGCAGAGCTGGGGAGAGATGCTCCCCCAGAAACGTGGAATTTTGAAAGCAAAGCCAATGAGATTAGTATACAGCTGTTTCCCCGCTCCTCACTCATCAAGTGGACACATTGACACATTTCATTACTGCATTTGATCTCTTCCCTCTAACACAGAAAGAGTTCCTTCAGCTCTGAACACACCTGCTTTTTATGAACAGGCTATTTATTAAAAAAAAAAGCAGCAAGTTCAGAGCAGAGCTTGACCTTGCCATGTGGCCTGGGAGTGATTTTGTTTCCTAACCAGCAGCGCTGAGCCCATCAGGCCGTGGAGCAAAGGGTAGCTCACGGGGGAGCAGCGGCTGGCGGGGAGCGAGGGCTTCAGAGCAGGACTTGCTGTTTACTTGCTGGGGGATAACATCAATCATCAGCAGCAGGATTTTCTATGTCTTTTCTGCTTTGTCACCTGGCTCCATAGCTGGGGAGGGTGACCAGGGTGGTTGTACAGTAGAGATGGCCAGGACATGGGCACAGCACCCCTTGGGTAGCTGCCAGCACCCAATGCTGGCACAGCCGAGGCTGCGCTAGGCTCATCTGAAGGCAAGCGCCTCGTCGACAGTCTCCTTCCCTGAGCTGCTTATCACAAACCAGCCTGGATCAGTGGAGCCAGCATAAACCCAAACCAGCCCCCTGAGAAAGCCAGCACACACGTCAGATCTGGATCCGGCCCACCGGCTTGTCAGCGCAATGTCCCTAATGACGCAGGCTGCTATAATTAGACCCATGGGGGTGCTGACTTGCCCGAGACTAGCCAATTTGCCAGACAGACTTAGCCTTTTCCTCCTGACCCCAGGTGTAGGAGACGAAGCCAGTAAGTCCTCACCAAGGCACGTGCTGGGCTAAAGCAGGGGTCTGGGGGACTTGGGATAGGATGGGGAAGTTGCTGAAGTCCTTAGCCAAGGCACAGGTCCAGGGAGCAGTAGAGCATCCCATAGGACTGGGCTCCAGAAGTCCCTGGATTCTCAAAGTGCATGTCCTTTATTTTATTTTTGTTTTCTTGAAGAGTGTTATGGTCAAGCCATAGAGAGAAGAAGGTCAGGTCATGGGTCTATCCTCTAAGCTCTGTTCCTCAAGCCAAGGAAGAACAACATAAAGTAGCTGCCTAGAGGGGGAGGACTAAGTAAGTAACTTAGAGAAGTTACTTGAGAAAATACCTTAAGCCCAGCTCCACCAAAGGCACTGAGGCACTGAGGGAGAAAGCTCTCAGCCACCCCATGCACCTGGAAAACACATGCAGAAGCATTTATCCAATGAGGAACATGATTCTGGTGGGCCTCAACCTCCAGAAACACCCTTATATTTGAGCCCACCTGAATATATGGCAAGTGCCTTGTCCTCCCTTACCTGTCCACGCTGATGATGCACAAGGTCATGATGGAGGCGGTGCAACACATAACGTCCATGGCAATAAACACGTTGCAAAAAACCTTCCCAAAGAGCCACTCTCCCCCCACCAGGTCTGTGATGGTCACGAAGGGCATGACAGCGAAGGCCACTGACAGGTCAGCGGCTGCAAGGGACACCACCAGGTAGTTGGAGGGCTGCCGGAGCTTCTTGACAATGCACACAGAGATGATGACCAGACCGTTGCCAGCGATGGTCGTGAGGATGATGATGGAGAGCACCGCTCCAATGACAATCTTCTCGATGTCCCCATAGAGCAAGATCTCCTCGCCACAGTCTGTTGCGTTGGTGAGATTGGAGGATGGCAGGTCTGGCTCAGCTGGGATAGAAGGTTCCTCAGTCATGAATGGATTTGGGAGTGATTTCTGGGCTGGGTGCTGCTGCTCTGCGTTCTCGACAAAGAGAAGACGGTGCTCCAGAAACTGCCAGGGGCTGGCCCTTAGCAACATGCTCTGAGCTCACCACAGTGGGCAACGGCACGAGTTTTCTCACAGCAATGACACCTCCAGTGACAAACCAGAACATTTTATCACAAACAGGCCAAGAAGATAAAATATCCCCCCCTCCCCCAGCTCATGCCTCCCAAAGCTGTGGCTGGATCTCACATGCTCAAGCCAGAAGCCGCTTCCCAAGTCTGTGTGAAGACACACAGGTTGCTGAAGGATGCTGAGAGAAAGCTTGCCTCCACTTTTAAAGGAGCACAAGCTGCCCAGTCTGCCTGCAACAGCTGCCTGGTCGTCTGTGTGCTTTTCAGAAGAACAGATAAAGGCAGCCGATCATAACTGCCCATGTTATTATGCATTAGTGCCGAGCTGTGCTGCTGGTCTTGCACTTCTTCTGTGCACCCGTGCATTTAAACCCCATGAAATTACATGCCTATTCTTGGACGTGGGTATTGAAGAGTTTGTGACAACACAAGTCAGCCACAAATGTGTGCACAAGCATCACTGGCTGTATCTCCTGCACGCGTTAACATGCAAACTTCAAAGCTGTGGCTGTAAATCCATGCACATGGCATGTATCGGCAGCATGCGCCCGTAGATTTCCACAGGAGCACAGCGCAGAGGTGCAGCAGGCAGGGAAAGCCTACCCATGACATGCAGCATCCCCAGGGTACCATGCACAGGCGGGTGAGGGTCAGGGCATCCCAGCCCGTGCCCAGAGCTGTGAGCATCACCACCACATACGGAGCAGAGATACAAGGAGAGCAGCTACCACGCTTCCATCCCCGGGTATCCAACCCTGGAGGTACTTCCCAGCCACTGGCAGAAAACTTTAGGGCATGTCTCACCCCTATGCAGGGCTCCAAGCATCATGTACAACCTGCAGCCTCCTCTTTTTATTTTTAAAACCCTTTTCCCCGTGAGGGGAGTTCTGTTTAAATCAAATCAGGATTGCAACCCCCGTCCTCCCCTTTGCAACCTCCCCCTCCCGCCCAGGCTAGGGTGATGGGGATGCCGGAGTTACCTGTGCCGAGGGGGTGAGACATCCTCCAGACGAGCTCCTGCGAGCTCCGGGCAGGCGAGAAAGCAATGAGCCACCCCCGGAGCATCCTTCTCCCCTCCCCGCCTCGCCGGTCCCTCCTACCGCCCTCCCCTCGCCTCTCCCCGGGCAGGGACCCAGATGGTCCCTGGCTCCCTCAGAGCCCCAGGGAGGAGCAAAGACCGGGGAGGGGGGTACGAGCCGGGTCCTGCAGCCACCCTAGCCCCTCAGCGATAGGTGGGAGGGGACACACACACACACGACATGCGAGGACCTCGAGGGAAAGGCTGGAAGTTGCGAAGATGCCTCTGAACGCGGTCCTGCAGCGCAGCGAGGCAGGCGCAGGAGGAGCAGCTTGAAACCCAGCAAAGCAGGATACAGAGAGAGGCTATTTCCAAAACCCTTCCATATATATGTATATAAAAAATAATTTTACAGGAGAGGGTTTCTTTTCCTGCTCCAGGCATTTTTCCACACTTCTGCTTTTTAATAGGTCTCGTATTTGTTCAGCTCCGTGCTAAAGAGCAGCAACCAACCAGGGAGAGGCATATCCCTAAAGATGAGCCTTTCTCTTATCCTAGTAAAATTGACACAGAGAGGAGAAACAAACCAGGCAAGAGCATGCAGAAATCCACATCCATTTCCCTCTCTGCCAAATATTTCACTGGCGCTCTGGTGATGGGATTGCTCTGATGCTTCAATCCAGGGCTTCAGACATCTGGTGTTCATTCCTCCCCAGGTGAAAGAAGTGGAGTCGTCTTGTGCATTGGTTGCTCCTAAAGGCAGTTTCCCCAGGAGCTCAGCCTGTCTGCTGTCTCCCCAGAGGGGAGACTATGTGGGACTTCTCCCCTGGCACAGGCTCCATCCAGCACCACTTGGGGTGATGGGTGTCCAACTAGAAAAGGTGCAGGCAGGTGATTTCAGGCTCAGGAAGTGTGTTCTTGCTGCTCTGCCCTATGCTAAGCACTTCAGGAATGAGATGGGCACTCCATCCTTAGTGCCACCAGCTCTCTTGCCCTTGCCAGGGTTGTACAAATGCCCTGGCACCCTCCAGCCTTCCCTTAGACAGCAGGAAGGGCTGATTATGGAAAAACTATCTCTAAATCTCTGTGATGCAGAGCACTGCGTTACCTTGGGTCAGTCAGCACCGACCCCAAGAGATTTTTGGGGCAGATGTTCCCTGCAAAAGTACATCTGTAAGGAAAGCACTGGCGAGCTAAAACAGGACTGTTAAGGCTGTACTTAACACTAGGGTTTCTCCTTTGCTGCTCAAGCATCACAGTGTGCGTGGGAGGCTGGCTAAAATAGCTTCCTTGCCAGGGCAGGGTGTGCTGAAGCTCTGCCTTTTTTGCTCTTTGCAATACATATGGGGTCTTTTTTTTCCCAGCCCCTTCAGAATGACGACAAGCCAAAACGGGCACACAAAGACAACCTACAAAGCCCAGTCCTTGCCTGACTGGGAGAGCAAGGGCTCCTTCAGTGGCCAGTCTGAGCTCACCAGTATTTAGTGGAAAATATACCCTGTTTTTCCAAAGAGAACTGGGGATCTGCAGAACTCCCTGCTGCAGGACCAAAAAGATCTTCAGTCTCAAAACCCAGACAAATTCACCCAAGAATGCAACCATTCTCTAAGGATCAGCTGTTACACGCCAAGGTAGTCTGGCACCAAATGCCTGGAGAGTTTCAGGAAAACCATCTGCACATGAGCTGCAGACTCCTGCCCTGCTCTCAACCTCTGGGGGTTGGGTTTGGCAGGAAGGATACAGGGTGAGGGACCGGCATGAGGATTTTTTCCAGCTTCCCTGGAGGTTACCATTGGGACACCAGTGCAGTGAATGGCTCCTGTGCATTACCAAGGAGAGACAGGGAAAGATTCTTTTTCCTCTTGATGCACTGCTGAGAAGCAGCTGGCTTATGCACAGCAATCAAGTTCATAACCTGACAGAGGTAGGAAGGAGAGAAGGTGTTTATAAAGGTGATGAACTTCATGGTCCCTTTACCCATGGGACCCATTACCTATGCCGGAGCTCCAAAATCCTGCAGTAGCTTCAGGGAGCAGGATTAACCTCTCTTCCTCTCTGTCCCAGCCCCATTGCTTTAGGATACAACATATATCTACTACCTTCTGAAACCCCTGCAGGTGCAGAGACTCCAGAGACGGTTTTCCTCCTGCCCTTTCCAGGGAGAATGAGCTGCTCTGGTAATTCAGGGCACATCAAAATTTCTGGGAAACCAAGGGCAGCAAGCCACCGGCCAGCTCATGGGACATGCACTGAGTGGCTGGAGGGCACATCCTCTGCATGGGCTGATTTTTTGGAGAACAGAAAGGAAAAGGCTATTTTTTGTGTGAAGGGAGGATTAAAAATAATAATAATTCTTCTCCCTAAAAATCTTAGTGCAGCATTTCTCCAGCTGCAGACAAAGATGACCTTACTAAGACACTTGCTCCTGGGGCATGCTGGGAAGCACTAATTGCATTTAATGGCAATTAGTAGAGGAAACGGACAGCATGCTTTAGCTTAGCTGCAAGTGGTAGCTTTGTCTCTTTGGCTGAGAAGAAAGAACAGATTTGGAGGAGCAGGGATGTTGGTGGAGAGAGATGAAGGAACCCCAGGGAAAATTCTCCATACAAAATTAAGCTGAAAAGTTGAAGACCCAAAATAGCCAAAGTTTTTCCCCTCCATCTTCAGGCAGACAAGAGAAGAACAAAGTCCTCTCACTGTGTCATGAAGGCAGTGCCCAATTACGTTCTTCTATCTTCATGTATAAATGACCATTAAAGTGGCTATTTTATTAACTATTAATTGTTAATGTTACACCCTATTAACTCTAAAGGCAAGGTAATTGGCATAGTTATTAATATGCAAATTCTAAGAAATCTCATTAACTCCAAGGTCCTCAACCTCTCAATGTTTCCAGGACTAGTAATCTTCCCTGCATCGCAGGTGTTGACATTTCTCCTGTCCAGCAGGCAGAGGCTCCCCAGATGGATAAAATTAATCACTCCAGGCTATCAGCTTTCAAGTAGCATCTTTAAGGACTGTTCTTGCTTAAGTTCCTGATTAACTGGTCTGGGATATCTAGACCCTCTCTGATTTGGAAACAGAGGAGCTTAACCTACTTTCACAGCAGAGCGGCCAATAACCTGAGCACATGCAGATGCTGTGGTGTTTTCTTCTGTGGTTGTGGTCAGGATGATGATGCCTGAGTTCTTTCAAGGTCCGAAAATGCTGAGGGCATCACTTCTCCATGGACGTATGTTCTGCTTTCTCTCCAAGGCTTCCCGCTCCTCAAGGCAGCCCCATCTCCTCCTATTGAGCATTGAAGCCAAATTTCCTGGAGGTGTTCACCCAGCAAACACCATCTCAGTGTAGCGGGAACGTGGTACCCAAGAGATGGTTGGGTCTCCCAGACAATGGAGCTCCAGATTCGGGGTCCAGCCCAGGGTGACCATTCTTAACCCCTCAGTGCCTGCTGAAATGGGGCTGGTGGAGCTCTGTGGCAAATGAACCAGAGCTTGGGGGGAAACTGAGGCACTTGAAAGGCCCGAGAAGGCAGTGAAGGTCTGCGTATAAACTTTCAAACCATACATGTCCTTTAAAAATCAACCCACAATTTTAAAAAAGAACAAAAGGTCTTTGAAGAAGAGTCCCTAAATAAGACCTGATAGTGTTGAAGCAGAACTGTTTTGGTTGGACCAGGGTAAGATCTCCTCCCTGTCCCTCTTCCAAGGCATGGTGCCCTCAGCCTATCTAAGCATCCTTGCATCTGTTCAGTTTTCCTCTGGGAATTGCCTCCTTGCAGAAACCCATCCTCTAGGAAGGAGGAAAATCACAGGGTCAGAGCGAGGGGACACGGCTCAGGGCGCCCCATGGGACAGGTCTCATAGCGGTGACATCAGCAGCCAAAGAATTTCAGCAAGGGGATGCAACCAGCAAAGGGCTTTCTACCTAAAATCTTTTTCCATGAAGGGAAAACCCAATGCAGTGTCAAGTCAATGATCTACCCGTGACTCAAAACTCTCTGAGAGTCTTTGGTCTTTGGTTTGTTGTGGTTTTTTTTGTTTTTTTTTTTCTTACTGGATCTCCCCAAAATAGAAAAAAAAAAACCAAAACACAACACCAAAAAACAACAAACTTCTCATCCATTTCTGGAGGCACCCCATACCTATTTGAGCAGACGGGGAGCAATCGGGAACCTCGTGGGAAAACGCCACCCGCAGGTGACATCCAAATAGCTCACCTCACAAAGGTGCATCCGCTGAAGAACAGAGGGTAGTTAACGCTCTCAGAAACAGCCACGCTCCCTCTGCTGGAGTCTGCACAGGCAGCAGGCAGCTTCTAGCGTTTAAATCCCCCACGGTTTGCAAATTTCGGCTGTCTGGGAGGGCTCTGAAAAAATTAAAGTCAGGACAAACCACGTGCTGCAGCACCAGTGCCTCATCCTGATGTCCCGCAAAGGTGGGATTGCTTCAGGGGAGGATGGGGGTGAGCTGGAGGGACATTTGTCACAGGATGGGGATGAAGCTGAGGGATAGGAGCCCCTGACAGCAAAATTTGGGCCTGCACCACCCTGAAGCTGTCCTCGGTGAGTGCTAAAAGGGGAGCTGATGAAGCCAGCAGGAAGAACACCCAAAAAGCCTGAAACAGAGGGGAAAGGGGTGAAGAATGAGTGATTCAGCTGAAGTTTCCAATACTTTAGCCCCGCAGCCCCTGCTCACAGTTGCTGTCACTGATTTGCCAGACTTTTATTAGTGAGCTGGAATCATTTATTCTTTACTTACTCAAAGTGATGGGAGCAGCATTTCCACCTACTGCTCTCCCATCCATCATCTCCAAGGGTTTAGGTAGAGCCTAATTTTTATTAGGTAGCGAGGTATGTGCTGATTCAGTTTTGTGGACTCGGGTAGAAAGTCAGGTAGTGCCAAACCCCATGCCCCATTGATGCATGATCCTGGTGTTACACCTCCAGACCACCCAAACAGGACAGGGAGAGAAGTGAGTGAAGCAGAGCAAGCATTCCTGGCCAAACCTTTCCTAAAAGCCATCAGGATACAGCCCTCTGGAGAGCAGCAGGGAGAGGGAAGGTTGCTTCAGGACATCACAGCAAAACTGGAGCTGAAAAACATAAGCTGTGCTTACAGCGGGGCAAGCTCACAGCATTCTGTCTCACTTGCTGCTTCTCCACATGCTTAGAGCAAACCATCAAAGAAAAACCTCAACACAGGCTTCTCCGGTCCATGGCTTTGGGCACAAGTGCTGCATGAAGGTAGATGCTGTCATCTCAAGATTAGGGGCTGGCCGCCAGCTCCCCATTACGAGCCTGGGGCTCTCCACACTTGACGCCGAAAAGAGTGGAAGCAGAGGTAAGCCCGAGGTCTTTGGGGGTTGGAGGGGATTTGGGGTGGTGGAGTAAATATTGCCAAGTTCAGAAATAAAACCCTTCCTTGTCTTCTTTTGTCTGTCCCCTAGATGGCACCTGCTCTCAGCAGAATAAATCCCTGATGAAAAAGGCAGGGTTGGGTGCCCAGGAAGGTTCAGGACATCAAACTGCATGCCAGAAAACGAGTAAACAAAAAAAAGGCATCCACCCCAAACATCCAAAAAAAGCTACAATTAATGGCTTTATCGGCTCTTATACTGGGAACTTGCGATACCTGACCCTTCACTGGTGACAATATTTCTGCTGCTTTCTTCTCTGGACCTCAATCCCCCCAAGATAGTGGACAGGGACTAATGGGTCCTTTCTCACCAGCTTTACTTCAGTGACATGTGTGCATTTGGGGGCAGTGACAGACCCCATCAGACTGGGATCACATTGGGAAGATATTTCAGTCCTTCAACAGGGTTGGGAAGTACAGGAAGGATTATGCCAGCTCCCTTTTCAGTTTAAATCAGAGCAGGACATTGAGAAGGAAAATGTAGTGACAAGCTCCTGTCAGTTAGAGGAAAGCCCGGATGCAGCCACCCTAAACAATCCCTTTTTCCCTGCCCTCCATACAGAGACACAGGACAGGGCAAACCCACATATTACATCCCTGGGGCCTCACTCCCCATTGAACAATTTGTGTGTAATTTTTGGTCAATGGATATTTAAACCCCCCCGCAAAGCTCCTGGCAGGGCATTGCATGTGTGTACTGGTGAGAAAGGAAAGACACAGTGGGGGGAACTGTCCCCATTTGACCCCTTCCTTCCCCAGCTCAGATCTGCACCAAATGCCACTGATATTTAAACTACTATTATGAGACACCTAAACGCTCTGCGCCTCACAAGGTTATGGGCCTTGCCAAGCTGCCCACAGTCATGATCAGATGCCCAGCAGCTGGAATGCTACACCCAAAGGTGCCGTACAGTCTTCCCAAGTTATTCCCAGGCACCAAGCAGGGACCTGGGGGTGTCCTATGAAGACAGCCTCATGGACTGGAGAAAGACAGCCTCCACAGAGAGACCATGGGCTCAGATGACTCCACAATTCCCAGGAGGTTGTATCTGATGGCCGCACAACCCGTTCTTACCAGATCTTCAGTGTCATTCTTGAGGCCTCCAGCCTGTCCAGGAGGGAGCAGTCTTGGGTAGAAATATACTCTCACTCTCCACTCATCTTGCTAGGGGGTTCCTAGGTGTTCAGAACAATTCCCCTACCTATGCCACCCCTCCTCACAGCCTGAGGTCTCAGAAGGGCCACATGCCCCACTCTAAGCTGCTTCTTGGTGCCAAGGCCTAAATCCTCAACACCAGTTTGATGATCTCTGTTTGGCTTCTTTTGGAGGATGCAACCTACCTGCCTGAAGGCAACACAGAAGGCAAAAAGAGCTCTTGAGGAACCCCCAGCTCCAGACCCTGCTCCCACTCCACCCTTCTGCAGAAGAGGTTGGCATGAGACCAGCGCAGCAAACAGTCTGAGTGCTCTCGGCTGACAGAAGCCAGAACTGGCCCTCTGCACGGAAGATGAATCCCACAGGGCATGGAGATGTGTAGTGATTAGAAGCAATGAGCAAGTTTGCAGGCTCCAGCTCTGTTCAGACAACGCTCCCAGACCCAATGGCCATTCCCTGCCTTACACTTACCTCAACCTCGGCTTGAGTTCACAGGCAGAAAGTCCCTTTTCTGCAGAGTGAGCGGAAGGATCTGGATTGGCTAGGTGGAGCTGCAGAGCAACTATCCAAGCCTGCTCCCAGCGGTCCGTAACTAGTGAGTTTGCTCCATGGAGACGCAGATCATTCTCAGGCCCTCATACAACACAAAAATCATTGGGTCTTGGGCTCACACCCAGTTTGGATTATGGCAAGGAAGTCAGAGCGACAAGGGCAATGCTAGCCCAGGTCTAGATTCTCTCAGTGGTAAAAGGTCCAGTTATTTCTTACGTTTCCCCATTAAAGGATGAAAGAATCCCATTTTTGGCTCCCCAGACTTTCATGGGTAAGACAGCGTGTGTCCTTACAGTCCTGGCTGAGGTGATCGATGGAACAAGTGCTGAGGATTACAGAAGTATCTCAGCTACTGGTATCCCCGTCAGGTACCAGAGAAATATGCGCATTGGTACCAGGAAAGAAGTCCAGGTTATACTGGGAGCTTAAGGTCAAATAAAGGACACCGGTTAGGCAGCAAAGTAGAAATATATAAACATTATATTTCTTTTATTTTCTTTTTAAATACAGAGTTTCCTTATACAATAAAGGAATTCCCGTTCCCTCCCTTTCCTCCCCTCCCCTCCCCCCCTAAGCAACTCTTATCAAAAGAAATCATTCACTGTAAAATCAACACTAGAGAGAGGCATGCGCTGTAAGAGCATATTTAGCAAGTGCAGTATCTATGGGCCATATCTCCCTGAACAGGAACACGTGCTTTCCCTCACTTAGAATAGTTCCCCAGCAATCTGTGACGGAAACCTCCTGGTCACCAAATGCAGAAATATTTATTTAACTGGTTATACGCCATGGGACGTGCTAGAAAATAACCCCACCGCTGGCTTTCTCCCGGTACAGCTGCAGACCACCCCAACCAGCAGCTCTGCTGGCACTCTCCTGCATGGAAAGATGATGCAGGGTTTGAGACGAGGTGGCCCTGCCTCAGGAACAGTTCCTCCTCTTAAATCACTTCCTTGGAGCTTATTCTGCATTTACATTCCCTTCAAGGAAAGCAGGAGGGGAGAGTGAATGAATACTTAAACAGCCCCTTTCTCAGGTCGGGCCAAGGTGGAGGGGACTTAGTTTGCACTAACATTCAAAAGCACATACTTTAGAGAAGGTAGTTTTTTTCAGCAGGTGAACTGCTGCACCCTAATAAAAGAACTCTGGTTTTCTGGGGTAACATCATCTGCGTGGGAACAAGATACAACTTCACATCAATAAAAAGGACAGGGAGAAGAGAAGGGCTAAACGCTTCCCAGAGCATCAGGGCACTGAGGCCCCTTACTTACTAAATCAGAGTGGCTGATCACGCTTTCTCCCATGGGAAACAGACCCACTTAGATCTGCTGGGCACTTCAGACCACAGCCCAGCACCTGCCAGGGAATGGACACAGCTGACTCTAGAAGCAACAGCTTCCATGGGCACATGAAGCCAGGGCCCTAATTACACTTTGGCTTCAGAAGTTTTGGGAGATGGGAGGTAGCAGCTAACACCTGGGCAGGTGAAGGAAGCTCTGCAATAAAGATGTGAATCACTGAAAAGCCTGTTTACACAGGATGGGATCCCGCCAGGGATGCAGTTTAAAACCAGTGGCACTGCTCCCAAACTTGAGAAGTTCAGAAATACACGATGCCGAAGATGAGAGCTTTAACTAACAGAAAGGTGGGTAGCAGCTCCAAAGGCAAGCAGCTTGCAGAGGAGGGTGCACTGCCTGAGCTCAGGTGTGTCGCTCAAACGTCAATCATCCACCTCCTGAAAAGAGATCACCTGCAACACCGGAGAGGTCATCTTCTCACAGCACCAAGGGCTGCACCTTCTGCTCCAGCCACACCTGGCAGAGACACCAGCATGGCCACGCCACCCTGCCACACGGACACTTGCAGGAGCAAAGGCATCTAAGTCACCCGATCTCGTGAAACTCAATCTGAAGTCGGTGCCTGGAAAAAGCGTGCGGAGACACAGGTTGCTACTGATGGGCAGAGCGAGAGCTGATCTCAGCCCTTCAGCCAGACTCCCCAGCACCGAAACCCATACCCCAGCTCTCCAATTCGATATGCTCGGTTTCTGCAAAACCCTGAGCACATGAATACTTTACTGCCAGAGAGGCATGGGTTGTTTTTTTTGTTTTGTTTTCTTCTTTTTATTTGGTTTGTGTTGGTTTTTGGTTACTTTGTTGGGTTTTGGTTGTTGGTTTGTTTTTTCTTTTAATGCTAGGATCAAATATCCAGCATAGCTCAGGTCAAGAGGGAGAGAATTTAATTGCAAACTGTTTTTTCCAACTCTCTGCCATTTTGTTCACCTTTGGGCGTGCCACCTGCAGCTACGAGAGATACTGATAGCTTCTGCAGCAGCAAGGGCTTGTCACACAGATCACCAGCTGGGATGCCACATGCACCCCCCTCTTCTGCTCCAAGAGCAGACTTCAGCTCTCCATGTAAGCAGCTCTTCGCAGCAGAGCTGCAGATGGGGAGCAGAAGGCAGCATCTCCCCCAGGACAAGGCCTTAATATTTAAATGTGACATCAGAACATTGCCAAGTGATCCAAGCCCACGTAGAGCTTTCTACAACAGAAAGACAGACACAGCCAAGGATTGTCTTGGTTTGAAAGGAAAACACACAAAAGCTGAAGAGGAAAGTGCTAATTTGTATTTCTAAAGCATGTACTCGGGCAACTCCCTCCTCTGTCTGCTCTTATACACAATATTGATGGTTTGCTCCTTGCAACCAGCTCTGCAGCCAGCGGTGTAATGGACAGGGTTTAGTACTTAAATGCCGTAATTAGATATGAAAACAATTAGAGAAGACTATTCTCTGCTAACATCCACAGGCCTCTGCACAGATAGAAAATGGAGCAAACCCATCCCATTATGTCTAAGTTGTTTTGGAAGCTTGACAGATGAAAGAATGACAGCCCAACTGGAACACTGCACCATAAAAGTCATCAACTAAAGAGATGCAGAAGACAGTGCAACTGTAGGACAATTATGAATCCTTCATAATTGCCTATTATGGCAAAGCGAGCCCCAAGGGAGCAGCTGCTGCCATATTGCTGCTCACACACAGGCTCAAGTTCTCCAGAGAAACATTCCCACTCAGCGCTCTGGCAGTATTTCCACAGCAGGGATGCCAGAGCCAGCTTCCAGAGAAGTGCTGGGGACAGGGAGAGCTGGGTCAGGAGATGACAGAAAATGGCTTGCACTGAAGTTTTGGGGGTATGGATGCATGAGACAAGCTTGAGCCAGCCCTGGTTCTGCTCACTAATCTTCCAGGCAGATATAAACACTACAAAGGGTAGATACAGAACACAATGAACAAGAAAAAAAACTTTATCAATGAGTAGCATGAACATGTGTCAACAGATAGATATGTGCTTAGTGCCACACAGACTGGAAAATGGCAAGTGCTTTTGATGACACGGCATGGCATGTCTCAGGTCCTTTTGTTGTTGCTGAGAATTACACACACAAAAAAACCCCACCCAACAAAACCCAGCCCAACCCATTCTTTCTTAGCCCCCTAACTGTTCTGCAGCTATATCTGACTTTGACCAACTTAATGTTTCTTCAAAGAGTGTCCATAGAATGTAGCTCAGCAGCAGTTTCTAAAGGAGCCAAATGTGATATCCAGAAGTCTACGGTTTTGGTCCTTAGGTACAGCTGGGGACATGGACCTCTTTGGAACTACAGTATATGGAAACATGACCATCTACTGTTTTTGTTTTCAAAGCATCTCAGTTCACACAGGTCATCAGGAAGCTTGTATCACATCTCACAGCTGTTGGGCTCATCTTGAAGCACTTTACCAGACAGCAGCTCTGAAGCAAACCAGTTGAATTCATTTACTCCATGCCCATCCTTTCACTGCAACACACTGACGCATATCCAAGTAGAGCCTGACATTTATTAATAGCTTCAAATGTTGACGCCAGAGAATTTGGGGATTGCTGCTAGTGAAGTTGTCAGATTTGCTTCCTAAGCAATCTAGAAAGTGCTATGCTGCCTGTTCAGCAGTCTGTGGTTTCACCAACTTTCCCTAATTTACATGCAGAAACACATCTATTCCCATGCCGACGAAAACGTGTCAACGGTATTTTTGAAGGCAACAAAAAAAGTCTCAGACCAACAAGACTATTCAGGTATAAATCCAGTTTTAATTATCAAGCTAACTTCTAGCTCCTACATTCAACGCAAGGATCAGAAACTACAAGTTTGAGAGTAGAAGTTCATTCTATCCTCAGTTTGATTGCTTTGGCAGCTGTCAAAAGGTTAACTTCCAAAATCCACTTGTTTCAGAAGCTTTGTACTACCTTGAGGTTCCAGGTGAACATCGTGGACTCTCTTAATAGCTATCAACCTCTTTCAAACCCAGTTCTTTGGCAACAGTTATACATAGCATTGTGCGTATATAAAGAGCTTATAATAAAACTTTTTACATTCCAATTGTCTTAACCTTCACAGAAGTATTAAAGTGCTCAATCAACTCTGAACAAACGCTCCTCCCCTGGTTAGCCTACTTCCTGGAAACGCCTGCACTTAAAGTCAGCAAAACCAGAAGCAACCAAGACGAGAAAAGGTACTTGTATGAAAAAATCCTCTGCAGGATCAATACAATCCCTTACGAGACAAGAGGCCTCGAGTCTCACATGTCTCTTCTACCCATGTATTGAGACATGGGTCCAAACGTTTAACAAGTCTAAGCCAGCACAACTTTTCCTGGGCTGTGCTGATTTCCCATCAGTTGATTCTTTGGCCCCTGACTTCTGTCGAAAGAAAATGCTGCAAAACAAAATCCTAGTGATGCTACAAAGAAAAAGACAAACACTGAAGTCATGCTGGTAAAGCAACAGCAACAAAAAGATACAAACAAGAGGTGTGATGGATATTTAAACCCTCCAAGCTATTTGGATTTTACATGATCTCAGTAGCAGCATTTGACACTTCCCAAAATCGATGTTTCCAAAGAGGCTTTAAATGGGGACATTTGTGGTCCTTCTAAACAGGGGGATGGAGCATACCTATCAAAACTACTTCCTCTGGCAAGACCTGCATGCCAGTTCACCCCACCATGCTCTGTGCTGGAGGAAATTTCACCTGGTGCCTCTGCTCTTCCTCAAAGAGGACCAGAGCCACATTCCCTTCGGCACATCCTCTCCTTCCTCCAGTCACAGCACCCGTGATACAATTTAAACCATCCCACCGGGTGAATTCTTCCTGCCAAGAGCAGAGACACCAGAAATGCAACTCCAGGACACGTGCATTTAATAGCTTACTCAACCACAGGATGATGCTTTTCATTCCACCTCTGGTTAAATCTTTTGACATCCATGGGAACAGCACATTGTTGAGACATCATCGGGTCTCTGTGCTCCCTGTCTTACAACACGTACTGAACTCTTTGCTGTCACCTGCTCTTTTCCTGTTGACTGAAGATCAGGTATCAGGCAGCCTTTGCACTGCCCCAAAATCCTGTTTACTGTCTGTTTTGGCCCCTGTTTCTACATGTAGATGTTACTAACAGCTATTAGTGATGTCACCACAGAAATGACTCAAACCCCAGGAAATCTTGAGGAAGGCGGTCAGAAACCACACAAGGATTTATAGCTGCTCCGACGCCACTGATCAGACATGGCATGAGTTACCCCTGCTGCCTCCAAGACTGAAAGCCAAATGTGTGGCACTACCTGCTTTGGTGTACTGGGGTGGTCAGCCTGACCCTGAGACTTCTCAGCAGGTCCACAAGAGTTGGGTGGTGCAAGATGAAGGTCATGCTCTCAAGGGTACGCGATACTGTTTTGCTTGCTAAGCTGAGGGCTTTTCCCTGCTTGGGGACACAGAGACCACAGCCACATTCTGGGGAACAACTCTTGCTGCTCTCCTCCATCAAGTATCAATACAGAGATGAAGGGTTTCATAAGGAAATAAAAGTTTGGTTTTCATACATGTTTTAAGCTGTAGGCAGCTATATTAAGATGAAATACCAATCTGATATTTAGTGCAAATACACCAAATCTTCAGTGAGTCTGGCTTAGTTTCAGCATGGGTACTTTTTACTCCCTCATGAGAGAGTTGGTCTTCCTCATCATGTAGGGAACACCCTATCAGTAGGGCATGTGTTGATAAAAAAATGCACCATTTACTGGGCAAGCAATTGGTGAGAAACACTTCTCTGTGCTAGTAATAGAATTGCATTTCACTTTATATGAATCCTCTTCCCTCTTCTACTGCTTTGAAAGCTCATTATCTTCAGAGGTGCACGTTTTTCTTAAACCTTTACCTGTGATCTGTCGCGTGCAGCAAAGGGCAAGCACGGAACTAAAGGGCAGCCTGTTTCACAGCACTCCAGATAAGAAAACTGACCACAGTACAAGCAAAATTAAATAAACTGAAATACAAACGAGAGCAGAAGTTAGATTCACCCAGAAATATAATATAATGTCAGGAAGTGGGGAAAACGGGAGATTAGCTACAAAACAGAAAACAACAAAATGACCAACAAATATTGATTAGGTGGAAGAGGAAAATTTTCATTGCATGCTGTACATTAAATTTAAATGCAAAATTCACATGTTGGAGCACTAAGACAGAATGATGAAGGTCTGAAGCCATGGAAAGAAGAAAGCAAAGAAACACCTTGAAAAAGGAAATGTGAACAAAACTAGTAACTGAGCAGCTTCAAAAGGGGGAAAAAAAAAAAGTGACTATCTCAAATAAGGAAAAGCAACACTGAAGCAGAGAACAAAAATATGGTCAAGACATCACAGGTAACACTGACTGCACAAAACACTTTTGATACTTTGAAAGAATCAGGCCTATTTGTATATCTATGCAAAATATATACACAAATCCATATGTATATATGTACACATAGGCACTACTTTACATATGTATATGCAATCACAACTGCCCTTTGATAAATTTCAGCATCTGACTCTGGGTGCAAGCAAGAACATTGCAGTTGTGCAAAACTACATTTCTGTGTTTGATTACTGAAAAGTAACAGTAGAAAGATCCAAAATAACTCCCAAATAGCTTAGACCCAGATGTGGTTTCATCAACATTGCCACGCAAGCCCAACCTCTGAACAGTTCCAGCTCCTTTGCAGGAATATTCAAAGCTGTGGATTGTATCAGGACAAAGTATATCGATTTCCAACCCTGCTGACCTGAAGAGCTGGC
Source organism: Jacana jacana (assembly GCA_013400555.1). Lineage (NCBI taxonomy): Eukaryota > Metazoa > Chordata > Aves > Charadriiformes > Jacanidae > Jacana > Jacana jacana. The sequence continues at coordinate 92,439 of VZTM01041353.1, read as the reverse complement.
CAGACATCCCTCCCCACATCAGAGGTTTAGCATGAGGCCATCCCACCCAGAACACCAGCTTGGGAATACTGTATGCAGGAGAAATTGAATTCAAAGGCCAGCACAGGACTGTCATTTTACAAAAGAAGTGTCAGTTGCAGTCCTTAGAGTGTTGTGGAAAAAAAGGGATGTGGTGCATAAAAAGAAAAAAAAAAACCCAAACAGAAAGAGGGTCCCCCCACAGCTCAAACAAGGGAACCCATGACAACTCTGAGAACACATGCTCCAGCTGTACAAACATGCTGATCTTTGGGGTTTCCAGTATTTTCCATAAAGCTTGCTTGCCTCACAGCTTCAAAGAGAATTGGCCTCCCAAGTCCAAGACTGGTTTGGTCTGACACTTCAACGCTCATTTGGTCTTTGATATGTGTGCATTACCAATGCCATATTAGAGCAGAAACAAAGTGGTGAAAGAAAGAACTGCAGATAGATTGTTCTACACCTCAGCAAAGCTGCCTTCCAACTCCAAAAGAGATGTCCTCGCTGCTCCACATGCGGAGGACCCCGTTTAATGCTCTGCATCCATAGCATCCAAGTACTTGGCTTCAATGATCCTAGGGAGCAGGTTATACCTAAGATTGAACCAGAGAGAGAGCATTAGTGTTGTTTACAGTCATGTAACTTTTCATTTGTCCTAAGGCTCTCAGTTGAGTTTGTCCATAGTCATGCATGCAACAGATTCACCCAGCTGAAGGGGAGACAAAGTGGTAGAAAGTAAAAGGAACCAATCCTGCAAAAAAAATACAGCATTTATAGGAGTAACAGTGCAGAGCTCCTCCTGGAAGAAGCCTCCTCATTTCAATTCAAGAGGAAAGAGAACATGCTCATCCTCACAAAGTCAACTTCCTAGAGCATTCTATCACCACAGTCTTCCAGGTCCCAAAAACATGCTGTCACCCAACCCACAACTATGGTTCTGGTTTGTCCTGGGGAGGCAGGTAACAGGCTTCCTGCTGCTTCCAGTTTACTAGCAGATGTGTAACTTTGCCAAGAATTACTATTTATTTCTAATTTTTACTGTACCATTTTCCCTATAGTGGGAATGTTGGCTCAAAGATCTGCAATTCAAGGGTTGTCTTGCACTTCCCTCCATTTTCCAAGTACCCCAGAACACTCCTTTCAGTGCTCACCATGAAGAAACTTTAACGGACATCCCAGCAGCTTTGATCTTTAGAGAAACACCAAATATACCAGCAAGACTTCAGACCACAGCAAGAGGCTAAGGGCTGTGACAGTCATTCCTCCAGCTGCTAGTAAGACTCCATCCCTAGCCAGTGTCTGGGTTCCACACTGGGTCATGGAGACAATTATTCCCCTACTTTGGAGGTAAAGCTTTTGTCATTTGTTTGCAAGAACATCCTCATAAAATTACTTATTTGGGCGAGAAAGGCATGGCACTATAACAATATGCTATGAAGTTGTTCTCATTAAATCCTACTGCATATTTAGTTTGACACTTTTCCTTGCTTAACAAGGAAGCTATTCTTCAGCTGTTTAAGTAAGGCACAAGGAACTAGAAAACCAGATTAAGAGTTGGAAGGTCCTTTTCAATAGCTACGCAAGAGATCCCAAACAGCACTCACTTCTGAGAAGTACCAGAATCTGCTTAAATAGACCTGTCATGAAGTAAAACATTAGAGAGCTGTGGAAGCCCAGATAAGCACCACAGAACTTGGAAAGAAAATTCTTCCTCTCTGAGCAACTAAAAACCAGTCACTCCAAAGTTTTGAATCAAGGCCAGGAACTGGGGATACCCAAAGAGATCACATTTTCTCCCAACAGGCTGTTTTCTGCTGCAACGATGAGAAGCCATTGAAACCCATTATCTTTCACATTAACACTATGCCAGCGGAAAATGATGGTCCCTCACCACTGACAATGCAAATCACTCATCTAATGCTGTTGGACAGATGGAGACGTGGCTTTGAGACAGACAAGTATAACATGGCTGGTTTTCTGGATGGAACACTGAGCTGTGACTCACTCATCTGGGTTTGATTCTTGACTTTGACCCCTGGCCACTGTCCCATCTCCTCTTCCTCCCTTCGCTTAAAAAAAGAGAAAAGATATTTCACTTCTACTCTGTCTCATCTATTTAGAGTGCCAAATCTTTGTGAAAAAGTCATTGTTAACTACAGAGCTCATGCATCATGGTGATGCCTTCTCGGCTGGAGTCCACAGAAACTACATGAAGGCAAAAGAAATCAGAAAAGAAAGTCCAGGGCAAATTTCTGTATTGTGCCAGGTAGCAACATCTTCCCCTTAGCAGCAGGGCTGATTATCCAGCTACTGAAAAAGCTGCTCTGGAAAGAGAAATAAGTTAGCAACACATCTAGTATGAGAGGAAAGTGTCTTATTTACTCAAAAGAAGATTTATTTGCACCACCAAATTATCTAACTTTTATTGCAAAATCAGGTTCCTTGACAGCACTCTCTCCATGCTACTTTAGCTTATTGCACTATGTCCAATACTTGAATGTCTGGCAAAGTGTCCCACATTTGCTTTTCTGTACTGAACTGCTCTGTGCAGAGACCTGCAATTCCCACAACAGTCAATCATCCAGCTCAGCACACAGTTGAAGTATTTACCAGCCACTTAACCTGTCATCCAAAGTGACGTCTGTGTAAAGAGTGGGTGAGAGACTCTTACCATAAGAACAATCATTTCAGTGTTGTCCAAGATTTTGTTTATCTTTAAAAATCCCATCCAAATAGCTCTAACCTGATCCCGTCGAAAGCCATGGTAGTTTTGACATTTGCTTTTGCTTTAGAAAGAAACCGGACCCATCTTTATCAAGGAAAACACCACAATGGCTGCCCCTGCAGATTACCACATTGGTAGCCCTGAAACTTTGAGATCAGACAGAAAATCTCCAAGGCTACTAAGCTCAAAGACAATCAGATATTGCTAGATATCACACTGGCCTAAAAATAACCAAGTGGACTGGAAACAGATCTCTTAAGATCTTATTATGGCTTCTCATTATATCCAAAGGATAGGGAGCATGAATGATTTAGCTGGAGAATGATGGGCAGTCACTGTTAATGAACACTGAGGAAGAAACTTCATGTTTCTCAATGATTTTATCTGAAAATTGCAATGTATTGTAGGGGCCTCCCAGTTTTAAAGATACATTTTAAGACTAAATGCGACCAGTTCCATCTAGCCGATCACTGGCACTGGCATTCAGCAGCCCGGGAGGTCTGTGAGGTCACCACAGCAGAGCACTAGCTAAGAGAGAAGTATTCCTCTTAGGAAAAGTTCTAGCTCTCCTCTAAGAACGGGCCGCGGGAAATCAAATTGCAAAGCAAAAAGGAACTTTATCAAGTATCATCTAGAAGAAAGGCTCAGACTATAGCTTCTCAGGAAGATCAGGCATCTCACAAACTGCAAAAGGGGACTTATTTGCCTCATATCCAGCTGGAAGAATACCTGCAAGACCAGAAACCTTTGCATAGCACCCAGCTATGCATCAGTAAAAATCACAGGCTCTCTGCACTGTTCCTCCTCAAGCATAAGCAGAGCCAAGCTTTGTACCTGATTGGGATCATCCCTATCATGATGAGCGGGAAGATCATCTTCATGTAGGGCAACGGTGACATGCCAAAACCACAGAGGATGAGGAGCTGTAGGACTTGCAAGCCTGTGAAATAATGGATCTTCCTCTGGGGCACTCTGCGGATGTAATGCGTTGGAGGATAAGCCGTCTGGAAAGAGAAGAATTACACATTAGGTATGCAGCAACCTAGGCTTGTGACTGCAGGATGTGGCCCGGGCTTTTGAACACAAGCATTTTAAGGAAGTCATGAATCTGCAAACAAACACGTAAAGTGCATCAACACCTGTCCCTAACACATTCAAAAGCTGAATGTAGGATTTGCAGGGTTAAAACAAGTGCCTTAAACCACAGCATTGGCAGCAACACACAGGAGATGACTGGGCACTAGAAACCTGGGGAAGAAAAGGCACACCACACAGCTAAGATTGCCTTTGGGAGCATCTGGAGAGCAATAAAATATCTTGATAAGTGCAGTAATGAGATTCCCCTGATTGGGATTATCAGAGCTTTGCAGCAACATGTGAAGTGCCTGTGGGGGTGTACAGGGGGGTGATGGTAAGCAGATGCAGGTGTTGTTACTGCTGGATGGTTTCTCCACCTGAAAGCCAGCTCCTTCTCATTTTTTTAGTCTTCTGTCCTCTGCTGATCAGACTCCATGCTCAACCCTGGTAGTCCCATTCCTTGGCTGAACCCTGGTAGGGGAAGACCAGGAGACAAGACTGGGGAGGCGCAGGAAGAGGCTGTACTCAGACTCCAGTGATTTTCTCATGTAAGCTATTAATTTTTGAGAAAGAAGGGGGGAAAGTGACAGTAATAGGCTAAATATTGCTCGTGATTTCTTTTGACAGTTACTTGCTCATGTCTGAGGCACAGGCTTTGACTCACTGTCTATACATCAATGAAGAGTATGAGCGACTGTCTGCTGGCACCCATACAGACTCAATGGGTTTCAGATTGCGCCATGACTCATTAAAAGGTTTCCAGAAAAAAGGAGATCTCCGTATTTGAGAATACCTTTCTAATTTTCCAAACAGAAGCTTGGAAAATTCCACACGATTTGTACTAGAAACAGAAGTAATATTCCACATACATCAGTAACTCTTCAATCCTGATTCAAAAATTGACATGACAAATGTAATCTTTACCCGGATTTCAAAGTTTTAACCTCTGTGATGTAATATTAGAGATCGAGATAGATTAGCAGAAATGCAAAGCCAAATGTTGGGTCTGTTAAGCCCTGGACCCTTGTTACTAAGAGAAGGTGAGCTGGAGGTTCATTATTGCTTCCAGGTACAGCCTACACTGCAAGCTAACACCTTCTTAGCACTTGTAATAGAGACAGGTTGAAAATAGATCTTCGAGATTTGTTTTCATCCCACATCAGAAGGGTTTCAGTGATGCAAGTAATTTCATTTTGAGTTTAAAGTCCCATCTTGTGGCATTTCACAAGTCAAAGTGAAAGTGTAAAGGACACAAAAAAAATTACTTGTTCTGAATCTTTGTTGGGGAAATCAGAAGATCACCATTTACTGACATTATGCATGTGCTTTTTAATATTTTATTGTTTTTAAAATGCATGTCATGCTGCCATGCCACCACAGTTGTTTTTGTAAAGACTTACACATCCTATATTCAGCAAGTAGCAGTTTGTGCAATTGCTTTTTTGAAAAGGCATTGTTTGAGTTTGTATTTTTGGTTTGCACTTCACACAGTTTAGAAGGCATCTTTACTGGTAGCAGCTATCCTGGCTCCGTTGAGGCACTCATCTTTGCCTCTGGAGAACTGGTCTCCAGAGCAATTCTTCGCAGATTGAAAAGAGCAGGATTATATCCAAGACATTGCTCTGAACAAGAAAGCTGAAAATGCTTTTGTGTCAGGGAAACGTTCTGCAATTTATGCAGAATTTGAAAGACAGACAAAATGCTGTGCCATTCTATGAACAATTCAGTTACTTTTTTTTTTAACCCAACAATAACCATGGCACTTCTGTTGTTTGCCACTACATTATTCTCCCACTCATCTGTCTGCTTTAACAGCAAAGATTTCTCATGTTCATGTCTTGGTAGCAGCCAGGCTAAACTAGAGATATCAAGTTTCACTCCCTCATTGTAGAGAAAGGTGAAAAGGACACGCAGAGTGCATGTTGCAGCCTCCTGAGAACATGAGTTTTAGGAATAAACCCATTCCCAACACCAGCAGCTTTCCATATTAGCTCCTGGTGCTAAGGCTGTGAATACAATTTCTTTCTCTTTTCCACCAGGCTGGCCCCCCAAATTTATTTACCTGTTCTTTAAGCAGGAGAGCCACCCTTTCAAAGAGCTGGTTTCCATCAATGGAGGTCAGCGCAATGTAGAGGAAGAGGCCATAGAGGACTGGCTTTGGGATCCACTGGAGAGGGAATGGGAGGAGCAGAAGCGAGAGGCCAACCAAGAAGTTTGCCACTAGACTTGTCAACCGGGTCTCCTTCACACTCACAATCCTGGAAGCAACAAAACAAGGATTAGGGGAGTAGGGATAATATCCCAGCATTCATGTAAGCTTATTGCTGGGGCTCACCACTCTGTGTAGGTACATGACACGTGCCGCTCGGGAAAGGGAAACTCCTCTCCACTGCACTGAGATCAGCACTTCTGGCCCCGTGCTGATACTGAGAAGGCAGAGCTCTGCTGGATCCAGGCCAGGCACTTAATCCACAGCTCTAACAGAGCAGCTGGAAAAATGCCAAATTCCCCTTCTGCAAAGCTCCACAGATCCTATCCTGAACTAAATTGCCCTCTAAACTAATTCTGTTTAGCACATTTCAAAAAAAAGAAAAAAACCCAGGCAAGAATCCTCTTTCTGGGCAGTAATCCTTCCCTTGATTTACCCAGTGCATATGCAATTGGCTTCTATCCAAAAGAAAACTCCTTCACTTCTATGGGAACTAATGAACCTCTTGGTAAAAAAAAAAAAACAAACAAACAAAAACCCGTCTGCACTCTTGACTTCGAGTCAGCATTTTTGATGTATATGAGGATCTCCTTGTTTACATGGAGGGGAACGCTGAGAGCACTATGCAGGGACCTAGAAATTTAATTCTGCTGTGGGTAATAGCACTTGCACTGCAAATTGCCTATTACTATGCAAAACATGTAATTAATTCATGCAAATTTTCTAGAGCTGACAGACCACAGATTGATTACGATTTTTTAATGGGGGGGGGAGAAGGACTGACAGGAAAGCATGCAACAACTGTCAGAGCCCACTTCAGGGGTGAGGGGAGGTTGCTTTGTTTTCTTTTCCCTTCAATTAAACATGTGAGTATCTCCTAGTTTGAAAAAACAAAACACAACAAAGACCACCACCAAAAACCAAACAAAACCAAGAACACCCCCCGCAAAAGAAACCTACCAGAAACAAGAGGAGGAAAGAAAACCCTCATCTTTTGAGAGTACTTATAAATAGAGAATAGAGGGATTAACTTTTTTTTTTTTTGAGAAGATAAATCCACCAATTGGTGGTTAAGCTAGTAAGTAAATCCCTCTGTTATCAGGAGAAATTCTTGTCCACAGGCTACTCCAGTTTCATCTACTGGCCTCATTCTCTGGACACGAGATGTAATATTCTGAACTAACCCCGTACACAAAATACTCTGAGGATCAACACAAGAGCCAGCCATGAGATCTATCAAAACATTTCCCCTTTTTTACATATGCACTGCTGGGACCTTGTAATCCCTTCAGGTCTAAAGACGACAGCTTTCCACTCAATTATTTCAATATTAAGTTTTTCAGAGTCTTGCTTATACATAAGGTCAGGTTGAACTTCAGATCTGTTTATACATTCAAGAGCATAATGAAGCTGTGGGGATGAAGGAGCCCTCCACACCTGTATTTAAAGGGAGGGGAAAGGATAACAGCCTAAGGTTTGCTCTCAGGCTTTGGTAGAATTAATATGAGTGGTCATGAGGCCTAAGGAACAACAGATACTGCAGCCTGCAAAGTCCTGAGGACAACACTTGAATTCCTTGGTGCATAACGGGGCAGATCATATATATTATCTTCGATTACCAAGAGGGGACACACAGAAGAGTAACAGGAGGTATTAACATCTAAGTATCCTCCCCCTTCTCCTGGCTAGGTTTAGCCAGACAAAATCACAGCTTTCCTCCATTCAAACAGATTTTGTTCAGATCTTGCAAGTCACCTACATCAAGAGGTCCCTGCCAATGCCTGGAGAAGCTGAGAGTTGAGCCCTTCTCTCTTATCTGCAGACTACTCTTGCCACCTCTGGAATAACTGAGACGTCATCTAGGGAGATATAGTTTGGCATCCTGTCTATTGCCTCCAGGTTTGGATCACCATAGAACAGAAGCCCTGGAGATGAACAGAGCCAAGCAGCTTAAAGTGCAACTCTAAGTGCAAATTCAGAGTAGCTTGATAGTCCAATAAAGAGTGGTCACACTACTTCAGAGCCACCAGAACCACTACAAGCCTATCAAGTGGCGCAAGGAGTGAAGGACACACTAAGTGATTTAGCCTCATCCAGGTGCAGCAAGAGTTCTCTTGGCTTCATCACTGGGCAAGCTACAAAGGAAGCATTTCTGCTGTTTCAGGCAAAGACCTAATCCACCACTTGGGATACTAATGACCTGCAAGCATCAGTCTGAGGATACACAAGTCTTCTAGGTTCCTTGCAAGTGAAGTCATGCAAACCAAGGAGCTCAGGATCAAAATTAGATGTGGAGCTACCACATTTCAATCAGATGCAGGTCTGCAAGTACAGAACAGCTGAGAGTAGCAGCCCTTTGGTGATAGGTTTTTTGAAGTTCATGAATTTTTCTGCTGTCATCTCTTGGGGATGCAGCAATATCACAGCAGTGTTTGATCAGATACAAGATGTACCATAACTACTACTGCCAGTTCCTGCTAATGCCACTTATTAAAACACTATGGAATTTATCAGTACATAAATGGCTCATAATTGACCAAGCATAAGATCTTTAAAGCTGGAGTTCCCAGCCTCAAATTGTTCTTGCCAGTTCTAGCACCTTTCTTATTTCCAGGATGAGGAAATCACAATCACATTAAACCAACAGAAGAAATCATGTAATTTGCATGTGTTCATAATCTGGTTTGGCCCTTGAGGAAACAGTTCCAGAAAGTCTGTGCTGCAATGGAAGTGCACTAATTAATGGAGATTAAAGAATAACCCAGGCTCATTTCCCTAGAATCCCTTAAATACAGCTAGCGGAGGATTAGCCATCACTGGCCTCCTCCATATGAGTAATGAGAGCCTACTTGCATATTGCCACGTGAAACTCAAGTGGTTACTCTACAGGGGAGAAGAAAATTTTGCTTTCATTGTGATGGATCTTTATTCTTGTTTATATCATCATCCTCACTGAGAGCTTTGATTCGAGTACAGGAAAGGAGCCTGCTAAGGGAGCCAGTGCTGAAAGAACTCCTGATTTCCTAATTGAGCTTCAGTATGCTTCTTTCAGAGTGGGCTAAGAGGGGGGAGAAAAAAAGAAAAGGAAAGAATAGATGACAACATTGCTTAAAGCCTCCTGTTTATAGCTCAATACTTTGCAGAGAACAAAAAGCTTCAGTCTCAAAGGGAGTTGAAATAACTAGGAAATCCTCGTTCCCCTTTTCGCTCGATGTATCCATTTTACAGCACTCATTTACATACTGATTAGCCTCCAGCAAAGAGCTGGAGGAAGAGCTGTGCCATGAGGGAACATGCTTAGTGAGATAAGGGCATCCCTATCCCTCACAACTTTTCAGGATAATCATGGTAGCCGTACATAAGTTAACATAGCCAAAGAGGGCTCTCTGACACTCTTTTTGGGCAGCTGGGTGAAAGAGCAGAGAAGGAGGGCAGAAGGTAGTCATTAATTCAGGCAGGGGACTGGACTTTGTCTAGGAGAAGCCAGAATGCAGAATCAAGACAGTGGGTGGCAAAACAGGAAAAAAGCCACCAGTTATTAAAACAGACAGCAGAAGGCACTGGAGGGAGGCTTGGCACATAGGGTTCAAAGTCCAAGTTCTGTATCTCACCAATATATGGAGAGCAGAGGTATCCCAGAGCAGAACATGGGCACGAGTAGCAAGGGCATGGATTCAGACTCTAAAGAACTCAAATTACAGAATTGCTTTTTTGAAATAAGGGTTAGCATTTATTGGAGACATATAGTTGTGGTAACTAGTACCAACACACACTAATGGGAATACAAACCCAAGGGGCTAATTTCTCAGGAAAGGTCTGTAAAAGCATTGCAGGGAACAGCAGGACTCAGCAATTTCCAGATGTGGAAAGTAAAATCTGTCCATCGCTGACCCAAAAAGCAGCTGTGCCAGGTTGAACTGGGCCAGCTGGCACCAAAACCAGCATGAAAGCAAGACTGAAATTAAAAGACAAACCCACTCCATCCCCCAAAGTAAATGACTGCTTAGCCTCACTTTTGATAAGTGGCAACTCTGAAAATGGAAACCAAGACAGGATAATTAAAACTAATGGCATGTAAGTGGAAATTACCACTTCTGAGGTAAAAGCACTCAACTGTACCGTACTGAGATCAAACAGACCAGATAATTTCTCATGAAACCTGCTCCAGAATAGAGATTATGTTTTTAATCTTTTTTTTTTAAATAGATCTCAAGAGTGTGCTGAAAAACTTAGAATGGCAAAATGTCAGTCTTAAATAGAGAGACATGACCTGGGCATTGCTTCACAATTGCATTTGCTTAAAAACAAGAGGATTTAATAAGCATCACATCTTCCCAAAATATGTCAGAAGATGTTATGGGAGCTCTGAAATAATGCTGCATTTTTCCTACCCTCTGTAATAATCACCAGACGGGTTTCAGGCAATGAATCAGACTGGATTTTTTCTGGTGAAGACATCTGGAAAGAGCTGGCCTAAGCATCTCATCAGCTTTCTGTAAGTATAAACCTGAAAAAGGCCTTGTCCTCCAGCACAGTCAGCCGATGTACATCATAGCAGGTAGAATTCCTGCAGGCTGCTGTCAGGTAAAAATGACAGCACAAATTTGTCTGTCCTGTAACAAGCAATTGGCTGAAGGAGGATGAAGTGAGGTCACAGGCCACGCTGGCTTAGGTAACTTTGTTTGCTGCATCTCCCCTCCACCTTCATATCTTGCAGGTCTTCGATAAGACAGCTAACTCAGCCACTGTACCCAAAGGATTAGGAGACCACAAGTGAAACCAAATATATGCAAGGCAACCCCACAGTTTCTACTTACGTCTCATAGATGTGTCCATTTTCAACCCTCTCCTCCACATAGGCCAGGGCACGAACGTGCATTGGGGAGTGAGGGAAGGCAGCATGGATCCATGGGAGGCCAAAAATTGACAGACCCGTGTTAATCAGAGCAACGAGGAGGAGATCCCAGTGGTAGGCTGTTCCCTTCACCAACCTGAAACAAGGTTTTTGTTGACAGCAGTTACACCCAGTGCAAACTGTAACAGGCTGCTCTTGCTGAACCTGAGCTCAAATGCTAAACACCAAAGTCCACTTCCATACACAGAGATATTTCACATGCCTGCTTTACAGCTTGTGTTACATGCACATGAGAGGTAATGAAACTTGATAGTTTGCTCCCAAAGCAGTCATCTCCTGCAAAGAACAATATTGAGCACAGAGGTAGCCCACTAAAATAACAGCACATGAAAACTTCATCAGTTTTGCCACTACAAAACATACACGTATATCTCCTAGCAGAGTCCATGTGGGGAGTGGTTGGAGACCTGGGCATGAGTTGCCAAACTACCTCCACTGAGTTTACCACAAGTTTTGTTTTTAATGCTGATCTCCTTCTTTCCCCATGAACAGAACACATGCTCAGTATGCTGCAGTAATCCCCTAATTATGTAATTGCTACTGCATGATAAGAAAATGGGACATGAATTCATTAAGCTCCAGCTCCTCCTCAGTAGTCATCCAAGAAGATATGCTCCTAACTTTGGTGAGTGCAGGGTAGCCACCCTGTTTTGTTTCTTAGGGGAGGGGGAAACGGTCAGCCTTCACCTAGGAAGCTGGCCACTGCACAGTCACAATACTAATACCAAACCTGCATCTTGTTATTTTTGCAAGGTCTGCCCCTTTTCCCAGATATACTCATCTGGTACCAACTGCTCCAGTGCCGTGAATAAAATTCAGAAAAAGGCTAGGGAAGAATTCAAGTCTTGGACTTCAATACCTAACTTAAGGTCTATAGCTGTGTTTCTGCCTGGGCATTAGAGCCGACAGCAGTGTTCATCCTGACACAACACAGGGAATCAGCTCAATTGCTTTCCAGGCTCCATCAACTAGAAAGGGAGCACCATTTAGGTATCTTAATGCCACTCAAGCAAGCTCTGCTTAACTATACTTGGAACCATCAGAGATGCTCTAGGACATGAAGCCTACTAGCTTCAATGCATATGAACATGTATGCCTAACATCTATCTCAAAGAGCAGCAGACCCCATTGTTTGGGCAGCAGAAATCCTGGGTGGGGTCCAGTTTTGAAACAAAAAGACTTGTCCCACTGGAAATGCTCACTTCCATTGCCTGAGGCAGCCACAGGGTGACTAGGTCAGGTAGATGTCTACATTGCAATGCCTCTGAAGCTGGAAAGTGCTAGCAGGAAAGGTGGGACTGTAAACGCATTTCCTGCCTTGGCTCACACTTTGATAGCATGGTACCTGCTCATGTGCTGCTTTCTCAGAGCTAAGGCATCTCCAGCATCCCTAGGGCTATGGTTTGATTGTCCTGCCTGCCCTTTTGAGAGAGCTTTCTATGTACAAAGGCCACAAAGCTAACAGTGGCATCATTTTAATCCCCTTGGGACGCTGGTCTCAGCAGTCCTCTTGCAGCACTGTGTGTGGTACACAGCCACTTTGATCAATCCATAGGCTCCACTGAGCTTGTCTAGCTCAATGCATACACATCTAAATGCTTTATCCTAGGTTATCTTCACACTGCCAAGCCAGACTTGGGCTGTCCTATATGCTTGCTTTAAACATTCTTTAGCAAAGCACATCAGTGTACTTTTAGGCAAGCATCATGTTTTCCCTGTTTTTCTACAGGAGGAAATCACTACATCTGGCCTGAACCTAAACAGCACTTTCTCCATTTGGCTGGTATAGCCAAGGCTATTTTTATTCTGTGATGCTACCACAAACAGGAGGTATCAAGTCCTAGTTTGTCTGTCTCAAAAAACCCATTCCCTGGTACCTGCTCAGCCATGTAACAAGGCATTATGAAAAACAGGAAGAACTCCAAAGAATATTTTACATTCCTTAAAGACACTCCAGTGGAAAACACCAAAAGTTTAGAAGAAACTCATCCTAAGAAAGTGATGACCCACTTACAGATTTAGGCAACGCTGAAAGGGATATAATAAAGATAAGAGGAAAAAATTAAGTGGTCACAGAAACCTAAATTAGTATAACTGAATTTGAGCTTGTCTTCTCTTCCCTGTCACTCCAGCTGCAACATGAAGAATGCTAATGAGTGTTATGCAAGGAGAGAACCCTCCCACGCATTATATGAGCAAAAAGTCTTCCGAGACATGGTAGTTTCCCTAGAACAAAAAAAATATTCATACTCATTCTTGATATCATATCTGATTGCAGCTGGCACGAAGACATCAGACTATTTTAATAGTGCAACATCTCGAATCAAGTTTGCACACAAATCAGACATTAGACATACTGTTTTGTTTCATTTCCACTTTTTCAGTTGGAGACTAACAGCCCCCAGCGCTTCTTTTCTGATGCTCAACTGCAGCATATCATGCTGTAACATCTATGCACGTCATTAGCTTTTTGCTTTCAAAAAATTCTCTGTACTGCAAGAGCAGTGCAGGTGTCCACATGTGTCAGACTCCCTAGGTATCTAGAGGTACATCCAACAACCTCAAATCATACAAAATAGCTACAGAAAGCCACATATGAGCAAACAAAAAACAGGCTGAGGTGATGAGCTCATTGATCCTTTGTGGTTTTGACTCACTGCCACAATACTGGGGTTTGGGTATGGTGAGGAGTTAAGCAGTAGAGTTTCATCTGTGACAACAGAAGTTGTGAAGAATACGTGCTGAATACCTTTCCTGATATTCAGACAACCTTTGGACAAGCAGTGCTGGGAAAAGACTCAAGGACATCCCTCCACAAAGACTTCTACCAAAAGTATTACCTGTTTTCCGGGGCGTTTGTGAGCGACGCCACGATGTTCTGCTCTATGAAGAAGAGCATTGACAGTAGGAACCCCAGCCCCATGGCGCTCATCACCGACCCAATGGAGAGGGACTGGACTGGGGCCAGCACAAATAAGCTCTTAGATGGGTTGTAGTTAAATTTGGACACTAGAAAGAGTAAGAGAATGATGTTAGGAGGCACCTTCTTGCCCAACCATCCACAGGGACTCAAGTAACCTTTTACCCACGCCACAAACAACTGAGATCCAATGCAGCAAACCAGAGATGATGCTCTGGTTCACGAGATCCAGAAAGCCATTGAAGCCAGGCTGGTGTGGCTGGTTTAATTTTTTTTCCTCCATCCCCTTGGAACTTGGCTGCCATCCTGATTTGACAGATTACTGCTAGTTCTAGTGAAGCATTGCATATATTTGAGCAAAACAAAAGATGGAAACTTGTTTTGCACAGAAGCAAGGCATTTTTTAGATTAGAAAACCTTATTTCTAACTAGCAGTATACTCCTGCTCAGTTAATCAACCGACAGGAGGCATTTTAAAACTATTCTCATATCCAAGAAGCTGCACAAGGCGTTTTAGTATAATGTCTTTTAGTATAAAGTGCCCCTACCTTCCTGCTATTGGAAGAAATCCATGACTAGGAATAAATCACACATGGCCACACATTTTGCAATCCAACTAGATGGAATGGCCATCATAGAAAAAAGCCATTTCTTATTTGTTTCCATACATTTCCTACAATCGGCCATTCACGTCACCACAGGACAATGCAATTCCTGTCCCTATTATCGCTTCCTGATATGGAAAAGCTGATCTATTTGGCCAATGAATGGGGTCTCATTTTTAGATTTCCTTGTATAACTTAGAACCGCCCAGATGCTCTGCACCATTTCACCTAAATTAGGAAAACGTAAAGTGGAGACAAAGAGGACAGCCTGGGATCATCAACTCTACGTCTGTGTGATTGGCAGCAACCCTTCCTGCCTGCTAATTACTCTACCCTTTGTTCTTTGCCAGAAATTGTTGAACCTCTTTATTGTAAGAGATACATACTTTAAATCACGTTGAAATGAAAAGGCACGCTGGAAAAACTTATCTAGAGAAAAAGCTTCAGTCTCATTTGATTAATGGTTTAAAGCTAATATTGAGGAAATTGGAGCTCTTGGGGTGGTGGAAGGTACATGCAGTGTTTGTGAAGTTAATATGGAAGAATTTTGCTATTTTTCAACAAAAACTTCCTGGAGTTCAATTTGTTTTTTCATACATAACTTCATCCAGTATTCCAGAGGATAAAATATATAACTTACTTTCAATTTCCTTGAAGATATAGGAACCCACAACAGAGAAAGTCAGAACTGAAATCGGTAAGGCACAGTCGGACAGAATTTCACGTACTCTTGCATGCAAATATGGGCTGCAGTTTAAAGACAAAAAATTCCCATCACCACCACATTGTAGAGACAATTGTTCAATCCAGATAACATTAACGCTTTAAACAAATGACAACTCAGTGCAATCTCGCAATTCTAAGGAGATACTTGGGGGTGAAGAATTAGTCTTTAATTCAGCCTTAAATCCTCTGGAATCTATAGCCTTTGATGGTTGATGAATGCATAAGCAAAACTCAAAGAAATAAGCAACTAAAATGCAAGCTAGAAAAAAGTCCTCTAAGCATCAATTTGTATCCTTTTTTCCCCCGCTTTTTTACATGCTTGCTCAAGCATTTCAAATGAAGAGATTTAAGGGCAATGGGAGTACACTCCCAGTTAGAGCTGGGCATTTCACTGCCAAAAGCACACTGAAGGTCCATTTCCAGGAGACCTTCCAGCACCATCAGGGATTTTTGCCCTCCAAAATGTGTCAATGCCTATTTGGGGGGAGTTACCAGAGTTCCAACATGAAATACACGATTCACCCAAAGGTTTCTAAAGTCACTTACAAGGCCAAACCAAATACGGAAGGGCATCATCCAGTGACCGAACATTTTGTTCTGCTGCTAACATTTTCCAGGTGGCCAGCCAAGTCCATCTCTGGCTTTGGCTTACGCCACCAGTAATGGAAGAGTTCCACCTGATTGTTCTAGGTTACAAAATGGAGATCTAAACCATTAGCGATTCCTCAGAGGTAATATGAAGTAACCAGTAGTCTGAGCTCTAAGACTGAAGTAACTCACCTTTTCTTAAACTGATAGAGCGTATGACCAAGCCAAAGGGTACCCAACATCAACATGAGACTAAGGACGGCAGTTTCACGTCCATAATGCACATCATGCGTGCCTGTTTGATTCTCTAGGGACATGGATCTGCTCACTGATGAATTCATCAAGAAGGTGGTATTGATGCCGAGGCCTGGAATAGCATCAGTTCGTGCTTTTTCAAAGTAACTGTCTCCTGTGCGCCCATGGTAGTAATATTTCTTAAAAACTGTACAAACAACCAACAGGCAAGCATTAGGACAGGTTTGTGACAATCAAAGCAAGTAAAATAAAGTGGTTCTTTCTTGCTTGATCATGCAGTATTAATGTTATGCTTCACCAGGTTTATAGCTCCACCCCTCAAACCAGTGAAAAGAACTCGGGAGAGCTGCTTCTCTAACGAAGCCAGCACTTTATAAATTTATTTTTCACTTATTTTAACAGATAAAAGTTAAAATGATCTAAAGCAACACATTTGAACTTCCAGCACTAATTATTTATGTGATTTCGTTCCCGACACTGAAATCACTGCTCTTAAATATATAGATATATATACCCACACATGTCTAACTTGAAACACCCTGGGAAACAAATCCCATCAGGATCTGTAAAAATTAAGAGCAGTCAGGCTGCAGAGACCCTTAAGAGTGCCATGAAACATACTGTAATTACTTTTCTTCCAATGCCAGTCCAGATTTTAAAGATAAGCATTGAAGACATACAAAACCTGTCAGAACATTTAAATTTACACTGCAAACTGAAAGAGTGTTATAGAGCACCTGAAGTAAACCTGTACAAGTGAAACGCCCAGTGACTCCTCCGGAACTGTCCATAAATGGATAAGGCCAGCTCGGAGGCATTTATATAAGTAATTAAGAGTTGTAAATATTATTTTTGCTCTTGAGCATTTAGACAGCTGTGTTCCCATTTCCATGGCATTGGCTGGCTCCAAGCACATAAATGTGGTTTTGGGGTGCTATCACCTCTTTGGGGAACAAGGGCATGAGGTGCCACAAGGGGCAAGTAAAACCAGAAGATGGGAGTTGGGCTTTGCAGTGTTGGTACTCCCATGTTATGTGATCAAATGGCAGCAGGCAGTACTAGCTCTCCTCCAGACCAACGGGAAGATACAGGAAGATGGAAACCACTAGGGCAGAGCTTTGCAGTCCCTCTACCTTTCTTCACTTTAGTCAAAATACTCCTTCAAACTTTGCTTAGGGAAACTAAAAAGTTCAGGGCAAGATCATCCCTTTTAGGAAAAAAAATACAGAATCTTAGTGTATAACACTCCTCCTAACATTCCTTCCCATCCCCCCAAAATAATCAGGTTTCTGAAAGTCCCCAAGCACCTCAGCTTTTCCATCTGCAGCAGCTACAAGGAAAGGAGGCAAAACAAACTGTAATTATAAGTATTTGGAAACAAGTAAAAGAATCCTTAAGCATTCTCGCAAAGCACAATTGGTATTTGCAACCACCCTGAATTTGGCCAAAGCACAGTTGACACTCCTGCTGGTTTGGAGCTCACACCAATGCAAAATGCCCACGTTTAGGTATGCTGCCTTTTTAACAGTGGTAATAACACTTCTTGTACCACTGTTTAAAAGGAGTCCAGGCGTTTGACAAATGGATGGGGTCAACAGAGCATGAAGGTCACAAGAGAAAAGACCAGTTACTTCACATTCAATACTTCTGTATATAAATTTCAAGATGATAGAGGGTTTACAGTTCAAGATTTAACCTTTCAATTTGCTCTCAGCAGCATCTAGAAATGATAAGATCATTGCACTTTTAAAGCCAGAGAAAGGCTCCCCCAGGTAAGGAGCAATTATGACCTCTGTTAGCACTGTGTATTTCTACTTCACGTGCTACGGAAGAGGCTCTGCTATCATTTCCTCCCTCCATCCTCACAGCTGTGTCCAGGCCAGGCAGGACACTCACACCTGCTGTGCAAAAAAGGTAAACTGAGGCACAGAGCACAGCCATGACCCACACACTAGCACAGAACAGGTTGTTGGAGGATTTGCAGTTTCCGGCTTTGAACATTAAAGGACACTTTTGTCATAACAAAACTGATTATGGCACTATTTCCTGGGGATTAGCAGCTGGCCAGGGCTAAAAAGCCTGCTCACCATCTTGGCTGACACTAAATATTTAAGGTCCTAAAGACACACACAATTACTGAACATATGATAGACAGCATAGTTGCAGAGTTGTATTTGTATGCCTCCATATGTAGATTTGGACTTGAACTAATACGAGTCTCAGGGAATTTTCTTAATTTCCTACACTTGACCGTATTGCAATAATACCTTTAGGGCTGAGCACATCTTCAGTGCCCTCTGTTCAGCCCAACTGCATCTATGTACACTACCTCTCAAGCTGCAGTTATTGGGCACCCATCTCAAAACTAGGTAGGATTGCTCCACTCAATCCTGGAAATATAGGAAGAAACTTTTACTTCTATATTTTAGCTAAAGCAACAAGAACATGCCAAGATGGGTAGGCAGAGATCCTCATTCTGTACCAGGGACTTCCTGTAAATTATTTGATTCCTGCAAATGTATAGCTTGTTTTCATAATAGAGCAAAGTGAATCTTGTTGCCCACATGCAGAGAGAGTAGCAAAGCAGGTGCTGCCCTTGCTGAAACGGAGCCATTCTCAAGCCTAATGCACACTCAAGTTCCCTCCAACAACATGAACTGGCTTTGTTTCAGCCGGCTCACCGCTGTTTCCTGCAGGGTGCAGATGTCAAGATCAAACAAACACAGCTTCAGTGGCTGGGCCACACGGCAAAAACAAAGTGTCACCAGAATAGTGCAAGCGCACATTCCTCTGGATTCCTCTGTGCAGTATCGCATCCCTTTCCCCCGGTCCCCCCCGCCCCTGGGCCTTCTTTCCTGCACATCTATGGGCACCTTGCAAAAAAAATAATAACCAAATCTAGGAACAGACCGAGGAAAACATCTCTGACCAAGAGCACATGTTCCCTGGTACTCATTAAGCCCTAAAGTCCCTGTCTGCTGGCTAGCTGTTACCAGGACACATCTAACAGTGTAGTACCAACTTTCTCTTCCTACTTAACTGGCCAACTGAAGTTCTGAGCAGGAGAGGGAGATGGCTGCAGCAACCATCACCTCCTGCTCCAAAACAGGAGCAGAAGACAACAGACAAGTATGTGGCTGTGAGCTGCACTGGTGTCACGTGTTTAAATATGAGCGCTGAGAAAGTTAAGGATAAAGTCTGTGCCTGCCAGTCTCAGTGACCTTCTGCATCTCAGAACATGGCTGGACCCAGGGTCCCATCTGTTGATGCACAGAAGATGCCCAGAGGCAGCTCAAGCCAACACAAGCGTGTTGATTTGATTTTATTAGCATTGTTCCTAATAAACTCAGTCCTTCCCACATACAAGGGAGAATTACACTAGTTTACTAATTACACTAACTTCCAGGATCCTACCCTGTGCCCACTGCAGTACTGAGGTATTACTTGCACAGTTCCGAAAGTCTGGCAGCTGAGATCAATGGATGCTGTTACCTTTAAGCTGTACCCCATTCCCCTACTGTGGGAAATCATCTGCACAACTGCTGTGAACATTTGCATTTGCTAATTTTTTTTTACAGAGCAGTTTAACAGCCTCTTGAGGAACACCTTAGTGACACAGGGAGAGGGCCTCATGACTCTAGAACGGGGACTAACAGCACACATTAAGCAAAGCACCCAGCAACACAGTGAGGGAGGAGAAAGCTAAGTATCCCAGAACAGCTTCTCCTTCACCCAGGTTTGTCTAAGGAGGCTATTTGAGAAATACAGGTGTTCTGCAGAGGAAAAAAAAAAACAAAAACAAACCAAAAACCAACCCTCTGATTGTACAATCAAAGCACATGCCCAAAGAGCCAAATTAAGAATTCCCAATAAAATGAGAAAATACCTCACTACAAATTGCTTTGCAGCATCAAACCTGCTCCTTTGAAGACATTCTTGCGTGCATAAAATACTATAATGAGCCAAGCTGGAGGATCTTGAAAATAAGGGATGTGCTCAGTGTTACAGGGTATGTCATGAAGGATTTTGGAGAATAGCACAGGTTTACAGCTGTTGGATGAACAGAGAATATAGACTTGGCCAGCTCCTTGCTGGGATAGAATAGAAAGGTTGCCATCAACATGGCATTTCTGCCAGCATCTTTCACCTTTATAAATACCTCCTGCCTATCCTCATCAGGAGGAAAAAAGATGCCAGAGATTGGTTAAACCCCAAGGCTGCTCATGGATACTCACATGGAGAAATGGGGACCAAGTGGCTGGAAAGGGCAGAACAGCTTTAGAATGTGCTGGAAGTCACTGCAGTCCCTATACTGCCATTAGAGAAGGGTCTCAGAGCTCACATAAGAATAGGTAATCTCAACCCATCAACTCCCCTTCAAGTAATCTTAATAATGTGGCAAGGAAAGAGGTCAAGATTGAACTTTTTTTTTGACAGGGCCATTCAAAGAGACCAGTATCAGAAGACTTTCACAGCAGCATTAATATTCTGCCATTTAAATTAAGACACTAATTTTATCTCAGCTAACTGAAATTTGACCTGACAGAAACTCTGCACACCCAGGTAAACTGTTGACACAAGTCTGTTTTGATCTCTCACACTCATTTTTTTTCCCCTTAAGGCCCTGAATGAACATGAAACAAGCAACCATCATGCATATTTACAGCCTCATATTTCCCTTTGACAAGCAAGCAAAGCAGAGACCTGCACTGAAAAACACTGTTGCAAGACTTACCTTTAATAATACCTTTGAAGGCATCAAGTACAAACGTGATGGATATAAAAAGTGCAATTATTTCTTCTGTTGACCTGTGGAAAAATACCAGGAAATAATATAGCCATTAGTAGAGTCTTCATTCCACTCCATTCAAAGGAAAAATCAGCATATTCATGCATTTGCATGAGAATACACCAATTTTAGTTAGACTCCACCTCAGGAAACAAAACCCGACGAATCTTTAAAAGCTTCTTTCAAGCTAGAACAATAAGCTGAAATGATACTAGGCTCATCTCACAAAATACATTTTGCAGCAGGTTTGTAATTATGGAGCTTGTAGAATGTATAATTTTTCCATTTGGTGAATAATCTGATCAAAATATGACTTCTTGAAAATAGCTACCTTTTAAAGAGCTTCATCAGAAGACTGAAATTAAAGAGGGAGTACATCACAAGGAAAAAGCTATTCCACAGTCCAATCCAGGCATAGAAAGCACTGAAATCCAAGTTGTAGTCATCACAGATTCCTCGGATAACTATAAAAACGAAGCATTCACATGTCAGATTAAAGTTTTGTCATTACCACCTTGTGATTCCCATCTGCTTGATGGCAAAAAGAACCAATTTCAACACTTCACCAGAATACTGGTGTATACAGAATAAAGGCAAATATTAAAACCCTGGTCTTAGGCTCCCACATGAACAAACCTGAATTGTTCTCCTCCCTCCCCTTTTCTCCACTAGAAACAGGGAGAAGCACTTGGAAAACTTTCCAACACAGCTCAAAGCATCTATCCTAGTGATCAAGGCTACAAAAGTCAGTCTTTGGAATTGGCTCTTCTTGACACTTTGGGATGCTGTTGAGCAAGGGATCTCATACATGCTTTTGCACCATGTGCACTCAGTCACTGCATTAAGGACAAAGCTTCATATCTTAAACCTTTCAAGCTAGTCATAGCCCATCTGATTGTTCCTATAGATACCGAGTTTGCCCTTCCTACAGATCTATCTGGCTCAGTAGTATCAGCTTGCAGCCATAACCAGAAAGCTATTGATCACACCTTAAAAGACTGTAAAAAAAACCAACCAAAACCAACAAAAAACTTTGTCTCAGGTGCTTATCCTCAAGTTGGCTACATGCAGCCACATAACAAATCAGATGAAAACAGGTTTCCTCCTTGAGGTAGAATAACTGTTCTCAAACAATGTTTTTCCTATGCAAAGACAATTCCTTTAGAAACCAACTTTAAACCTGGATCAAATTCTTCCTCTCCCTTGGTACCAGAAAGAACCCTTTAATACTGATGTATTAAACACACCTAAAGCTCTAACAGGATTGCAAGCTATGAGGGTACAAGGTCCCATTTCACGATCTGCAATCGGTTCCCTGATATACACATTTACTAGACTTACCATTAATGTAGAGTGCTAAAGGAGCTGTAGTTAGGAGTACAACTAGAGGTTGCCCCGAAAACAGCGCGTAAAGTAGCCCTCCGATACACTGGCCAACGATTGTCTTCCGCACATCTACAAGTAATTAGGAAGAATGGAAACAAACAATGTTTTTAACCAACGCCTCCCTGACCAAGGAGCATTTAACAGGTGATAGAAGCCAACTACTCACAGGTAAGAGCAATGCTTAGAGGGTATAGAGGTAAGATACTGAGAAAGCAAAAAGTGATCCTTTGCCAGCAAACTTGTACCAACAATTTAGGGTGCCATCAGGTTTCCCGATGTTAAACTGGGTAAACTTCTTTGCTTTGGGTTGGGTTTTTTGGAGAGTTTGGGTGGGGTTTTCCGGTTTGCTTTGTTTTTTGGGGGGAGAGGGGAAGGTGGGTACTGTTTTGTCTTTTTAGATTTACTATATGTTAAACATCTAGAACTACACAACACCAGTGTTTGTGGAGGCCTTCAGGACAAGGTTTCAACTGCGACTCCTATGTACTGTAACAGAAGCATGAACTGCTTCAGGGCCATAAATGGGACAAATCATCCAGCTTTGGTTTTTTGGTATAGCTATACCAGTGGTTTGGATACAGGCAATCAAATTCAGATCAAAAGCTCAGGAGCTTGTACTAGGAGAAGTGTGCAGGTAACTACATAGTTACAAATGCTACTGTAGTTTTAAGCGATGCTCACTTTATCTGTTTCAGTCCAAGTCAGATGATACTATCCAAAGCAGTGTTCAATTTTATTTTAGTCTTCTGAGAGAGTCATGAGGATGGCAATTAGAAAAGCTTTTTATTTGATGAACAGAACACCACTGAAGGCTACCTGAATTGTCTGTCATCAGAGCTACTCAGCCTGAATACGTGGAATCCTTTAACAGATGCACGGGAGTGATAAACTTACCAATAACTCCTCCAGTATTTTCATCGTTGAGGGACCCAAACGCAATGGATGGAAGAAGGCAGGCAAAATACAGAAAGATCATAGTTGTGATGTATTTTCCAATAGCTTTGTTGTTTCCAATAACACCTAGTGTAAACCACAACAATAAGTCACATTTGTACTTCCCGCTTATAAGGCATTGAAACCCTGCTTTCATCAGTCTTATGTACTATTTAATGTTGAAAGGCAGAAGTAGACATTCGAGCCACGCATTAGTCAAACATATAGGTAGGTCTTTAACATTTGCTTTTGCACAACCATGCTCTTTTATTCATCCAGGATCAGAAGCAGCAGTACCAACATGCCACTAGACTGCTTCAACGGACATTTCTGTCATTGTCAAAACAGGAAATACTAGAAACCTTTTGTTCAGTTTTGCCAGCCCCAAAAACTCATAAGACAAAGCAGAAGCCGTAAGTTTAGGGTTCATAAACCCTCCACTCCCTGCCTTTTTAATACTAACTTTGTAAGTATTCTGGACTATGCCATAGATGAGCTTCACAGTGATCGCTTATCTTTGCAACTCACGATGCTTTGGGCAGGAAAACATGAAGCACTTCGTTTTTCCCTAGGCAGACATCTGAGGTTATAAGCTTGAATGGGTAATATGCTATGCTGAGCCAATTAGTGCTAGCAGACTAACGAAAACAGATAGCACAAGAGGTCAGGAATGCGTACATTAGGAGTTTTGCTTTAAAGAAGTCCTTCTGAAAGAACAGCTTCTCTCTTTTTGATCTGTTCACTCCCTCTTTTCTCCACTGGAAAAAACACACCAGGCCAAAACAAAAACAGCCAGAAAGAATTAAATTGTCATAATATGAATTTAAGGGCTTCCCTTCCCTTTCCTGTTTTCAGGCCCATGTCCATCCCCAGTGAGCTCTTATCACACAAGAGAAAGGATAAGAGATGACAACAGCTGATACTTCTCAAGGAGAACAAAGTATTCTACAGAATTGCCTCTTCAGAAAGGATAGACCAGGGAGAGTCTTTTAAAAAGCAAACCAAACCTTGAAACAGCTTTCAACCATGTGCCACCATCTTTCAGGGCACCACTAGTGCAAGCCACTTGGACAATCTTGAGAGTTGCCTAACTCCCCTTTCTGGAAGCCTCCTGAGCAAGGCCTCCCACACAGGTCCCCTAAGCTCCCAAATATTGATTCAGCCTTGCTAACGTCAAGTCCCTTGCTGAAGGAGCTGCAAGCCAATGAGCTGAATCACAGAAAGGAAGGCTTTGCATTAGAGGCTGTTGATGCAACACTGAGAAAATCTGGACATTGCCACAACAGACTAACTGTATCACTGGAATGAAAACAACAAAGAAACCCCAACAAAAACTATCACTCGACTTGGAATCTTATCTAACATCTGTTTTCTGCACCATTTGCACTGCAGAGATAAGGACTGAAGGAGGATGCAAAGAACCAAAAATCAAAGATGTGTAATGAACAGGCAGCCACATGAAAAAAAGGACACCTTGTGATAGTTTCTTGTTCGCAGACATGAGAGGAACAGACATAAATAGGACTTCTTTTCAGCATCCTTAAACAAGGGCAGGGGCTGGAACTAGACAAGAGACATCTCAAAGATGCAAATATGAGCCTGACCTTCCAGGAGTCACAGGACCAGCTGTTTCAAGGCAGATTCCTTTCAATTTATTGTGAGGATTCAGAAACCACAGACCACATTCCTGACCACTCTTGGCAAACAAAGGGCCTGAAGTTTACTTCTTGCAGATGAAGCTTTCTCATGTGATCTTGAGTCCAACAGCTGCAGGGCTCCTACCTCACACTCCCAAATGCCCAAGACCTTTAGAGAAACTGAAAGACTTGGCAGGGCAAACAGTGAACCAAGTGGTAGTTTTATAAGTAGAGATGGTCATATCCTTGTTCAAAGGACTCTGCACCATTCCAGAATGCTGTTTTTTGGACAAAAGTCTATCCAAGATGAAAAGGTCTGAGGCAACAATACCTGAAACCTTTGAAATCCAAGACAGGCAACTGAACTAGAGAAGCAATATTTAAAAAACAAAAACAAAAGCAAAAAGAGCAAGCTTGTTTAGCTTATTTGCTGAGCAGAGAAAGCTACATAAGCGATCAGGTGCTTTCTGAAGAAAAAACAAAACAAAACAAAAAACCCCAACAAACCAAAAAACCAAAACCACAAAAAAAAACCCAAACCACACAACACTTTCAGGTAGACAAATTGTAGTATGAGAGGGCAGAAGAAAGGAAGAAGCCTTGAAAGGCGTCACAAAAGCTCATGCACGGCTTTTAGTTTCAGCTTTAATCCTTGTAAGGCAAGCAGCAGAAGTCCTTGCTGATCATGGAGAACCTTATGTCACATCATGGGGGGGTTTGAAGACTTCCAGTATGAAGCAGTACTTTTACTTTTAGTGCACAATCAGCCACATGAGATACAAGAAGCAGAGTCCCTACTGATGGGCACTAAAATTCACTTCATAATGGAGACAGTAACTACATCAGATTAAACATACCCTTTCACAAACATCATTAATCACTCTTTAATTGCAGTTAAAATCATGAGCAAATACTGCCTGCTTGTACAGACTCACCTGAGACAAGCACTAAATTCCAGTGCTAACCACAATTTACCTTTTACGTCTTTAAAGTCAACATCTGGCTAAACGTTTTCAGGGTCTATTTGCAACCCAGAGACTGACGTTATTTAAGAGAAGGTGGGCTGCATTATGACGGCATTTCATTTGCAGCAGGCTCAGGAAGCCATTGAAAAATGTGTCACTCCAACGTACATTTGCAGCAGAAAAAAAGAACTCTCAGTCCAGCTGTGAAATCTGAGTAGCTGACTATTACAGAACCAATCCCTTGAAATTAAGGTACATCTATACATTGACATAGGAAGCAATTATGCTCATCAACATGACAGTCCTACTTCACTTGGATTTCTGAAATGTTGTAGTTTTTAAAGACAAGGTTAGAGTTCCAGAGAAAGCTGCAGCATTGCTGGCTTCCCTTTCCTTGGTATTCTTTGTTAATAAGTTAAGGAACAAGAGACTGGGACCAGAGCTCCTTAAGTCTACTAACTGTAGATTTACTGAATTAAACTCAAGAGAGATGGACATTCTATGAAATGTCTGACTATTAATGTCCTGAATTCTCCGAAATTTTAAATGCAAAACAAGTTCAATGAGACTGATCTGCAGCACAGCAGCAAGGAATGTGTCTCTGAAAAACCTAATTTTTTAAAAAAATAATCACCTTTCAATGGCAAAAAAACACAATAAGGGTATCTCTTCATAGTTTTTTGAACCATAAAAACTCAAAGCATTACAAGCATCTGCTAATGACATCAATCTGGGCTTTCATTTAAGTTAGTAGCTGCTGGACTCTGCCAAATTTTCTGAAGGTGAACAGAAGATGAATCTTCCCTGAAGTCCTGTAAAGAGTAAATCACAGTACAAGTGACACTAAAATTAACTGAAAAAGCAAACCAACTCCTACTGATTTTGGAGCACAGTAGCCAAGCATATGCTCAGAAGTATAAAGAAACAGATCAAGGGCTCAGAGCTTTCCCTATCTTGTTTCTTTCAGCCCATTTCCCATGAAGTGCTAGTCTCTTAGAAGGAAACATCCACAGACAAAACAAGATGTTTTTATTTATCTTCAATGCATTCTCATCCACCACTGACACAGAGACTTAAAAATCCTCATTGCTACAAACCCAGGTCATGATGCCCCAGAGTATCCAACAAGTCAGTCTTCAAGTGCCAGGTAACTTTTACACCAAGGTGATATTCAAGAATGAAGGGCTGCTGAGTGATGCAGGAGCTACCCCATCATGTAACCTAGGGCAGCAGAGGCACTGAAAAGATGGGGAAAAGCCTATCTGCAACCCCTTTATTTTTTCTCCTCCCTCAGGAATGCAAGCCTGCCAAACAAGGTGGCCAGCGCAACTGGGTGGGAAAATTTAAGACTTGGCACATGCCACAGCCAATCTGCAGTCAACAATTTAGCAGGTTTAAGCTCTACACTATCCTAGACAGTCAGACAAAATTTCCCTTTCAAATCCCTTTTTTTATTGTGCCTTCAAGCTCTCCTTCAAAGCACACCTGCGTCACAGGGAGAAGCTTTGGAGATCTCCCTCCTGCAAACCACCAGCACCAAATCCTGAGGACACTGCCAGCAGATGCTCTCACATCACTCCCAGGAGCTGGTTCGGGACCCTCTGCAGGACCAAGGACAGGGAGGAATCCACATCTCCAGCTGAACCGTCCACCCACCACTGCAGTGTGTCCACACGGGTCAAGGAAAACCAGGGGAGACAGAATAGATCTCAGCTCTCCTCTCTTCCCTTCACCCTCCCTCCCAAGAGATGAAGAGATACGGCAGAAGATAACATCAGAGCTCACCATAAAAACCTCAGGCACCTCAAATTTCCTCATGGGCACTCCAAGTACTACATTTGTGTTTATTCCTCCACACTATCAGAAAACACAGTCTGAAGAATAAGGGTAGCAACTTTAAGGTATTTCAGGAAACTCATAGCTGAATCCAGGCAGAATCCCTTCACTCAAAGCAGCCTCAAAATAACAAAAAAATCAGGAAGCTCCTATGGTTCAACTGATTCTTTAAGAACAACAACATTGATACATGTGTGTTCTGAACCTGTTTGACAAGATCAGGATGCAGTTTTGTACAAACTTTTTTTTTTAGGGAAGTAGAATCCCATAAACAAATGTCATAACCATTAAGAGGGGAGTACATGCCAAGTTGTGTTAATCCTAACTTTAAAGGAAATTTACAGGTGTTCTTAAATTCAGCATAATCTAACTGCTCAGCTTCAGATGCTCCCGCTGGAAGGTACCTACTACAAGACATCCATATACCTAAGGTCTTGGAGCAGGAGTTTAGAAAACTCTTCCTTGATCCTTGCATGTTCAGTAAAATGCACAAGACATCCACAACCCAAACCAGACCTAAAATTGATAAAATGCTCATCAGGAAGAACAAAAGAAAAAAGAAAGATGATTCCTTTCTTCCCCAAACCATGATGGTTAAGGATAATTTAATGTCCAGCTTTGCACAGCATGTGAAGACCATTCCCACAAAAGTCCAACTGACAAAATATTTGCTGGCCCTTAAAAATCCTTCGTATTTATCACCCTTCCCTTAATCGGTTTATCTGTCTAAACCAAAACCCCAGGAAGCTTCTCAGAGGATTTAGAGACTCGAACCATTCAAAGAAGGCATCTTTGTATTTCAGAGCTCTTTGATGATGCACGTGTGGTTGTCTGGAGTGCAGACACTTGGATAGCTCAAATCCCCAATGTTCTGGTACACCACCGCTTTGACTGGTCCAGGAATTTCACATTCCTGATCACCTTCGGTCTCGGTGGTTTATGGCAGATGCTTTATGCGCCATCTGGTTTTCATTCCACACATATCCTTAAAGAATTCATCCTATTTTCTGCTTTCTGGGAAGAAGTGGCACATACTAATACATAGAGATTAAAAAAAAAAAAAAAAATTCTCCCCNCCCCCCCCCCCCCCCCCCCCCACCTATTTGAAAGGGCAAAACTGCTGGTAAGGCGAGTACTCCCATTTGAGCTGGAGTCGTTCCTGAGTTCCATTTGGCTGGTTTCTGCCCCTTACACTCTCCAGAAACTGCGTAACAATGCACTGATACTTCGTTACATAGATTTGCATTTTACACCCAAACCATTTCCCTGAACCACTGTAATGCTAGATTCTCACTATGGCATTATTTCACCACTCGGAGCAGATACAACCAAGGGGACAATTCCTTCAAGCTAGACTATCCCAGCACCTTGTTTAGACCGAGCTTGAGATGCTATGTATCTCAGTTCATGGAAAGCTTGTAGACCTGGCAAGAACCAACAGCCCCAGAGCTAAAAGGCAGCACGCACAGGTTCATCTGGATGCATTCAGAGCCAGAACATGGACCCTCAAACAGATTTCCAAGTTTGCTGAGAGTCAATGTTGGCTGCAGGACCACTGTGTGATGCTTTTGTGCCTGTAAACCTGCTGCACTCAGGACACTGACAGCCATAGGTAGACCAAGCAGACACTGCTCTGTCTTGAGATGAACATGGGTCCTCACAGGATGCCTCTCCCTAAAGTAGTCCTACAGCATTTCTCTTCTGAAGTGCTTCAGTATTCCTCTATAATGAAAAGTTACTTTGGCAGCCCTACAAAGCAACAGCAATAGAAATGAAGTGTCCAGATTAGGATCCTAAATCTCCTAATCATGGTTTCCCCTGAAGACTTTTCACAGCCTTTCAGAATCTCTGAAAGTTTGAAAGTGAAAAGGGAGAAAGTGGCTCTTTAAACCAACAAAGCCATTGTAGGAGCCATATAAAGCCCAAAACCTGAGGCTCAACATAAACAATGTATTGCTGCTCTTGTGACCTGGCTACAACAGACAAGCCATATCCTGTTTTTAACATCACTGACTGAAGTTACTGCAGCTTAAGTTTTATTTAAGCATTCTCAACTCCCACAGTATCACCTTAATTGCTATTGATGCTGGCTTACAGAGACAGTAGAAAGGACATATTAGGCCAGTACTAATTAGGTTGCTATGAGTTGATTTGTGTCTACACACAACAACAATCCATTTAATCACCTCAACACTTCATAAAAGTTAAAATCCTCATCTACATAGAGCTAGCATCTTTATTGAAGGAACACAGCAGGATCCTCATGTATAGTGTGCCACACTGCCTGTTCACGGGCTTTTGTCAAAACATTCAAATAATAAAAAAAAAAAAAGAGCTATTTCACATATCAAAGAACATGTTCAATGCACACTGTAAACAGGACATGGCATCACAAAAATTCAAAATCAGGCCAATGCTTTCATAAACATTGGCCAACATACCGTCAGTGAAGTCCAAAGCGTACACTGGAAATCTTCGTGCAATGTCATCAGAAATCCCCTTGCCAACATTGAGAAACTCATGCAACTAAAGAAAGGAAGGAAGTGCTGTGTCAGTTTAAAGGCTCATTGTTAAAGAGATTAACCTCCTAATATTCAATACTGATAGGAGCAAAAATGGTCAGTTTGAATAGGGCATTCAAATCAGATTTTGTAATGATAATAAAAATAAACTCTTTGCACTTCAGCTTATACCCTCAAAAGCATTGTAAAAGAGAAAATCCCCTAGACCACCCTGTTTTCCTCCCTTCCTTCCCTCCCCACCCATATCTGTACCCCTGCTTAGCAGGTGAATGAGCTGTTGCACAGCATGACCTGCTGAAAACACCATGGCCAACAGCAGGATTAGACCTTGAGTACTCTAGGGTGAAACATCAGGTCAGAGACACCTCTCCCATCTCTCTAGCCAATTTCTTTTTGTCTAAATGTCACTACAAAACACTTTTTCCCAAATTGACCAAAAGCCTCTGAAAAGGGATCCCTAGTAAGTATTCTCCTTGGCACTGTAAGGGAAACAGAAGCATTAGGAAGTAATAGAAAACATCAAGCAGATGTAGCAAAGGAACTAAGACACCTCATATCCACCAAAGGGGAACAAGCTTGTGTAAATTCACATAAGCCATAATTTCTGCCCATTAAAAGACAGCAGAATAATTGTGAAAGGGTTCCAAAAATGTTAACACATTCCCTTTTATTTCTGGTTTGGGGGCCTGCAAGGTGCAGAATGACTTGTTTATACAATCTGATGCTCACCATCAGCAATAACGAGCTTTTCAGAAACTGTGACAGCTGCTATTGACTTACACCCTCCCAATTCTCAAAACTACATCCTTGCATAAAGCACACGGAAAGCATCAGAGTAAGCAACACTTGCAAATGAGGCACCTGTCAGATTTTTTTCCTATTACCCTCAAATCAGAGCACACGTATACTCTGAACATCAAATGCACCTTTATACAGTGCTAATTACCCCAGCTGTCTCTTATCAAAAATGTCATGTGTTTGTCACAGAATCAGACACAGATGACTTAGAACTTCTGCTAGGGCATAGAAGGAAGAAAAATCACAGATCCGAAATTCAGACCAACAGATGACTTCAAAACAGCACGGACATCTTCATCTGGTTTATGTGGAAACTGATAAAAACTACTTCTTTAGAAAGGACTTGACACTATGGTGCTCATTTAACAGACTACACACAACTTCGCTTTTTCTCATGGAACTCACCTGCTTTGCAGTATCAAAAAGATCAGAGTCAGAAGTACGACACAGCAAGAAAAATCTCTCCTTCAGAAAGGCAAACACTAGGATTTGGAGTGCAAAAGCTACCCCAGAGGACCAGCTCCTTTATCGGTGACTGTGACACATTTCAGCTACTGAAGTAAATTCTGTTCTATTTTGCCAATACACCCATAATACTCTATAACAGTTTTAACCCTCTAACCTGAACAATCAGGATGAAAAGACAGCAGACACCAGCATAACATGTGCATTTTAAGCATTTCTGAAAGAGCTATGAGCTTAAGCCATATTCTGAGGCATATTTGGACATCAAAGCCATATGCACTTGAAAAGCAATTTAATTTCCGCCTTCCCCCCCACCCCAGCCCCAAAACACATTCCTGAAGGCAGGAGTCAGAGTCACAATAGCTTTAATGACCACTGTGTTTGTGTTTGTCTTGCTGCAGTGAGAAGAGGGAAAATGATGCTTGGGGTATCATCTTCTGGGGAAGAAGCCACACGCTCACTGCTGGCTCAGGGAAGGAAGGGGCCCTCATGCACACTACGCTTTTCCAGGTAGAAGTGAGTGTGCAGAAGAGAGCACTGCCCAACTTCTTGTCACACAAGGCACATTGAGGCAAAGTCTGAGAGAAGGAGAGGCAATGGGTTATGCCCAAACACCCTGAATCTTTCACACATTTATTCTTGCACATCTGCAAGTTTAGCCTAGGTGGAACATGAGGGTGTCAAGCTAAAACTTATGAGTGACTAAGTATGGGAAAAACTGCTTTTTCTATATGGCTCATCCCATTTTTAACTTCCCCTCTGCCTACTAACCCTCACTCAACTTGGGTTGCACTGAGGAGCAAAAGGACCGAGTTTACTGACCTCTAAAGTTACTGCCCTTTTTGGTTTCACTTTTATCCCCCCCACCTTATCCACCATGTATCTTTGTGATCAAACTATTCCAGATACGTTTCAGCATGGCTGTTGCCTCCTGCCATCTTCTGAGCTTGCACCTCATGAGGTTTCCAAAAGACTTGGGGAAAGACAATACGGATGCTTCATTCTTGCCCTTTTTGATTTGCTTCCTCACACACTCCAGTGTGGGAATTTATTGAACTGTCAATTCCCTGCTTGTTTCCCCTTTAATAGATTAAGTTTGACTGATCTATTGGCTGTCCACTCTTGCTCATGGTGACACCTCTTACAGCACTATTGTCTTTTTGATTTAAGATCCTTGGTACTAGGCAGCCTTATTCAGAAAGCCTTTCTTTCCCCAAAGCTACATTCCCCACCAGGTTCATGGCTATTGGCCTTTAGGAACCACAACTCAGGTACCCCAGCATAAAATCTTCCTTCGGTCTCCTGTTCTCCTCTTCTGCAAGTCCTTCCAGTTCTTTGTCTAGAATTTTTAGCATGATCCTTTTTGCTGGCCTTTCCCCCTTCCCCCTTTGCGTGTTAGGAGCATCACAGGCAAAGTTTGTGAATTTTCTTCTTCCCATTTTACAAATCCCTCAAATCTCTTGCTGTAACCAGCCATTGTGTTAGAAGCAAAATCATTACTAAGAGTTACATAGCCAAATAGAAGATAGCTGCTCCAACAACACCAAACCTTTTTCAGCCTTCCCTATAAAGTACTGAGGGGGCTGCACAACTATTTTACACTGACTAGAGACACACACTATCTTCCCTCCTGCTGAGCCAACATAGCCCAGCCCTCCCAGCAAATCCACACAGGTATCAAATGGACACAAAAAATCACATTCAGAATGCATCACAATTGTTAGGGGCTCCTCCATGATCAAAATCAAAATTAGATGCCTCAGTAAACAAGAGGATTTCAAGCTGACTTAACTATGACTGAGTATGTAGCCCTGTCTAAATAATCCTCCAAAATGAGCCAAAGCAAACTGACTGTGCTGTAGGCACAGCTTGGTATGCAACCGCCACATTCAGTCTTTTAGCAGAGGCAAAAACAAGCACTTATAAAAATTCTATTCATACACTGAGCATTTATGACCCATTTCTCTCCCATCACTGCAGGGCCAAGGGAAGAAGGGAGGCAGGAGGCATATTTTTAAGTTACCAAGTGACTCTACCCTCCCAGCCCTTTCTGAGGGTTTACCTGTAATAAAGACAGTGGCTCTGGATTAGGGTATTTATTTCACTGGAGGTGGTTCACAGGTTGAAATTACAACCCTGGTCTCATATGAATTTGTGCTCGTATTAAATACTTCCTTTCTAGAAGGCTACTGCACAGGGCAGGCAGAGGAGGAAAAGATGCTGCTAGGGATGGCTCTCATAGGAACTGAGGAATGCAGTCTATGCTTTTAAATCAACCTCACTTCTCCAGGCAAATCTTTACTTGCCAGGAAAAGAAATCTTCATTCCAGTCCTTAAGGTCTATGCTGGTAAAGCAGGAGTGAGGGACAGCTTCTTCCAAGAGACACAGGAAAGCAGAATTACTACTACACAGGCAGCTTCTCCTGAGAGCTGAAGGATAAGACATTTTAAAAACAAATGTTTACCAAATCCAGACCAAGAATGGTCAATGCCAAGAGCAAGCACTAGAGAAACAAGTGTCACTATCTACAGCACTGGCTCAGAGCCATCAAAAATCTGCCTGGCCAAGATTGCTTGTCCAGCAAGGCAGACAGCAATTCCCACTTCTCAGGGCCAACACCTACAAGCTCAGTGTTGCATCCAGCCCTCCTGCTCAAACCACAGAGCAGAAAATAAGTCTCCAGACATTTTAAAAGGGATAGTTTTGTAGAAGGCTGTAGTTTTGTAGACATTTCAAATGCTCTACCAAAAACTCTTTCAAAAATGAAGTGCAAAGGGTTAAACAGACTTTTCCTAAATTACATTACTGCAAATAATATCACCAAATACCCCCATTTTGAATGGCCTAGGTTTCAAGAGGGTTTCAGGGCTTGTTCTGCAATGTCAAGGGCAGGTATGGGGCCTAGCAAAGCTCAAAGCATTACCTACAAGCAAGGTCATTCTGCAGGAAAAACATGTTTGCTCATTTCCAGATGTGCAGATCAAAACTCTAAGTCTTCCAGGGTAAAGAAAGTGATAAGTTAATCAGCTTCTGCACTGTAGGCAACCCAAAGCTTTGAGGTTATTTGTAATCCAGGGACAGAAGCAGCAAGCTGGAGATGACAGTTTTTCAGGTACACTGGTTAAAGAATGAATTTCTGAACGGAAGAGCAAAGTAATGACCAATACACAGGAAATTCCAGAAAAGAAAGCTGAGTTACAGCATTTCCCTCAAACTTTGGAGTACAAAGCAACTAATGTTTTACAGAGCTACAGATCAAGCAGTGAGAAGTCAGGCCAAATACTGACAGGCAATTTTTAAGTGAAAGTACCACACAGGGATGGTCACGAAGTCTTTTGGCTGCGGGAAACAAGCAGCAACTTCTTCAGAGACTTACGATTGTAAGGATTAAGTAACCTAGACTGACAACGCATAGTGATCCATTAATCCCACCATTGACTAAGCATCTGGAATCAAACTCCTGTAACTGTTTCAACCCCCTACTGCTCTGCATCCTTTCAGCACCTGCCTCTTCAAAGTAGTGGTTTGGGTTTGGTTTTTTTTCGATTTACACTAAGAGCTGAGGAAACTGGACATACACACAAAGCCATTGTAGAAACCTCAATACTGAGTGCTTGCTAGGGGAGCCCGATGGACCCAAGCAGCACGAGCACTCCATCTCCTTAACCAAAAATCCTTGGAATTATGCATTTGGAACCCAGAGAGGCAGGGTCATGACAGGAGATTTTGGTCAGCCTTACCTTGAGTGGCTTATGACCGTGCGACTTGTGCCCATCACTCATTGCTGAAGGTCTCTGATTCACCACCGTCAACAAGTGGCGTTGGTGGACTAAGGCTTCTTTGAACTCCTCTTCAGTTTTGGTTTCTAAGAGTTTCTGCCGAAAGGTTATGTCTGAAAACATTGTGGCAAAGGTCCTGCCCACTTCTGTGGCTGTTTTGGTACTTTTCTGAAAGAAAAACAACAACATAGATTTTAAAAAGACTTGTAAAACTATTTCCTTTCACTTCCAAAGGGTAAAGCCACAGATTTGCCTCATTGGACACCATCTGAAGAGCAAGCTGCCTGACTTCCAAGACCCAAGACACACAATGGAGAGAAGCACACATGGAAGCTGCTGCGAACAGTCCAACCACAGCAGGATCCTATGAAGGCATTAACAGGCCCTGACCAGAAGCAATTATCAGTCTTGATCAACTTTCCAGGACTTGAGCCAAAGCTGAATCATGCTGAGCATGCATTTTACCTCCAGTCTTCCTTCAAGGCTGCTAATATTAAACAAATAAGAGTCTTTGCTGCCCTACAGTAGCTCAGCAATACTGCTACTGAGGTGGAAAGACACTGTAGTCAAGGTTGCTGCACATAGAAGTGTCCTGATGTCTTTTCTGGAATACTGAGATTATTGTGAACATCTGCTTCATCAAATTCCTATTTTCTGGGTATTAAAACTCCATTTGGTTTGCCTCTCTGGGCAACTCTGGCAGCACAAGTGGAGATGTAGAGCCCTCAGATAAACTAACTCCTGGCAAGGAGGAAAGCATAGGAAAGCAGCAGCTGGGCATGCAGGGGACAGAAGACTTACAACCATGAAAAAAGAACAAGTGCCTATTTGCAACCTTTAATATTTCTGTGAACCACCATCTTTAAGGGTCCAGCTTCAACAGTATCCAAAGCCCTATTAATCTAAGAACCCTGGATATTAAATACAAAAGGAACAATAAAGTAGATTGAGCTCCCAATCCCTGCAGAAACCCACCAAGTCCCAGCTCTGCAAACCCTGATCTTCTCAACTGCTTGTACAAATTTGGTCAGGACAGATAAGATATTTGCTAAAGCAAAGTTAGGCAAAATAATAGGTCATTAAGAGCTCCTTTTGATACGAAGTTGTAACCATGGTACACTTAGCACTCATCGTGCAGCAACAGCTATAGACACCAAACCAACCACCCTCCTTTGGGCAGCTTCCAAGCTGCTCACGTTGTGAGAAGTAGTAGCGAGCATACGTGACTGATCTGAATTAGTTTTCACGATTCATAACAAAGCAGATGAACAATTACTCCATGAACACAAGAAAACAATTCAGAGCTGCTTCACGAAGAGGCATATACATGTGGGTGCCACCACACTAGGCCCCCAATCATCACTATCTTTGCTCCATCAGTCACAATGTCCTGCTTTTGCCTCCCTTCCATCACCCTTCACAGGGGATGTCCCTTCAGACATGCTTGCTGGGACATGTTCAATTTGAGTTTCTAGGAAAGAACTTAAATCTAAGTGAAGACAATCTGCTCTGGGAGTTGCTTTTACAATTTGTGAACTTGGTCCTTTCAGATGGAACCAGCCTGGATTTGTCATCACAGAGGAGGCCTCTCCTCTCACCACTCAGAAGCAGTGGTGATTGGGCTGGATGCTGCAAGGGCTTACTTTAAGCTGCTCAACGCTGCTCCCTTTCTTTGCTTTCCCAGAGACATATGAATGGTTTGGAGGAAGAGCGCAGACATTTGCAAAAAAACAAGTTTTTTCCATCCTCTATATTAGAGAAGTCCAAGGAACTGGATTCCTCTGCACAACAGATGCCCATTTTCTGGTCTTCCCCTCCCCAGAAAAGCTCGTTTAATCTGCTACTGTCAGCAGGTTAATTATTTTAACTGCTGTACCAGAAATGCGTACTTAGAGCTGGCTAGATAAACCCATTTAAAATAAAAAGCATATTGGCAACTGCAGTTCTGCTTGGCCTCCACTCCCTTTCCTTAATTTGATGCTGTCCATTGGAATTGCAAGCTTTCAGGATACAAGCGGATGCAGAGCTGTTTGCTGGGTGCTTTGCACGTAGCTGATGAGATAAGCAAACAGCCATACAATGAAAGAGATCAATGCAATTGCGTGCAGGTTCAGTTGTTTGCCTGCTGCTTTTCATAAAACACTTCAATATGTTTTCAGCCTGTTGGGTTTGAGATCTATGCCAAAAGCATTGAACTGCTCAGTTGGGAAAGATTGCCAGAAATCCTGGGAAGGAAACACCAGTATTTCCATTTTAAAAAGGGTGGTGGTATGGGGAAGGAGACAGACCAGACTAGAAGGTCCCAAGGTCACACAGATAACATTGAAGAAGAGGAAACTGAATCAGGATATGTCCCGTTTCAGACAAGGTCCCCAACTGCTCCAACACCAGAAGTGCAGACCTAGTAGCCCCAAGGTGTAAACTGCCAGCTTAAGTGTGAAAAGGTCTTGAGCTTTGAACCATTCAACTATTAGCTAGAACACACCATCTTGATGAAGCCAGAGCTTTCTAGGAAGACAGGATGGTGATCCCCAATTGACCTTGATGCCCTCCATGATATTACAGTAAATGTGTACTACTATGTCATTTCTTGGCCTTACCTACACCAAAAAGAGCCAGTAAGTACACTTGAGCAAGCTTTAATCTTGCTACTTTGAGTGCCAAAAGCTATGGAAACACATCCCAAAAGGACCTCAAGCACAGGTTACAAGGTTAGGTCCCAAATAGTCTTGCCCATACTACAACAGAGCTCACCAAACTACATTTTACTCTTGCTTACGTTAGTCCATCTACAACTGCTGTAACCACATCTGTAGTATAAGTGTCAGTCCTACCCAGAGCTCTGCAGTTGGGCATTGGTTGTAGATCTGCAAGAGCCCTTCATAATCAAGGCTTGTGTTCACCAGGAACAGCACCCTACCTCTAGAAATAGGAGCTAAGCTGGTAAAGCTGGAGGGATGGAAATATAGCGAGTATTACATCATGGCTGTAGCCCTAGCAAAAAGCGTATGGGTGAGATGACAGACACACTTGATCTGCCACATTCTCTTCTCAATCAGGCTAGAGGCCATTCTCCAGTATGGGATGAGGACACAGCTCACTCATCTACTCATAAACCATCTTGACACCCAAACCATCTTGGGAAGATCTCAGACCTTTTCACATTTCCTTGTGTTCTAAAAATATGTCGTCATTGACCCTAGAGAGGGACCAAGGAAAAGCAATGTTGGGAGAATCCTCTGAAGTACCACAGCAAACGAACACAATACTCACCATTTTAGGAGGAGCCAGGACTAGTATCACAAATCTCACTTCACAGGAGTTTTCACCCCAATTCTGAGGCCTCTCCAGCCGGCTGATGCAAACATGACGTCGTTGAAGGGACTTTATAGTGCAACTGTCAAAGAAGACAGCATTGTTATACATTGCACTATGATACATAGCATGCTGTCTCCTGGTGTGCAAGGGTTTATAAACACACATTTCAACTCTGAGACAAGCAAAATGTTGTTAGTTGTGAAAGGGTCACTTTTGAAGTCTTAATCAGTGACTTCAAGTTGCTGTTCGCTCTATTCTAACTCTTTTGGAGAATTTGACATCCATGGTTTTATTGGTAGTAACTTTCAAGATTTCAAGGTGTGTTCTCCCTCTTCCCTCATCTGCTTTTCAATAGCCAAGAAACAAGAAGATAGCGTGCAACATACTTAGTACTTGCAGTGGTATAGAAGCTTCTACAAGAAAGCCCTCTTAGAAAAAAAACCCAACACCTGCATTATTGGAAAGCAATTTGTACTTCATTTCACCTGATCTCCTTAAGTGTTTTTGGAAACATTAAGGGCAGGTGCCAAACCAATATATTTCCACTTTCACCTTGGGCAGATCTCTCTATGAATGGCTTTCCCTGTTTGCTCTCAGCTGTTACTTTTCCCCTGTCTGGTACAGGTGTGTTACAGAAACCAAGCTGGCCTCCTTGCTCAAGATCTACATAAACTGTACCAGGCAGGATTACTGGTCTGAGGAAAACCCTTGGCCGCAATCCAAGCAATCCTGCTTAGCACGGGATGGCTGTTCGACTCCTGTAACAAGGACTAGGCACAAGTTGGTTGAAGTAAACAGGCATCATCTACGGAGGCCACGAAAGACCAGGTTCATCTCTGCTCTGGGATATTTAAAGAGAGCTGTGATCTGGCTTGCTATCATTTTTCCTGCTGTGAAACTCCGAAAAAACAGCAAAGTGGCTTGCAGGAGGAAGCTGACACCAGCCTGGACTGCAGCTTTCCTGTTCCCCTCAGAGGCACCTGGTGGTACCTTAACTCTTCTGAAAAGCACTGCTAAGATACATACACAGCTTTTGCCTATTGACATTGAAAGAGGTATAGAAAAGTGTTTTCTTATCTCATAATTGGATTTTTTTTCCTCTCTTTCTGGATCAAAGTCACTTATACTGCTCGCTATGCTTTTTATACATCTAGCAAGGGCCTATCAACAGTCCCCTCTGTGACAGGAGGATTCATCTCTCCTTTAACTTCTGTTCCATAATCCTAGCCCATCTCTTTCCATTAACTGAATTCCCACACCCATGCACTCTGAAAGTCATTTCAGTAATGGCACTTGAAGATTTTTGGCTTGAGATGTACTAGTTGGGATCACGTTACATTTTCTGTGAAGTTCTTAACCTGCATACAGCAGTCCCACCACCAAGCTCCTGCTTGCTGAGTTTGACTTCCCCATCACAGATTGAAAGCAGTCTAGTCTACTTACACAAATTAATTGGACAAAGACACTTGTCTGAGAGCAACCAAACAGCTTAATTAGAACAATATAGGTGATGAGCAAGATGTCAGTATTTCCTAACTCCCTTCCACCACAACCCCTTGTCCTTTGTCTCCTCAAATCAGCTTCAGAAGGAAGAAAAATCAAGGCAGGTCCTAAGGTCAGGAATAAACTTCTTCTAAAGTAATTGGAAATAGAGCACGAGCTATCTTCTCAACCAAACCCATAGTTTGGATGTGCAGCCATCCTTGTTCTTCCCTTCCATGGGATCAAAAAACCACAAATAAGAGTGGTTTTCACAAGCAAATCAAAGCTCTCAGTAGCAATCCTGCTATGGCTAGACAGCATACAAATTCCCTTGTGTTACAGCTCAACAAGCCAGTGGGGAAGATACATGAACTCTGGGGTTTATATTAGCAAGAGAACGCTCCAGTGGTCCAACACCTTCAGTTCTCTCCCATTCATCCCCCTGAACCTGTCAACAACAGCGAACAGTTAATGCACCATTAGCAAAAATTGCTCTTATTTTCTGCTGTTCAACAGCAGACGTACAAAAATGCTGAGAACTCACCGAGTAATTGAAAGGTTGGCTTGCTAGAACATTTGGAATGTCATTCCTGTTCCAGAGATGGCCAGAAGTGGGTATTGGATACCTATCACTCACGGAGTTTACTAACAATTTCCAGACATCAACCCTTTCCCATTGTGGCAGTACCCAACCTAGCAAGAAACTACTGAAGTGCAAAGCATGGCCAGAGATAACTTACTACAGGGCAAGGGTTGATCATACCAGCACACACCTCAGAGGCTGAAGTAAGGCAAGATAGCAAGGCATACCTATGAACATAAGTTTACGTGCACTGTGGAGGTATGAGTTACCAGCTACCTCTCAGCACCACTACGCAGCAGTACCTGCTTGCCTGCTCCCAACCTGTTTGAGTAAATCCCAGAACCAAAACTTCACAAAATCCCCAGAATTTCAGCTTGCTCCTACCCGAGGCAAGGAGGCCAACATGCTTCCCTAGCTACAGTATAAGTCACGTTGCCATACACCAAGTTATTTGGAAAAAAAGTGCAATAATTAGGCAAGCCATGTGGGTTCCTCTGTAGCTATCTTTCTCTCTGTACTGACAGGGTTACATTTCAGCTCCAGTAACTTGTCTCTCAGGCCGTGTTTTCCAGAGATGATAGCTCTGTCAACAGTGCCAGTCCACCAGGCTATGACATTATTTAGCTCAAGAGCTTCTTGGGTACGGACAGGAAAATTTGAATCTTTAGAAGGCTGCTCTTTGTCACTGAATCACCTTCATGTATAGAACCTTGTGTTTCTCTAAATCAGAAGTCCGATGTTTCTTTACATTGAGGGACTGGGAGAGTGTGCAACAAGATGATAGTGGAGTAATTAGGCAGTACTGGAAGATTTAAGAACACTGAACACATTCACAAGACACCAAGAAAACCACTGTCTTAAAACTATTTTCAGATAAAAATGGTTAATCCACAGTGCTGGAGTTTAAGACTTCTCACACCTATGAGAATTTCTTCCAACTCTTCTGTGAAGAGCTCTATTGATACAGACACCTGCATCTGAACCCCAGTAACACACTATTGAAACTGAGCATGGATCACTGAAGATTTTCCAACCTACTTTAAGACAAGTGTATGGACACAATTTAAGGCAATTCCACCTTTATAAGTAAGGCTGAGTAGGTTTAGTGAGGGTAAACTAGAGTAAAACCAGATTTAAACACATGACACAGAGGTCTTACGCACCTGAGAGTTTCTGATGGAGGGGAGAAACAATAATGCCTTTGTGCAGAATGCAGCCCCATCTGCACCAAGCCTGGTCTTGCTGTTATATCTATTTGTTTGGGGAAAAAACAACTGCTGTCTCAGTACTTTTAATGCAAGGCCAGGTCACTTATACCCCTGCATCATGCAGTGTCTCAGACTTTTCTTAAAGCTGACTCAAATCTTATTCCCTGGTGTAGCACTCACAGCTCCCACTTTTGCTTTAACTCCAGAATCCAGATACAAATATAAACCAACCCCAAACGTCAGACCCTACAGGATTGTGCAAATATTTGTAAAGGACAAAAAAAAAGGTTTTGGTTCACGAAATCTCAAGTTATGCAAGACACCAGGTAAAACTCAGTATAGTTCAGGCCAAGAGGAGAACCACTTTTAAAATGAAGTTACTTTTTTTAAGCAGCACTTAAGTAAGTTCCCACGAAAAAAAAATTCTGAAGGGTAAATAGCCAAACCCCCCAAAAAATCTGAGAACTAGTATGACATTTTCAGCTGACTCTAAATCAATTCTGTTTTGGCCAAAGCCTCCAAGTTCCCTTTTGGTTTGAGTTTAGCTAGATTTCATTCTCCTTTGGTTTGGCCAACAAGCTGAAAAATCTATTTTCACCCCGTATTAGTCACACAAGGAAACGCTTGCCTATGATTTAATGAGATGCCAGGTTGTGTTCTCAGTAATTTTATCTTGATTCTCAAATAATTGAGCTCATAAAAAGGGCATTTAAATTATAGCATGCATTCCTGCTTCACTGTCCTCCTCCTTCCAGGCTGTATATCTAGCAGCTTTGAGCGTGGCACTCTGATGGTGAGAACTGGCAATGCTCCACCAAAATCACTGATAAACCAAGTCACACACGCTGCAGGTCTGCCCCACGCCCAAGATGTTATCAGAATAATAACACATTTCCAAACAAATCATAAAAAGGGTCAAACTATGGAGACCCAAGAGAAACAGAAACCCTCTTTAAATAGGACAAGAAAGGAAGTTAATTCAGAAACAAATTATCCCCTGCAGTAAGAAAAAGTGCCCAGCAGAGGTAATCAGCTAGCCAGCCTTTTCCTGTCCCAATGCAGAATAACAATGACACTTCTTGTTCTCATCCACTGCAAATAAATCTTCCTCCACCAAGCAGCTCCAGGCACAAGCTTTCAGAAACCAGAATTTGCAAGCAAGGAATGAAACTGTGACCAGCAATCCAGCTCACTCACAGTTTGGCACAGGGTTGTTTTAGCAACAAAGTCACTCCAAACTGAATATTGTTTTGGACTGGTAAAGGCACTTTGCTGGACTCCAGAAAGACTCATCCTCTCTAGCAGTTAAGTCTCTCTAGTGAAAAAGTATTTCCTCCAGGACAACGCATAAGATGGCATCTCCTCCTCCCTGTACTCATGCTGCAGGTACTGCAACAAGTCATCCTTCTCTTCAACAGATCTTCAGCACCCAAACTCCTAATGAAAGATTTGAATTTAAGGACTTCCTTTCCATAATACACCACCTGCAAGAGCTTCAGCACTCAAGCATAACCTGGCACAGCCCAACGAAGGTGGCTACAAGCACTTAAAAGAAAATCAATCAGTTCTTTGAGCCCAAAGAACACTTGAGAGATGCTGGTTTTAAGTTTTGGAGAAGAGCCTCTTGTTTATTATTTATTATTTATTTATTTGCTCTGGCAGGGGGATTGGACTAGATGATCTTTCAAGGTCCCTTCCAATCCCTGACATTCTCCGATTCTGTGATTTACAAGATTCCACATCTTGTAATAATTTTTATAAAGGATGATATTTAAACTTCTGAACTGTTTATTTTCCCATAGCATCCCACTTCGCTCTTTGAAAGAAAGGGAACTACTCTAAGGAACACCCAGTACCCAAAGCATCTCTATTGGAAATACGTTCAACAGCCAAATCAGAAGCAATGTGACTTTTCTACGGACCCACAAGCCTCTAGATCTGTACAAATCCTTAAACACATTAAATAGCTTTTGCAATGATTTTCTGGAGAGATCCATTAGTAACGTTTCACACAACCATCAGTTAAATATTAAATCTGAGAAGGTGCTACTCTTAAACTTCACTGTGTTTGAACAGAGGTCTTGCTTAATATCCAAAATAACCTCACAATATATCTCTTGTTGAAGAGCTACCTGGATTTTTCCCGAGTTAAACTTCTCCACAGGAATCATTGCAATTACACACTATATCAGAATAACCAACTTTATAGCAACACAGAGCACACAAACCAGTAAACCACTGGTTGCTTCCAGAGAGGCTTCTGCTCTCTGCTTTGCCTGTTAAAACAGCTTTAACAAATCAGTTGAATGCCCTGAAAAGAAACCCTTCACCGATCCATGCACCTTACCAATGCAGCCAAAGGAAATGGCTCTTCAACTACTCAATCCCAACTATGAAGCAGCTTGCTTTCAGGTTTCTCTAAGTATTCAGCTTTGGAAGAAAGCAGTTATATTTATCTCCTGGCTCTTCACCCCAAGTTCTCTAATAAAGCAGTCCACCAACAGATTCACAGTGAAGCTACAAAAGATCTCCATTGCCTGTTTGTGCCTTGCTGTTCTAGCAAATGCTACAAATAGGAGAAATAAAGAGTTGTGTCCACGGTTTCTAAGGTATAAGATCTAAGATCATGCTAGAAAGCAAGAATATAACTCTGAAGATTCACTTCCTAGTTAGAAAACCACCACATACACAAATAACTAGCAACTGTCATTCTTTTAGAGCAAAATATTGCTTGTTAGTGGGATATGAAGTACTGTGCTACTCAGTTACGTGGAATTTTACAGATGGAGTCTTAAGGTTTCCATAAGATTATGCACCCTAGTATGGCTTCAGCAAAATCAGGTTTTGGTCATTCTTGAAATTAAAAAAAATGAAAAAGCCTCAAAGCCTACTGTGAAACAGAAGCCAGTTTTCCTGGACTTCAGAGGAACACTCAAACTTTGAGATCTTCAACTCCCTAACAGTTTGCTCTATCACGTGGCTGTAGTCCAGATCCATACAGATCCAATCAGATGATCTGATGGCTGGCAGTTCAACAGATGTGAAACTTACAGGAAAGCTCCGGTTGCAGCAGAGGCAGCATAGCTATTTCACCACAGGCTAAGTTAGATAAGAAAAAGAAGTGTACTCTGGAACAGAAGACTGA
The DNA here is from genome assembly GCA_013400555.1 of Jacana jacana. Taxonomy (NCBI): domain Eukaryota; kingdom Metazoa; phylum Chordata; class Aves; order Charadriiformes; family Jacanidae; genus Jacana; species Jacana jacana. The sequence goes on along the minus strand of VZTM01041353.1, from coordinate 47,554 downwards.
ACCAAATTTGTGTCCATTAGGAATGTTCTTCTGCAGCCAAGATGTGCACAACTGGTGAAAATCCTACACAAGTTTTTTTTCTGACTCTACGGTAATTTTGGCTTTAATACTTCCACTCAAAAGAAAGCAGTGCAGAAGCAGCACTACCGAAAAGGATATCTTCAAGTTGCTGCTCCTCATTCATGTAATCCTACCATGATACTCAAGCCTATTTCATCCACTAATTAGTTAAGCTGCACAAAACCCCAATAGTGCTAATTTCAAATTTAGCAAAGAACAAACTAAACACCACAAGGATAAAGAACAGCAGAGATCTTAAAGGTTCTTCCCACCCATACAGAGAAATTTTTCATCAACAAATTCCTTTTACTTCAGCGTCACTGAAGTTGTTTTGCAATCTGACTTCAAGAAAAATCTAAGATCTAAAAATATGGTTCACAATCTGTTGCACAATAGCTACAGCACACACATAGTGCAATAATTAGATAATTATAGCTAATAACTCATCACTGCTTTCCCACCACTTTCTTCACCCTCTTTAGAGCAACAAAAAGAAGAAGAAACATGGAACGTTTTGCACAAGACACCTTCAGGCTGTAAGCTTGTTTTTCAACTCAAGTCCTGTCATGGAAGCTGGTATTATTCACGTGGACACATTTAAAGCTTTGGCACACTTTCTACAGGAAGGCTGAGCTTACCCTTTTCAGCTCCGTGTATATAATCACAGCACTTGTATCATTACCTCGAGAAGCGCTTTGTTATTAAATCAACACTCTCCACAGCCAAAGCTCCACAGAGCCACGTCACATGCCATGGTAGAAACTTCCACCCTCTACCTTTCCTACATTGGGATGTATGTATTCTTATTGCTGCTCTCCTACCTATGGCATCCAAAGGGAAGAAAACTGCTCAAAAGCCCTCTTGATCAGTACAGAAAGACCACTTTACTGTATGAACTCATCCCCTTTGTGCAAACTGCTCTGTGCATGCCAAGCATAAGAGTAGAGCTGGCAGTAGCACATACAGCACAGACATTATCCAGTGAACTTCTTTCACGGAATGGTGCCCTGATATACAATAGTTACCACGATTTTCATCAGAGATTAGAAACAAGGGTGGGTTTTTTTTTAATTGCCTATTAGATTTTTTTGTGTGGCATCCGTGGGGTTTTTTTTGGTTTGGTTTGGTTTTTTTTTTTGTTTGTTTGAGGTTGTGGTTTTTTGTTTTGGTTGGTTTTTTTATCAAATCATCTATTCCCAAGGCAGCTATTCCCGTTTGTTGTTTTTTTTTCCCCAGTCATAAGCAGAAGGTAGGAGAAGAACTGCTAGTAGAAGTAAAACTACTGATCGTTCTCCTAGCAAACTAGCTGTGAAGGCTAGAATGTGTGCATGTCGCTCCCTGTGCATTTAGGCACCTTTCCAACACACCCCAGTAGTTTCTCTGGAAATTAACACGTTTCTTGACAAATTGACTTAGAGATTGCATATGCATAAAGCAACAAACAAAATTCAAGTTGCATTGCTTTGTTTGGCTCAGTGACTCAGGTTCTGGCCTTCCTCTGTGAAGGGACAGTTTGGCTCGCCCAACACACTCCAGGACAATAATTTCAAAACTCAGTTTTGGTGAAGGAGAAGCTGGGGTCAAGCCACCACATCTCATAAATCCCAGGTGACAGTTCTTAAATATTGGACCAGACCCTTAAGACAGTTAACAGTGTTGACAATTAATCAGTGCCTGAATTAATTGTCAGACAAAAGAATCTTTGTATAAGTAGTGTTGGACTCTGATTTCAGTTTTCAGCTTCAAAGTTTAGATGTTTTCATCAAAGGAGCTAAGAACTCTTTTGGTACAACTTCCCAGATTTTGGCAGACAGTAGTCCATGAGCCAGTTTCTTGTCCCTTTCAGAAATTCCTCTCACTAATATATCTTTGTAGTTAGCATTTTCTGGCTTAGATTTTTTTCAGGAATTCTTAGCTTGTTAACACCAGATTTCAACAGCTTCCAAGAGCTTAATGCCCTGTAAGGACTGTGGTCATATCTGCTCAGGCTGCTGCTTGAGCATTTGCGAAGAGGAAGAGCCCAGTACCAAGACTGAGATCCCACAGGCCAGGATGCATAGATGGAGGGGGCATCACCATCCCAGTTTACAAGGGCATGTTCTGAACTGCTATTCCTCCCAGCAGCAGGAAGAGTTACAGGTTCTGAGAAGGCAGTGCATTCTGCTCATCTAACCCAGGTACTTACATGATACAGAGCCAGGACTGCTGATACTGCACCCCTGTGACTGTCGCTGTGACCCCTTGAATTGTATCTGATAAGAGGTGAACTAGGAAAAGAAGAGAGGGAAACGTTACAGGCTGGCCATCTTCGGTTTGCAACTGCAAATAACATTTTATTTCAAATGGAAGTTGAGTACTAAGACCAAGCATACTTAGTTATCTACACAGTTGATTGATGCAAGGGTGGGGGTGTGACAACAGAGAAAGATGGAAACATTTGTCCCCATGCTTTTGAATTCTCTCCTTAAACTATATACAGCTTAGAAAGGCAGCTGTTTTGCCCTCCCAACATCAACCTACTGCAATATTAGATGATTAGATTAGCATTATTCAACACACACACAGGGGACTGGAAGAGCCATTGTCTTTTGACTCCCCCTGCCCTCTCTCCCCCTCTTCCTAATTACAGTTCTCAGATTATTTTACAGCACTGCTTAATTTTTGTTTATTGGCAGAAAGCCTAAATTAAAGAGATTATATATGCGAAGCTCTAAGACAGGAAGAAGTAACCAAAGCATGAACATGCTTACTACATGCTCAGGACTTGACATATCTGTTAAACAAATTCACCCAGGCTGTGACAGTTACATTTGAGGTGCGATGTACATGTTTGTATATTCATTCCTGTTGACTCTGAAACATCATGGGTGCCTACAGAGAAACAATGCTTAGTTAAGCTTCTTTACATTCTGGGTTAAAAGATACCTTTTTAGACGATGCTAAGACATTTGCTCATAACTTAAAGGTGACGTGCGAGCCAAAAACGTTGGCTAGAGTTACCCTAGTTGATTTTCTGGAGGAAAAAAAAACACCTCTCATGCCCTCCAGGAGGCTGGGAGCAACATGAAGGCTCAGCACTCCCCAACCAATTACTCATCCAAAGCAGTCAAACTTCCCCAGCCTGTGTGAATTCAGATGGAGAATCACAAGGCAAAGTAGCCATTTCCGAAAGAACACCAGCAAGTGCCTCTTTCCTAAAGAGCACTGGACACTTGTCTGAGGATAAGCACACCCAGTGGGTCCAAACAGGCAAGACATTCAAGTGCTGTAGACTTTTCACCCCAGAGAACACCACTATTTGCCTTCTTAATAAAATAGGTGCCAAAACATAAAAATCCCAGAAATCTCCGACCCTTCACCCTGGAGGTGACAAGGAAAGAGAACCCCCCAGTGTCTAATGCAACATGCAAGTGTGAGGACCACGCAGTAGTGAGTGTTCAACACCACAAGTGGAAAGGATGGCAAGGCAACAGTAAGCCTCAGGCAAAAGCAAGTCAAGAAGTGATTACCATTCCCTTCTCGTGGGGTCCCTGAATCCGTGAATAAAGTGCTCATGATTTTTTCAAAGTTGCAGCTTGGCTCCATGTTTTCAGGGTCTTCAGCAAAGTGTTTCAGCATCTCTCGAAGAACATCATCCAAGGAGGTGGCTGTTTCATCAAGGATGATGCTGGCTCTGGCCAAGAACCCATCCAGGTCTCGGTGGGCTCTGACTTCTTCCTCGAAATTCTTTAATTTCAGGTACTGTGTTAAGAAGAGGTCAGAGTGTTAGACAATACCTAACAGCAAAGGCCTAGGATCTGTGTAGCTCACAAATGGTTTTGTTGAAGTTACCGCCACTAGACCAATTATTCTGGAATAACTGTGGCTGTTCAGATCCCTTTATAGAGGCAAAGGAGTTTTATGTTATATCATTAATGCACTGAAGGTCTGCATTTTCAAGTCTCACCCTGAAAGAGTCACCACAGGTGAATGCCTAGGCACTACTCACACCCTAACACAAAGCAGAATTAAAGAAAAAAAATATTGTTGTGTAGGATAGAGCACAAAGAAGTTAGCTTAAGTGCAAAAGTGTTTAAGGCAGCATCTAAAATCCTCTTTGGGTTTAAATAATTCAAGAATTTCACAGAAACACAGGAAAAGTTTTTTTTGGAAGTGGACTCCAAACTCAGTAGTGTGGACAAGTTACCACAATGCATGTCAGTGCAACCTGACCCAGTTATTCTCAAATTAGGAAACACCTCTCCCCAGTGCTCCCAGTTAGGGAGCTTGAAGCCGGAGATGGGGAATGCCATCCAGCCCATGACCCTTTTTGATATTTCCTAAATTTCTATTGCTCCCACACCCAAGGAAGTTTCCTTCCTTCGTGCATAACATTTAGCTTTGAATCAGTGTGTGATAGGAGGCAAAAAAATCCACAAAAGGCAGCAGAGGCTGGTACTGTCTCAACTCTCTGCTGATTCCCTCTGCTGTCCCAGACTTACTGGCCTTGAGATAAAAACAACAGCTATGCTGTATTACAGAACCTCACTTCCTTTCTGTATTTGCCAGCTGTGAAGTTTGTTAACTGAATCAAATTACAAATGCCTCGTTCCCACTTCACAGTCCTTGAAAATCCAAACACACAGCTAGCAATCACAAGTACTGGTCAAGAAGGACTAACAGTCCTGTCGTCTCATTCAGCTTAAGACTAAGTGAGGAAATGGAAACTGCACTTTGTTATACAAATCTCCTTTCCGACAAAAAACCATCCAGGCTTGAATTCATGATGTTGAGGACTAGATTGTCAAGATTCATTTAAACCCTCAATTGCCCTTAAGCTCGGTAAGATTTAAACTCTGAGTTGCTTTTACAAATCTGATACCAAGTTAACTCCACAACTAGGACCTTGGCATTCTCCCTCAAGTTACAAGACCACCTTTCAGCTTGACTCATGGATCCTCTGTTCTCACGTACCCCCTCTACCTTTTCCATTTATAGCCTAGACACAGGGGAAAAAAAATATGCTAATATCGCACTAATTACTGTAATTATCACAGCAACTATCAAGTTGTCAGTACACATCCATTGCAATTAGCACTGTTTTACTTTGCATCAATCACTTCTTACACAGCATCCCTGAGAGGGAGGATTCTCTGAAGGATTTCAGCTCCCACTCCCAAGGCTTTATTACCACCGAGCAGGTGGGAGAGGAGACAGTAACACGGCTACATTACAACTCCACCTAGAAGAGATCATATAACTGCAAGTGGCCAAGTCAGTCTCAAATCAGCACAAAAGCAGATTAAAACACCTATTACCATCTATAACACTGGTGTTCACAGGGTCACCATATGACCATCTCCCAGAGGTAACTAATTTCTGCTTCTCTGGCCTGCAGAATCCAAAACCTTGGATGTAGATTCAAAACATCTAAAAGGCCAAATGACCTAGACAGGATTAAAAAAGGTAGATAGCAGAGGAGGTGCCCACAGAGGTATGAGGAAGGTTAAGAACATCACGAGTGCCACAGTGCTGAGTAGCTTTCAAAAAAAACCAAGAGTGGCTTTGTGTCACAAACTTCCTCCATGTGTGTGAGGAAGCACCAGAAGCAGAACAGTGGAAGGGAAAAGCTGAAGGATAGCTGAAGGACAGCAGAAATGAATCAAAGGCATTCAGAAGAAAGCTAGTATCTGCCCACACCACCTCAATCAACACCAATCCTCCAGCGACCTGTGCATGACAACATTGTTTGCTTATTGTGGCAGGACAGCGCTTTCAGCAGCTTACTGCCAGTCACCTCCAGCTCTGCCACAGGCTTCAGACCATGCCTAGTGTAAATCATTTTCCACACTGCAGTCTCGGTTTATTCCTCTGCTTTTGGTCCTTTACAGGAAATAAGGATGTATATTGCTCCTATTACCACTCCCATAACACTGGGGAAGATATACACATTAAACATTGTAAGACAGCCAGCAACCATGAAAAGATATAAATACATCACTCCTTGAGACAAACCAAGATCAACTTAGCAGATGGAGTGCTACAACAACACCTCAGAGATGGCTCGGAACAAAACTGTTCCAGTCAGGGCACCCGCTGGTTTCAGGAGAAATTAATGACTGCTCGCTCACAAATATTTTTAGCTAGGTAGTCAAGGCACACCAGGATACTTGATGCTGGAAATTGCTTAGCAAGAAACCCAAGACAGCTACCCAATAGCTGTTTTAATTGCATCGGGTATCCTTGATTGCAAAGCTGCATGTCACATCATGGCAAAAACCAGAAGCTGCTGTGCCAGAGGGGAAACACATTCAAACAGCCTCCCCCCAACTTCAGGCAGGTTTTCTGGCCAACCACCACAAAACAGAGTTCCACAGTCAGTCTGTGCAAAAAAAGAGCTCTCAACACTCATGAAGAAGGCCCAAAAATATAAGTTCTCTGCTGCATTAATGTTCTGGAGACCATCTACACTTGCAGACACCACAAGAACCTTACAAGATGGGGCACTGAAAAGGCATGCTGTCCTGAGCAGAGCTCAACCTGTGCTGGTGGCTATGGTCACTCAGAGCAATTCCCTCAGAAACACACTGTGATCATCATTAAATACTTCACACCACGTCAAAAAGCTTCCCCTTATTTATGCCTACTAAGTTCAATGCCAGATAGCAACTTGCCCAAGACAAAGATTGCTCTTCCAGCATGCCTGAACAGGCACAAAAATCACAGGCTACCACCAGAGATGAGGACAACCTAGGAAGTAAACATCTCCAGACAAAGCTTCTGACATGACCACTTCTCTTCCTGTGATTCCTTCTTCCTAGACACTTGAAGCTATCTCCTCTGTGACTCAGGTCCTTATTACCCTTTGCATTTGAGGCTCTAAATTTCCACTTGTCCTCCCCAAAGGCAAAAACTAGCAATGGTGTCTTTCCTCAAGCCCCACTAAGGCATGCTAGCTCTTTGGTATTTGTTGCTCAAGAGCACATTAAAAATGCTTACTCATGAACAATAGGCCCAGAAAGGCAGGAATCCTACAACTCTGAATAAGAAAATTTAAATAGAAAAGACATTTATGTTTTCAGTTTCCAATAATTTCTTATCAGAGACAGATCCTGAGTTTGGACTTAGAATTTGCACTTTATGGGATTAAGTTCTTAGGTTACTTTCAGTCAAGGATAAACATTTTGGAGAATCTTGGCTTTAGTATTAGACAAGACAGATTATTGACATAGACCCTTCCATTCCTGAGCACAGAACAGGTTATTTTAACTTTTATGACCCAATATCAAACAATGTGTAATTTTTTTTTTAAGGTCAGTCTGTGCAGTTTGGGTTTTGTTGTGTCTTGGTGTTTTTGTGTCTTTAAACTTGGGGGTAAGTTTCTTCTACTCTCTTCTTCTCCCTACTAATTAAGCCTGCTGAAATACCTTTTCAGGACTACCTTTACATTTACGGAAGGCAGAGCTAGAGCTCTCTGAGCTTCCCTAAAAAGCATCCCAAATTTTTGTACTCAGATTTCAGAACCCAAGTTACAACCTTCAAAGCAGCCTACAATATACAATTTACCATGATCAGTGCTGCTACAAAAGTCTTCACTCAGCCAGCCAGCCCCTCCAACTGGCAGAGGAGGCAAGAGTCAAAACAACTGAAAGTTATGCCTCACAGCCCCAAAGACCAAGACTGCACCTAGTACTAAATATCAACCCATTTCCTCTCCGCATGCCGTGTACTTTCGTAGTCGGAAGTTTGTAGTAATACAGCCTATGCAAGGATGGTTTGTGCTTTTGCATTTCCACCTTATCATTATTGAGGTACGATCTCAAGAGCAAGTGTAAACTAAGCGTTGTTTCCTAATCCTCCTCCTAGACTGTGTGTTTCCAGGGAATCCGCTCCTGCTGAACCTCGCGAAGGCAGATCTGATTAGCTGCAATAAACAGGAAACCAAATCACAGCAAGATCTTATTGGGTGTTTCTGCTTTCGGCTCGAGAGGAGCTCAGCAGCCTCAGTCTCTACGGTATATACTTGGATCCCTTCACAGGCAGCTGCAGAAGAGAAAGTGATGAATTAACATGTCAAGGAATTGTCTGGGACAAAAAGCAGAATTACAGTGAAAACGTTTGAGAACAAGCAGCACATGGCCTTTACAGTTTAAATAAAGACAAAGGAATTCAAGGAAAGAGACATTACTGTGCCTTCTCTTTAGGCCAGAATAAAACACCCCCTCACTCCCACATAGTATTTCAAGATCCTTTTCTCTACTTCTAGATGATGAAAAAAAAAAAAAAAACCAAACCAAACCCACAACCTCTTGATCATACTGCATTCCTTACTTACCTTCCTTGATGTGTGCAGTAACACGCAGCCAGCACTTTCATTTTCAGCTGAAAAGGGAGGGAAAAATAAAAACAGAAAAGTGTTACTATTGCAGGTACCTGACAGGCAGCAGGAAACAAGCAGAAGACTCAGAACAAGAAGTATTCCCCTCTTGGCAGAGAATAATCTCTAGAGAAAAACAGAGATTCAATTTTTACAACATTTCCCATTTTGGAAGTGTAGACTAAGTGTAGAAGCAGCCTCTGGCATTATCAGATCTGTTGGGGTTTGTGTCTTGCAGGCTTTTCTCTTCAGGTTTTTTTTTTTATTGTTGTTTGATTTTTTTTTCCTCAGATTCCCCACGTATTTTAACTCTTCACTTCTCCCCCCTCAAAAAAAAAAAAAACAAAACCCTAGCTCCTAATCCTTTAGGTAATCATTTAATCCAGTGCATTGTTGTTTGATAGATTGAGGCTAAAATTGCATGAGTCACACTCATTTGGAAACCATTCTTGTCCTCATTAAAGAGTCAACAATAACACCCAGGCACTTCCAAGTGAGCGGGCTGCAAGAGATCGCAGGCAGTGACTCGAAGATGAGCACATTAATGTCCTGTCAACTCACCACACTGCCTCCATAAATCTAAGCGTAAAGCAACAGAGCTCTTGGGAAAGAAAACTGCTGTTTAGAGACTACTAAGCGTCACTTAATATGCAGCCACAATACAGGGACAGGGTACTCGGCAAGTTCCCAGTTCAAACCTCCAAGCAACAATATAAACCATTTCTTAGGGTACCTATGAAGTATTTTTCCAGGTATAAGCTAAAAACCAAAGAGAACACAGTGGTTTTTGCCACAAGCCTACTCCATGCTGCTTACATCCAAGGCAGTTTCTCTGTAGCATCACTAGTACCACAGGGACTGTCTGTGCATCCTTCTCTTTCAATGTCTTCATCTTCACACTCTCCAAAAAAACCCCAAGACTGAGCTGCTACCAAAATTATACATGAAACATATGAACAGCTTTCATTCAAGCGAGCATAGTGACAGCATGGAAAAAACCCACTGAAGACCAAAAACTTTTCCAGAGGCCAAGCTGTGGAAAAGTACAGAGATAATACAGTTAGAGCTATTCAGATGAGGTTTTTGCTTCCTGTCCAGATCTGGACTTCCAAATCCTAGCCTGTAAGAACTGCTGTAATCTTATTTCGCAGGCTGGCCAAACACATGGGCACCTTCAAGCCCAGCCCTGCTACTCTGAAAATAAGCTGATGATGTAATTCACATGAGAACACCAGGACTCAAAAAAAGTAATTATTTTTTGACACAGAAAGCTGCTTTAACTAAACCCATCCCTGATCAAACAAGAATTCGAGTCATGCCCCCAGTGGGGTTAGAAGGCTGCAACCCAAAACGGGGAGCAGAGTTGACTGCAGGAGAGAAGAGGGAATAGTTTACCTTTATTTCCCACAAAACAAAGTGGTTCAGAAGCTTTGGTTACATCACCCAACTTCTTCCACAGTTCTCTTGGATACTGTACATGTGATTAAATGCATCACTTAACTAGTCAAGTCTGCTGGTGTAACAGTCCCAGTTATTACAAGTTTTGACGCATCTGTTGGAAAGCACAAGCTGTTTCATCTAAAAAATGCTATTTATTATTAAAAAGAAAGCACCTAAATAATCCAGAGACATCAAGCCTTTCCCCAGACTTTTATTTGTAGTTCTCTAACACTCACTTACTCAACTTAGAGCCTAATTACACATGCAAAAGTATGCAGGAAGATTTGGAAGCCATAAATATTCATTGAGAGGGAAACATGCTTTGGTTTTTCTGCTCTTGCAAGAAATAACTCTAGAGAGACAAAACCCACCCACAACTCTGAACAATAGCAAGCACGTGCTAAAGAAGAGATATCTGCATATCTCCAGTCTGCCTTTATGGATGCACACAAACGCAACAGAAATTCACCCTGTCCTTTTATCATGCAGCAACTCTTGGTTCCTCTTATCAGTTTTGAGCACATAATCTTCATCCCTGACAGCTCTCTCAGGTACTCATCTCAGACAAGCACTGAGTGCTGCTTTATCAACAGAAACAAAAGCATTATATATATATATTTGCTGGACAAGGATCTATCAAACTTCTCCAAAAAAGGCTATTCTGGGTACAGAAGCGATGCTTTGGAAGGCCCAGAGCCTCATTCATCATTTCATCCAACACACCACACAGACTTGATCCAGGGAAAGAAGGCAGCTAGATATGGCCATCCCAGTTCTGAGCTGTTAAAGGCCCACTGGAGTGTTATAACCTATCTCATGAATATTATCAAATGCATTGGAACATGAACAAAGAGGGAGAAAATACCAGACTTACCAGGTGCTCTTCTGCCTGGCATATGAACCACCCATTTACTTACTGCCAAAGGAACCCACTGGGCAACACAGGATAAAAACCTGCATGAAGCAGCCCATGACAAATCCATTGGACAACAGGTTGGCTAAAGCCCAAGACCAACCACCACCATCCTTACACCCATTTTCTTCCCCTCCAAGGCACTACCACTACTTCCCTCCTGTTATGGAAAAGCTGAAAAGATGCAACACCCTTGACCCTTGCACCTCCACAGAGGAGCCCTTAATAAGGAAAAAATTGATACAGAAAACCATGGATTCACCCTTTACTGACAAGGAAGAGACTCTCCATCAATCGTTATTGTTATGGCTCACTACCAGGAATAATAACCAGATTTCACACCCAAATGTCAGGATTAAGCATACTTAAACAGAAAGAAGAGGTCAGGGTCATGTAAAATTTCCATTTCTATTTTTGTGGTACTCCTTGCTGGACAAAGCAGGCTGCAAAAGTTTATTTTAGGCAAGCTAGCTAGTTATGGGCATTATTGTCTCTGTCCTCACACATAGTTAAAGAGCTGCCAGGGGTGGCTGACCTTATCTGATAGGCTGCGCTCCAAGTTCTGCCCAGGGGAAAACCAAAAAGTCAGCAACGCATCTCCGACATCCCCTGGCAGCCACATCAAGGCAACACACATCCCAAACTTCTGGGATGCATGCACACAAGCACGTGGCGTTACTGAATGCACTAAAAGCTACTTGCTGCAAGTTCATTTCAGTTTTAGCAACACTGATGAATCGCAAGCATTAGACTTGACGCGTGCGGGCTCACGTGAACCCATTCAGAGCCCTGGCAGGGAACTGCAGCATGCCTTCATTTTTATTTTCCACCCTTTGGGAAGAACTGGACCCATCCAGCTTTGACCTGAACAAGGAAACTTAATACTTGGACATGAGAAACCCAGCAGGAAATTTATTTAGTATACTCCAAAGGGATTTCATCCCAACTGCCCTTTACGTAACATCCCTGGTAGCAACTCAGAGAAATGAAGTCTCCTACCTGCTTCCCCCCTCTACACTCTGTTTACACAATGACATCTTCTATGCAAAGACAGCCCTGGAAACAAATCCATGGACGTCATATGCCAAAGTTTAAGGCTTTTCACCTTTTGCCTCAAGAGTTCACCTTTCACTTCAGATCTCCTTTCCATCCTTTCCCTTCTACAGTTTCCCTTAACACTTAAGTGCTACCCTTAACACCTGAGAAGACCCAAAGGTCTTCGGAAAAAAGCCACTGCTGGGTGCCTGCAGCACCTTAAGAACATTTTTTTTCTGGGATAAAGGAGCAGAAATTGGAGAGTGGGAACTTTTTGGCTGTGCAGGTGTCACTGCACGTTACTTCAGATCTATATGCACCCCCCAGTGCATATACATGGTAAATAGGCTAATCAATCAGAGCAGAATATTACATTAGCACTTCCATGATTTTCTCAGAAAAAAAATATCAAGAATCTGGAACAGGGTTTAACTTAATTAAAAAAAAATAATTCTTCTATCTGGGCATTGGTGATTTCTTTAGGGGTCTGAGCAAATCTAAACCTCAGCCGCTTGTGCTAAGCCACACTGCAAGCAGCAAAAACCGTTCTGCATTTGTAATCTGTTGCCATAAAGAAAATACTATAAAAATACAGCAACACAGTGCATAAAAGGAGCTTGTTAGGAGTAGCAGAGATACCTCTAACTCATCATTGGCAGTGACTGATTGCACAAGCAGCACCTCAAGAGAATCCTTTGCTTTGCTGTCCTGCCACAGCTCTGCCGAGTCTGGACTCATCCCCATCATATTTGAATAATTTTGATTAAACATTATGAGATAAATAAACATGCCCCAACTATTCCACATTCCCATGACAGGGTGGTGGGCTGACCTGCAGCAAAAAGCCTAGAGTCAGCTGGGTTCATCTCTCTTAAACCAACACCCGGGTTAAAGGCAAGTAGGAATAAGCAACAAGGTGCAAGTTTCTGGAGCAGGCTGGAAAGGAGCAGGCAGGGTGGGGAGGAAATCCTCACCTGAGTAACACTCAGCACAGACATCACAATGGCTGGGCAGGTGAAGGACTACTGCTTCGCACTCCACTCTGGCCATTGTAGAGGAATTGGAGAGAGAGGCAGACAACACAGACATGCTGACCAGAGCTCTTGCACAGAGGCAGGGACAAGATAAGAGTGCCAAGCACTGTGTCTTCTGTCACACCCCCCAGCTCCTCAGACATGCACGCACTGTAAGAGCAAGTTGGTTTTTTTCCCCCTCCAAAAATAACTGCTGTAATATGTTTTGCCATTAAGTTTGGGGCAGGGAAAGAAGGTGCATTTTCCCATGCCAACTGGAGGGACTGGGTGCTCAAAATCCCAGGGGAAGCTGCCCTAAAGAAAACACAAGGTGAAGCATCTAAAAGGGAGAATGCTGCCTTCGTGCAGAATCACCCGCACTACTCAACCCCCCCCTGCACCTCCCTTGGCTTCGTAAGCACCGCTTTGAAAACACCCTGGCCAGGAAATTCGGAGGGAGGCCGTCCATCCCCCAGCACACAATCGGTGTATCCACTTTCCATTAGAGTATAGGAAGCTTCAGGAGCCCAACATCCCACGCTGACATCAAACTGCTAAAACAGGAGTTATCAGATGGAACGCGTGGGTCAGCATTGTGCCTCAAGACATAAAAAGGACCTTGGTATTAATATGAGGAAATGTGACTATTGTGTGCAGAATGATACCCATTCAGGCCCAGACCACTTGTCTCTGGACGCTACTCTCTCTGGAATATCCTTGGCGCCAGCATCTAGCATTTCTCCTCATCCCCTTAAAAAAAAAACCACTTCATCTGGGCAGGGGCTGGGCCATGAGTTAGAGCCCCGTGTTTTGCTGGGAGCAGCAGTGGCGGGTGTGCACGTGTGCCTCTGGAGCCGATTACAGGAAACTGTTGATTCTCCGTATCTAGGAATGATCAGTTGTCCAGAGGGTGGAACAGGCTTTAATTTCTCATGAAGCATAAATCGTGTTCCGTTATTTTCCCCCCACACCCCGACAAAGCCACATCCTGCTTTCCAATTGGCTTTTTGCCGCCATTGGGATTTAGCCTTCTTACCCCTAAGAACTGGATCAGGTACCTCTCTGCAGCTAGAACCATCAGTACGAGCATCAGCTCTAAAGTGGCAAAGCATACTGCACAAGTTGAGCAGCTACAGCTCCCCAAGTTCCTGATAAATTGTGCCCAAATTTCGGAGAAAAAATTCTGTGTAAATCCCTCTACTACAATCTGGGGAAAGGAGGAGGCAATTTGCTTTAAAACCCCAAGCTGCAAGAATAAGGTCCAACCAATGAAAATATCAGCCTGGCTGATTTAAGGGAGCTGCCAAGAAGGTAAGAGCACTGTGACTGATGGCAAGGCTGTGGTCCCTGCACACTTTGCAGACCCACTGCAACAAGTGGGGTTTGCGTTGCCTGTCTGCCAGCTTTAACCTGAACCAGATTCCTATGATAATTTGCAGGCATTTATTTCTAAGCACATTGCAGATAAAGCAGCAAGTGTTTGAATTCCTTAGTTCTGTGACAGGTTGAAGGGATGTACAACTGGAGCCCAGGCTGCAGAGTATGATATAAAATACAGGAAGAGTCAGTTTTACATCCAGACAGAAGAGTTAATACACTTCTAGCCAGGTGAGAGAACAGGAGAGCAGTTGTAAAACCACATGTTGTTTGCAAGCCACTAGGCAACTAACCTGTTAGTTATGAAATAAGCAGGGCGTGTAGCACAGCACACTGGAAAGAGCCACACATGCCCCCCTCATACACACCAAACTCACTGATCCTCACACTAGGACAAATTCCCAGGGAACAGAGCATCAAGCTGGATTTTCTACCTGCAGCACAGGAAAGGTAACATTCCTGCTTCTGTGGCAGGGGCTCCCTCTTCAACTTGAGGCAAGGGTGCCAGGGAAAAGGGATCTCAGTTGGGGCAGGAGTGCAGGTACTGACTGCTGCAAGAACACATGCAACAGGACACAGACCTAACATTTTACTTAGACACATTTGTTCTGACTTAGCTTCTCTAAGAAACATCCTAATTCTCCCCCCAAAATTCAAATCAAAGCATGCAGCTCCAGATAAAGAGCCACCATCAATGTTGGAGCTACTAACATTTGCTGAAAACAGAAGTCTTGCCACCAAAACCTAAGCTGGAAGAATGAGATGCAGAAGAGAATAAAAAAGCTTTTCATCAGCTACTGCAAAGAAGCAATCAAACACCCAGAAGAAAAGGACCCAAGTGTCAAGACTGAGAAGCATTTTAGTGTCTGGGCATCTGCTCTGATTTGTGCTCAGTATTCCATACACCAGCAACCAGTATTAATTAAAATTGAGACAGGCCATACCTTAAAGCCTAGGCTTTTCAAGCTATCCTGTTTTATACACATCTGTGTACACACAGCCCATCATTTTATGACAATGGTTAATTGTGGGAGTTTTATGGGCTGTGCTATGTTTTGTTGGCTCAACGTTTAATCCCACGCAGCAATCTTTTTAAAACAGAATTACAGTAAAGTGCATCCAATTATGCTCAGTGACTTGTACATCCATCATAGAGAGATTAACAGCTCGACAGGATGATGGCAGAGCTGTCACTGCGTCTGCAATTCCACTCACATCGCCTGCCAGCACCCAGACCCTAGGGTACCACCTCATCCCCTCCCCAGATGGGATTTTTGGATCTTTTAGGTGGGCAGCAACTTCATAGCAGCTTGCCAGAAAAGGTTTCCAGCAGGAGAGAATTTGAAGACCACATTCAGCCAAGAGACTAAACTGTGACAACCAGAACAGGCACGCAGAGGCTCACAGATATTACAGAGCAGCTATTTATCTTGTTTCAAGTCACTTTATAGGTTTTTCCTGCTGGAGATTGAGTAAATACATTTTATGCAGCGAGTGCATCTGACACTAAGGAACAAATCAACACAGGCCCCACCGGAGAGCCCTCTTCGCAGAAGACAGCCATGGTCAGTGTTTCTCTGGCCAAAGAGCAACCATCCAAGCCCCTGCAAGCGTTGCAAAGGGTTCCATGACACAAGAGGGCAATATCGAGCCCTCTGGCACAATGTGGCCTTTACAGCTCAAAGATTTCACTCAGACTAGAGAAAGCAAGAAAACAGGATAGGGGCAGAAAGATGTTATTACCAAACTTGCTTTTCCACTGTGGTTAAAGCACCAGAGGATCTTGTAGGATCCTGGAGCACTAGCTCCCTTGGGGATTGTAGATGAGACGATTGGGGGAATGTCTGGCATTACCCGGACAAGACCTGCTTTTCCCTACATCTGCTTTCTTTTCAGTTTGTTTTGCTGGAAACAAGCACCATGAGTGCTCAGCTCCACAGTTCTGCTCCAGGAATGCAAAGGCTGAATATAAACCAACACATCCAGGGAGCAGCAGCAATGCAAAGACATTTCTGAAAAGCATTCCCTTGCAGAGTTGAACAAGAAACAATATATTCCCAGGCGTACCTCAGCCGTAGCACAGTTTAAACCTCATTTCTAGAAAAAGCTTAGAAAACTTTAAGAGAAGGGTTTTGGGGTTGTTTTTTGTTTTGTTTTGTTTTGTTTTGTTTGGTTGGTTGGTTGGTTTGTTTTCCCCTCAGCAGTTCAGGCTACTTCTTTTAGAAGAGCTTAAGGAACTTACCTTAACCACTTTCAACTACATGAGAAGTCAGTTGTCCAGGAGGATCTGCTATGCCCTCTGCAGCCAGAGACCGATCAATATGTCTAAAAATCAACTGGAAGATGCTTCAATAACACCACCTCTGAGAATGAGCTGACAGCACAAATGACTCAAAACCTGGAGTCTGAGGAATTCTATGTTTGATACTCGCAGAGAACCACCTGGATTTTGGCTACCTGGACTGCTTTGATGCTGTCATGGTAAAAAGTTAAAAATAAATCTCACTTCACACCTGCCTTTATTGAAAGATCAGACTCTAGTTCTGCCTGAAGACCATTTTTAAAACCTCTATCCTTACATTTGAAAGGGGACTCCAGTATATCAGAAGCCCATTTTTCCTTAAAAATCCAAAACATCTCAGCTGAAGAAAAAGGATACCACTAATACCACCACCAAATATCAGTGCTTCAGGGAAATAAGGAAGCCTTTTTTTGTTCTGTTTTGAATAGTTGGGAAAACACTTATAAAAAGCCCAGGAGGACACACAAGAAAAATCAGCTTCTTCAGACAGAAGAATCCACAGCACTTGCATTCCTCATCCCCAAACAATGCACCCCACGGCATTAAACCCAGACTTGTCATAGAAAAGTACAGTTCCCCTTAAATCTCTCAATTAAGATGGCATTTGTAAAAACACAGGCTTGAAGATTGCTAGATATTTTTTCTTAAGTTAAAGTCACCACTCAAATTCAAAAAGTAGCCTTTGAGATAGTCAAGAGGCGGTCTGGGCCATACCTATTCTGCACTGCTGTTTCAAATAATCACTCACAATAGATCAACTGAGATTTGCTTGTAATCTAAAAATAACTTTAAGCAAGTTTAAAGGGCTCTCTGATACTGTGACACCAAGTATAATCTAGAGTCCTTACATTTAATCTCCAACAGGCATTGACCACACAGGCTCCAGTGTGCCTCCAGCTGCCAAGATGATACCCAGGCTGCTGCTGTGTCCCAGTGGCTGCAATTTCTTAGGCACATACTACTAAAGCCCAGTTTTACTAGTTGTCCTCCACCATGTAGCACATGCCTTACAGAAGATGTTAAAACAACATGCTAGAGGCACAAGCAACCTCTAGAGCAACCTAGGGATTTTATTCTTCAATAGCAAGCATTTAAGATATATGTCTTCACAATTCATTTTACCTAGGCTATTTGAAAGTCCCCTCCACCTCACTCCCCACATTGGGCAGAGTTTCTAAAGGATGCTGGCTTGGCAGGGAGCACACAGAGAGCACAGCTTTAGGCAGATGTGTCTATCTGCAACACAACTGCACAACCACCTCCTTTGTGACCATTGAGCCTATAGGAACGAAACCACCACTCAAAATTGGCAATGTGGCTCCTCCAGAGTGGAAACCCCAGGGGTGCATTTCACTGGTGGGTTAATCTTCAGTGCCACCGAGCACTGGAGGCACCACCACCAGCCAAACACTAGCTTCCTTCCCCTACAGGAAGCTGCCTTGTGGCAGGCACAGATCCCACTATAGCATTTTTGGGGTAGGCTTGGCACTAGGGCCCTCACCTGGAGGAGGTAGTTGGTATTCATAAGCAGAGCATGACAGACAACAGCATTTCCTGTACTATAGGTGTAGCTGTGTCTGTAGAATGGCCTTACCTCCATGTTTACCAGGCTGTTAAACAGATGTTTAACAGGCTGTTCTTCTCATTTTTGCCATCTACTTCAACACAACAGACATAAGGATTGCTTGTCTCTAGCCAGGACAATTAAACCCAAAAGGCACATGTCCAACCCCAGAAATCCCTCTATACTCCTTCCTTGCTGGCCGCTGCAGTGAGCAGCGACTGACTTAAGCAATCCACAGCTCCAATTCAAACCTCCAGCATTTCAATTAAGTGACCAAAAAAAACATTCCAAGCACCTTGGGAAGGCCCAGAACCACATTCCAGTTACCTACAGGTACTAGCACACACCAAGAATCCCAATTTCTCTCTAGAAACTGCCGTTATCCAGTGACCCAGCCATAGCAGCAAGAGCATCAGCAAGGCCCTGGTCCCAAACTCGAGACCCTCGCTTTAAAAAGTAGAAAGAAAAAGGAGTCAAGGTGCTTCATATGCTGAAGAACTACTCAGCAGCCAGATTGGTTTAGGTTTTGCTAAAAAAAGAAATAGCTCTGAAATTTAACAGTAAGGAACAACCACGTCTTACAGCCCCATTTTGGGGGGCAGCACTCACCGGTGGCGTTTGGTGGCACCTCCAGGTTGACGTTGACGAAGAAGCGGATACTGTCCCCCGAGACTATAGAGGAGTTCACTGCATCGAAGAGTTCCTCACCCCCCGTCTCCTCCTTGGCCTCGCAGCCATCATCTGTGTCGCACTTGAGGTACCCTGCCAACGACATGCGGAGAGCGGTTAGCAGGGCTGCGGGACCTGGGCCCGAAGCCACCAGGGTGCAGGCATACCCACCCTTCATGGCCACTCAGGGCTGCAGCAAGGCCTTCAGCAGCACTTGGGGCCTTTGTGAGAGACTTCTCTTATCCCCTTCCCTCAGTGAGGGATGAAAGCTATAAAGCAATTGGCTCTGGCCTGTCTTGGGTTGGCCTTAGGCCTGTCCTTGATGGGCTGCTCTAGGGCCTGGCCAGGCAAGAGCACAGGCTTTGCCCACCAGCCTGCTCACCAAGTCAATGACACAGGAGGTAAGGGAGGTAACACCTCACTTCTACTCCACCTCCACCCTTCCCCACTCCCCCCTCCCCCCCCAAAAAAAAAAAAAAGCCAGGATGAAAACTGACTGGAAACCATAAAAACACCAAGCAGCAACCTAGAAGCAACAGCTGTGCCACAGCCCCAGCCCACCCCAAACACAGTGTCTGTACGTCAGCTCAATACACCGCACAGCTATTTCACCTGCACTTCAGCAATTTGAAACATACGGGGAGGAGGTGTGGGGGGGGAATGTTTCCAAGGAGACACCTGATATGGACAGACCCACACCTTCTCAAGGGGCAGAGGAGCAGGTCACAGGAGGCAGCAGCACCAGGAAAGCATGACAAGTTTCTTAATTACAGCAGACAACTCCTTAGCCTTTCACAACGCTCCTAATTAGAGTTTAACCTAGCTTCATTCAACAGCAAGCTGGTTCACTGCAACATTTTATTACGAAGCAGCTGGAAGACTTTTGTGGCATGCTCGTGTATCATGTCTAATTAGTAGAATTAGGGACATTATAGAATGTCAATTTTTACATTACCAGGATTATTCAGCAGCTTCTACCCATCTTCTGACAAGTCTTTTATGCCTTAATTTGAAGCAGGAGGGATATATTTCATTAGCTTGCTTTAGGCACTACAGCAAAATGAAAAGGGTGAGCTTCAAGGCAGAAGCTTGAATGGAAACTAAAATATTGATGGCTTTTTTTTTTACAGCCTCATATAAGCAAGCATAGAGGCAGCAGGAGCTAAGAGCAGTGCAAGCAGTCTCAGAGGGATCTTGAGCCAACAACTTGCCACTGCAGAAAACAAGCCACAAGCAGGGAGGCCACAAACAGGAACTCGATGACACAGGACAGGGGCTGCAGCACTTCCTGCTGCAAGCAACATGCTGATGAGCATTCAGCATCTCCCCAGGAAGTTCAATCCTTCAGGTAACTTCTGAGCTGCTTGTCTGAGGCGTGGGAAACCCAACAAAACCCCAGATTAATCCCTCTCATGATCTTGACCTCCTTCACCTACCTGCTTTATAGGAATAAATGTGAATCAGTCCTATCAGAACTGCTCTGAAGACTTCAAAAAACATTCAAGTTGCTGCTGTTCCCAATCAGCCTGTCAGCCAGCACCAAGGGTACTGTTGTCTGCTGCTGGTGGAGCTTAGGCAGCTGTCTCCACTCTTTCATGATGAAGATTTGTCCAAAAAGCCAGAAAACAAGGTAAAGAGAGCATACAAATAATACCCAAAGCATCATGGCACTGTGGGCACCACAAGGTATGAAACATCTGCACAAGGGCTGGCAGATATGACAAGACTGAGGGCAGCCTGTGTCCTGGAGGGATGGAAAAGAACCAGACAGGGTGCCTGCTGGCTTCAGAAGTACGCTAAAAAGCTAGTACTAAGTAGTTCTACAAAGCCTCATGTAAGCATCTTAAATCACAAGCAAAGTATCAAACCCAAAGTTTGGTTCCTCTGAAATGCACAAGGGACACCATAACCTCAAAACAGAGCATGCACTAATGCTGACATCCCCCCAGTATCACCTTGGGCTACACTGCAAAGCAGTATCAGCCTGAGATGTGCTAAAGCCCATGATCCTGACTTCTTCATCTCAACCATATCCAGGACTGCAGCCCCAGGGAAGCTGTCACCACAGATCTATCTTGCTTTATTATCTCAATATTCATCCCCATCCTCTTCTCCTTATTCTCATCGTGTTTTCAGATCCTTCCCACTTGGTGGGTCAGATGGGAGGCATATGGGGGAAAGATAGTTCAGGCACACAGCTCAGAGAACATAGTTGAGGTTTTCCCCATTGTCCTAATGCAATTAAGACACGGATAAGAGCCAAGCAGGGAAAACTACTTATTCACTTCTCAAGCCTACTCAAACTGGTTTGATACGAGCACAGCACTGGTGAGCCCTGAAATAGGAGAGGGCTGGAGACAGGAGAGAAGCAGCACAGGAGCAGGAAAAAGGGCAAGGGTGGAGTAAGATCAGAGGGTTGGGCAGAGGTCAGCAAGGACTCTGGCAAGGGAAGCATCCTCTGTTCCTCCCTCTTTAGGGGAGGAAAGAGCTGAACAAAAGGCAGCCGAGCCTTGCGTCCCTTGGGCAAGGGACGAACAAAACACTCAGCTTGCAAATAATCCCAAACCTGGGCTATACAGGAACTACACTCCCAGGCAGGTGTCTGCTTTGTCACTAAACCCCAAGGCTTCAAACCACTCCTGTTTTGAATCCTTCAGCCTACTAGTCTGCCAGGCATTTTAAAACACAAGCAACTTCTGCCTGTCAAATACAGGGTCACCTCGAGGTAAGAAGATGAGCTGTGTGCATGGCAGACGCACCTTCCCTTCTCTCTGAGCTTGGCTCAATAGCTGCCTCCAGCCCTGGCAGCTGTTTTCCACCACATCGCTGAGTGCCACCCTTTCTGCTTGAAGGGCAACAGATGCCACAAGCAATAGCAGAAGCTGAAGCTGTTCAGTTTCTCTGAAAGTTTGATTGGTGTTCTGCAGAAGTTCAGAGTAGGATGTGATGTGGCCATCACACAACTTGCATAAGTATCAATCAGGTTTCCATATGGAAGCAGAGTCTCAGTAATGCTTTATAGCCTATGCTTTGAGCAGTTGCTTCAGGGAATTTGGAGGGGTGGGGATGGGAAGGCAGTTAGACACCTTTGCATACCTCAAATCATCTGGGGAAGAGCATAAGATCTACAAAACAGTGCCTCCTCCATCTCTATCACTTCATATAGAACTGATGAAGTTCAGCATTTGCTGAACTGCCATGAACTACATAACAGGGTGAGTCAGACCTCTGAGCACAGGAAGTACCACTTCAGCCTGAAATACGGTCTAAAAGCACTAAAGAAAAGAGATTTTGCTGAGTAGGCGGCCAAAGTGAGGAACCAAGTTAAGGTTGGCTGAGAAAAATCAGTGCAGCCCTCCTGCAACCTTAACGCTTGTGGTCAGAATGAGTCTACCCTGCAGGACAATCTCACAGCAAAGAAATGGAAAAGCCTGAAAAGTACCCAAGGCCAAGGGCAGCAGGCACCATTCTTCAGTGCTGCATAAACAAAAAAATAATAAAAATCAACTTTTCACCCTGTGCAGCCATAAGTAGTAGATGCCTTGTCCTTAAGTCTTCCTGTACCTCAGCCCATCCCACACAACATGAAAATAAGCCATCCCCCTATTTTATGCGGGTGTTGGGAAGATAAAAAGATAAAGATGCAATTTCTCTATCCATTCCCCTCTAAAACATCACCTTTTCCTCTGTAACTCATGCCTGGGCCAGGCCTGCCTTGCTGTAATACCTCAATATTCATCTCCCCAGTCCTGCCACTATTGACCTGCACACAACTCTGACAAAGTGCTTGCCCTGCAGCTATTCTGCTTTTGAGCTGAGTTTTAAGAGCCCAGGGCTCTATCGGGAAGAGTAGTGAATTGAGTTGAGCTGCAGCAACCAGAGGCAGCATTACGTCTCCCCTCTGCTGCTTTAGTGGCACCTGGGAGCTGCCAGGGTAATAAAATCAGCAGAGTAGTAGTGAGCTGGAAGCACAACTTCAGCCACAGCATGTATGTTCCCTAGGAAAAGCTTAATTGCTCCATGGGAGCAGCACTCACAGCCCAGGGGCTATAGACTTCTCCAAGAAAGCCAAAATCTTAATCATCCCATTCAATTTCCTGGGAGAAAAGCAGCTATGTTACTAACAATATCACCTCACATCCCAGGTTATGAGATTTATGCCAGACACAGCCCAAGCATAACCTCTCCCTGTGACTCAGAGGAGACAAAGCCAATCGTATTATTTTAATCTGCATCTGTAAGAACGCACACTAACCAGGAGGTTAGGAGTACAAATGCATCAATATCCACACTTTGGCTTGCTGTGCTAAACTGGATCTGCAGCAGACAGAACACCTAAGGAAGACATTTCTGGGGGAAATTGGGCATTTTTCCTTTTGGCATTACCCAGATGTTGCACAGTTCTAGGCATATACACGCTACACAATTTTTTTGTTTAGGCAGATAAATTGCTGCTACTGTTTTAGCGACACACATGGATGGGAAGGTACATATCCACATAGCCAGAATAGCAGGGCAAGTTTAAGAAAGGTAACACCAAAGCTTGTCAAAAGTTACTAACCTCTGCCAAGTCTCTGCAAAAATTGCTGGCTTTATCCTGAAGGACCACATATGCTACGTTAACACTCCAAATAGTGTTTTAACACTCAAACAGTTTTCTGGAAACCACTGATTTTTACCCTCAACTTTCCAGACTTGTAGTGTAGACTACTGTGAAAAGTATTCTCATTGATAGCACCTGTTTGCACAGCAATGTCTAGTCTCCTCAGCCAAATCCAAGTCCCAGCTTCTCAGATCATGGGGTGCACCTGCTCTTTTTCAGAAGTGGTAGTTGCCTCTTCTCATGGTATCTCTTCATAAAGCCAGAAAGCTAAAGTCAGATTAAAAAGAGTTCTTTTGAGCTCACATGATTGGCAATCTAACACTGTCATCAAGCCATGCTAAAAGCCATCTCAGATTTCTCCAATGAGTTTTTTTTAGGCACAGAAAGCAGCAGATTGCAGGAGAGTCCTTTTTACTGGTTTTACAGAACAGCAGTTGCGGTCACCTCACCAAAACGTAGGAGCAATGCTATGCAATGCGCTCCTACCAGATTCGGCAGCCTCAGACATTTCACCCTCAAAAAAGCAAAGGCTTTCTAATGTCACTGCTTTAGATATTTTCATCACTGACCCTGATCCATTCAGAACTGAAATCCAGTGGTTCACCCCACTTCTACATTTCAAGCTGTGAAACTCCCAGCTCTAATGCAGTCAAGTGTAGGAGCTGGCAAGTTCTTGTTCTGGAAGAACCCAAGAAGCTACTTGCATTTATGGTCTTGGGAAAATAATTGGTGAAGTACAGATGGACAACTGAAGCAATAAGAAGAATATAAATTCAATAGCTTTTAAAAATAAGGGAGCATCAACTGGAAAATGCCATTATCCCAAAATCAGGTCTAGTTCTTGGAGCATCCCAACACTCAGCTGTAGCATAGCATTAATGAACTCGAGAGAAAGAATTAAGCCCTTTACCTTAAAACAAGTCACAATACTGACATTAAGTCGAAAAATTCAGCTTCCTCTGATTTTTCCACTCATAGACTTCCAACTTACTCTGACCAACAACAGACACTAATTTTCAAGAAAAGGATGAAATTTTAATTAACCTGTTCTAAGTCATCAGCCTGAGCTTTAAGCTGTGGAAGGGCTTGCTTTGTTCCCGAGTACTGCAGGCTTGCAGATTCACTGCATCACTCAGAAAATACCCAAATCCCCAACATTGGATGCAAAAGGAAACTCCACTGAGTCTCCACCTCCGTTTTGACCTTTACACTCTGCACAAAAACACAGGCTCACATTGCCTCCAAAGGTTAGATAACCTTACAGTTAGTTAATATTGGCAGGGATAAAACAATCGAAGGATTCAGGAGAGACTAGGAAGAACTTTGTACAAGTGTTATCAGTTCTGTAATCCACACAGTATTCTAGAAAAAAAGGGTTTAAACAGCAGTCTACTTTCACACTCATCAGTGCAGGCTTCTGGTGACATCTCATATGCTGATCTCAGTATAATCACCCACTTTAAAATAGCTCTCCTTTTTCAGACAAAATAGTAATTTCATTCCTAGAACAGCATCTTTCAGGTAAATATTTGCTTAAATTTTACATGTTTCTGCTGAGGTTCAAAGTTTGGGGATAGCTTTAAGCCACTGCAATCTGAAAAGTAGTCATGAAGGATTCCTTCCTTTCAAACAAATTACTCCATTTCACAGACAAGAACAATTGCAGTGCTGTAGCCAAAGAGCAATACTCTCCAAGGGCTGCTATCAAGTCACATTTTGTAAAGCTGTCTCCCACAAAATTAAAAATTTAAGCCACACTGATTATATAAAGCAGTTCTGCATACAGCTGGGTGCTTGCTAAAATTTTAAGCTTTTCCTTCGGTTCACAGTCGAGAGATTCCCTGGCAAGGCTTGCTGGTTTTGTCCTAAGCAGATTTACCCATCGTGTGGCAGGCAGCCACGTGGACATGGTTTATGCCAGCCAGGGAGAAAACAACTTGGGGGGTGGCTGGGTTGTCCACAGACTGTTGTTGGACAGCTGAGGGTTTGTTGCCTACAACTCACTGGCAAGAGGGGTTCAGAGCGTCCCATACTTTTGTTTGACAAACTCCTTTATTAAGTCAACTATTACAGGTTGGCACAGGTAGACTAATTACTTCTATGGGTCATATAGAAGGGATTTTGAGCAATGTTCTCCAATTCTAGCCCATCCACAGGTAAGCTTAAGGAGCAGAAGAGCTGGGAAAGTGGTGGATGATGCTTCTTGGCTCTTGAGCAGTCACTTGGAGCCCATCAGATAGGAGTTCACAGCCTTTTGCAGTAACAGCCACATGCTATGGAGATATCAATGTATTACCTAAGCTTTCAGAGTGCTTCAAGACCACAGATTAAACCACCGCATCTTCTTGTATAAAGAGAGATAGTGTCTAGCAGGTGAGTCACCAAGACCAGACCTGCATCCTTTAAGTACCAGATCCCCCAACAACTGGCCAGCCATAACCTTAGTTGCATGTTTTCAACCCTACTTTTGAGTCAGTCTTCTGTCACAAATAGCCAGATGGAAACAAAGTTTGCCCTGCCACTTCAGCAATAATTCATAACAGAACTGAAAGATCTACTACAGAAAAAAAAACCAAAAACAACAAAACCCCAACAAAACACAACACCCAGGCACTTTTGAATTAATTCCAGTATTGTATTTTGCAGCCAGATTTCTAGGAAACGTTGTGAATAATCCAAGTAATTCAGTGGGGCTTTGTTTTTATTTTTTGTTTTTACAAAACACAGCAGCACGTGGAATTTCAGTTCTGTACCAGAACCCACAGAAACCAGGAGAGTTCATTTCATTCTAGGCCTTTGGCTACACACTTCACAGAAATAAAAATCTGCCAGAGACCTACAAGCCACCCCCTTGGTCCCCCCCCATAGGTAGCAGTAGTACATCTCCTGCTGGTAAACCGGGCATCTCATCAGGGGAAACCCATTGCGAAAGGATTTGTTTCACACAGACATTTAGATTAATCTCCTAGTTAGGCAAACAATGCCAAGGCAGATAAAGACAAATTTAAAAAAAGAAAAAAACAACCCACAGCACACATACCAAGCTGAACTGCAAACTGAAAAACAAAAACAAGTAGATAAAATATATCCAAACATCCCAAGCCAGGCTGGGGCCTTGGGGCCCTTCAACACAACTCCAATTTATTGTGCCAGCAAAACTAATTAATAAGTCAGAGGAGACCAAGCAGTAAGGGATTTGCTCTGGAAGACAAAAAATTATGCTGCAATACTTGTTGAACCAGCTTTAAAACAATGCAACAATTCAAATATCACCCAGCACTACACTGGGACTCCTTCCTTTGGATTTTGCAAGAGGAACTAGGAATCTGCCGGTTTGCTGTCTTATCAGGGAAAGTTCTGGGTCAATTAAAAAGCTCATCATACATTGGTAGAATGTAATCACTTGCAGCTAACAACAGTGCCTTTAGAACTAATTCACTTGTAGCAGGCACTGGATACTCCACACCACCACCACAGAGGGTGCAGGAGACTGACAGCCAAGAGACAACACAGGGCTCGATGAGTAGTTATTCTGCACATTGGAGTCCTGATGAAATGCAGCTCAGCAGTCAGTTATCTTCAGGTTTGGACTGGGTCTACACAATCATCTTACTAGTCACTTAAATTCACCAGGAAGAAAACTCATTTGACAGAACAACTTTGCTGTAGCTTTAAGTGACTGAAACACACAGTCTGCTCATAGGGTGGGTAGGGGGACAGCTAATATTTCAGGGCTGTGCCAGATTGTTCATTTGCTTCTGCAAGAGGCTTGTTCCACAGACTCAAAAGAATGAGCAAAACCAGCAAGATGTCAAATATTAAATACATTAGACCTGGCAATACATATAGACTGAAAACAGAGTATGGCCAACAGCTGCCATTGTACCTGCTGCCGCTACACCACCTTCTAAATGGGCAGGCATATTTATTACCTTATTTTTCCTCTTAATATTGCCTACACAGAGCAAGGCACTAAACAGTCTCAACACCATTCCCGATCCCCTTCATGAGCTATAGCACATACATTTACTTTCTACAGTGCACTGAAGGCCACAGAAGTGGTTTCCAGTCAACTTTTTCCTGCGATAGGGGAAAACCAGAGTATGCTGAAAACTAGAACTTATAGCTAAAGACATGAGCTCCTTTGATTAACTTTCCAGATTTTTAGCTATTAAAGTTATCAAATATGTTGAATTATGGTTGGGACTGTAACAAGCATCTGAGCTTCCAGAATATTCATGTATTAACATTCATCACCAGGAAATCCTTCTCGGGCTTCCCTCAGCAGTTAACAGAACAACAAATTATTAAATACTTCAGTATGTTATGAACAGTAAATATCCAGGAGATTCTTAAAAAGCACTGCTTTGGTGCGGCAGCCAAGATTACCCTCACTACAATGGTTTAAACTGAAACTGAAGTCTCATCTTTTAAATTTTACCCTTGCTGCAGCTGCTATTGAGAACACAACAAGGGGGAGCAAAGTTAGCTGGCAGAGACAGACACAGTCTCTGAACAGAGCCTCAGATATGGTCAGAAATGAAAACATCCCAATTACTAAGGATACAGAAAACCATATGTATATGCAAGATCTCAGAAGGAGATAAGGAAAAAGCTCAACTGTACAAAAAGCAATAGTATCAAAAGATGTTTCTCTACTGAGAGAAGGGAAAAAAAAAAAAAGTAAGTGCCAAGGGAATCAAAGAAAGATGTTTTATTTTTCCCCTTGCCCCCTCCCTTGCCTCAACACACCACTCAGGGAATTAGGTTTTTTATTCTAAAGGTGGGGCAAGATCATCTTTCTGTCTCCATAAATGAACTGGCAGATCTGAACAAGTGGCATCAAGAAACAGCTTAATGATTACACAGCTCCATTTCAAAACTGCCAGTTTTGAAACTATGTGAAACGATAACTTCTTTCTCTACCATTTCCTCTAGTCATGATTAAGTTTTTGGGTAAGTCTTCAAGAATCTGAGCGCATGAAACCTCCGTACAGAGAGCCAAAGCACTGCTTCACAGGAGGATGCAAATATTCACACTGGCAATCCCTGAGATGCGCTGCCCATGTATTCGTTCTGTGCAGAAGCACACAAGCCCGCAGTTAAATCAGGCAGTAGAAGGTGAGTCATCACTCAACAGCAACTGAACTTTTAAAAAAGGTCAGTTTGTAATGAGGAACAGGAATGACAGCAGATTTGAGCCTGAAGCAGCCAAGAAATCAACTATATTTTTTTATCACAAATAGTACAGCCTCCTATGCTGCATGCAGGCTAAAGAGGAACTTGCAAGCAACCTTCCCTCCTTCCCCCAAACCACACAGAAACATAACAGGAAAGAAACGTACACGGTTTCATTAAGTCCTTCATGGTAGCTCTAAAGGTACCACCTCCTTAAGATATAGGAAGAAGCTGAGTAAAAACATAAATAGGGCAGAAATAAACACTCACTGCCATGGCACCTAGAGTTGACAGAAATGCGTATCTCATAGGAGAGCTTTGCCCAGAGAATACCACAATTACAAACATGCTCTAGAATTATTCACATATCTGCCTTTTCGTTGCTGTTTTGTTTGGACAGCTTGAGGAAGACAAGATGTTGAGTCCTGTAAGGGCACATGTAAAGCCTTTAAAAGTTAAGATGCTAGGACAAAGAGCTGTGTTTGTCTTCCCTGTGGCAGGAGGACTTGGGATGAAGCAAGTGGCACCAGAAGACAGACACTTTTGTCATTTCTTCAAGTCCTACAGCAGCATTTCTCACCAAGCCCTTAACACTGCTCTCAGCAAGGAGTTGGAGGCTTAGTCATCTCTCCAGGTCTGAAGCAAGATCACCCACTTATATTCCTAGTCCTCAAGAAAGCACCGACCACATCCCAAGGGGCAATGAGCAAGCCAGGGAAGAGAGGAACAGGGATACCCAGGCCTCATGACCCACATGTCCTTGGAAAACCTGCAAATACCAAAGAAATAAAACCACCCTGAGGTCAGGCATAATATCTGCCCTTCTGCAACTCATTCCAGCCTTCAGAAAAGACTTCTTACTAGAGATAAGAGTACTTGTTTCCAGTTTCATCCTTTTATTTCTAGAAATTGGCTACATATAACACTTTCAGAGAAGGCAAACAAGCCAGTGCCAAAAGAAGTACTGTCAAGAGCAATACTAGATCTACTGCAGCTGACATCTGGCAGACATTCAGCTTCCTGTTCCCAGATGTTAACCTAAGATTTGGACCCCTGGAAGAAGAAAGATGATCCTTGTGACAGCTGCAAGCATGTACAGGCCTAAATGACTGGACCGTTTTAGTCTTCTGCTCTCACCATTTGGAAGTCCCGAATCCTCCAAGCACTACACCTTCTCCGGGGCAATAAGTCCCAGGCCCTTAAAAGGAATCTCTTCAGGATGTAGTCTCTAAGTGGAGCTCTCAAGATTCTCTCTCTCCCTAACAACCCACACACTTGCTGTTTCTCTGAAACCAGTGGAGAACCTGTGACCTCACTGCACTTTGAGTTTGGCTGTACAACATCTTGGCCCTTTACAAGTACAATATCTGAGAGCTCTGCCACCTTCGAGGTAGATGATACCTATTTCCAAATGCCACAACTTAATGTCACTTCAAAGAAAAATCTTAGAGGAGCACTTTGGGCAAAAAGATGAATTTACCAGAGCCACCTAACATTTGCCTGATGATGTTAGGAGGATGTCTCCAAAGAGATCCGACACCTCCACTCCAGAAAAAAAAGACAAGCAAATACACCTGTCAGTCTGTATTACAGGAAAACATCATGAAAGAGCTTGAAAAACAAGGAGCCACCCAGAACAGTCACTGATGACAACGTGAAGATGATTACTTACTGCTTTGAATATCTAGAACATTACGATTTAAAAAGAGTCTGCCTCCAGTGCAAGATTACACAACTACTATACGAGACTGCCTTTGTGTGCTGCTTAAACTAAATGGATTTTATATCATTTGTTTCAAGTTCTCAGTTAACCCTGTTGCACAGCTCTCCCTCTAATAAGGCAATATAATGCACAAAAGTTAAATAATACTTGCCACTCTCTTCAAAGAAGTATCCATTTCTTGACATCGCTGCTGGTGGAGACTCTAGAAAGACAGGAAAGGAAGAAATGTAAGAAGCATCAAGATGCTTTATGTCTTCACCTTACTCTTAAACTCACTGCAAGCCTGGGTTACAGCAAACAGCCAGTCCCAAAATACTGCAGGCATCACATTTTCCTGAATATGGCAATTTTAACTATTTATTGGCTTCAGCATTTACCGGAATATCCTATACAGTCAATCCTTGCCAAAAAAAAAAAAAAAAA